>CM022298.1:586779436-587087926 GCA_011799875.1 Thinopyrum elongatum
TGGGATGAAGGTGGGCGGTGGAGCCTGGTCAAAGGGCTCGCCTCCCGATGAGCCTACGCAGCGGCCTGCTCGCACGCCTCCCGGTCAGCCGGTGCAGCGGTCTGCTCGCACGCCTCCCGTCGACTCACACGCTTGCTTGGACGGCACCTGCCGATGAGAAGCGGGACTCGTGGCGGCACGTAAACGCCCACGGTTTGAATAGTGAAAGCGTTCGCCTTAACGTGAAAGGTCTTTGTTCCAAAATACCTTGGCTCTTCATTTGTGCAACTTCTCATAAGCAGCTTGTCTCAAATTGAACAAAAAAATTACGACAACATATTTGTGCCATATCACGAGACCATGCTCAGTTTCATGAATTTCTGGTCACTTTTGGATTTTCTGAAATTTAAAATCCAGGATTCAAAACAATATCATAACCTGCATCATGCAATAAATTTTCAAGCGATACATGTTTACTGTTGTAGATGTTAATATTTCTTAAGAAAGGATTTGGTCAAACATTTTGCTTAGTTAGACTTCAGACAAGTTATATATGCAGAGTAAAAGGATAATCCCTCCGTACCAGTGCATTGCCTGATATATTAACTCAAGTACTAGGCACGAACAAACGGGGCTCAAATCTGTGCTCATCCTGGTGTAGTACTCCTATTAGTACTAGGCAATGGAGTTGACGGGTGACCTTGGGTAGCGACGACCGAGGGAATTGAACCGTGCTCGGCACGGTAGGTAACGTTGTCTAGTTACTAAAGCATCCCTCCATTGTTCATCGGTAGTCATTATGGACCGGGGACATGAGGGGAATTTCCTAGGGCTGGAATTCTGGCCGCCAGATATTTCGACTCGAAACGCGAAGTCTCGACTGGTTGGGGTTGGCTAATGTGCGTACCACGCATGCCACCAGAAGGACACGAGCCCGGGTTTTTTTTTTTAGGATCAACACGAGCCTGGGTCTGGCTGGTACGCCGTTGGGTGCTACCATTCGAGAATACGAAAGGAATCTTTTAAATTGCCGAACGAATCTATATGTATTACAATGCCCGTATTTTCCTTGCAAATAGTAATCTCAACGTGGTAATTGATTTATGATGAGTTCTTGAATTAGAGTGAGTTTGTGATATAGTGATATCAACGTGGATTTCATATTTCATGGTATCCGTAGTAAGTTTTTCATTGCAAATTCAAATTTAAAAGATGAACGGTATGGTGGTGAGAAAACTTTGTATGTATCAAGCATATGACCACACACACACACACACACACATACGAATACAACAACAATCCAGTAAGTATAGTGCATCTATTTTTTCAAACCATGCATGTATGACACGAATTAAAAAATACTCCCTCTGTTCCTAAATATATGTCTTTTAGAGATTTCAACAAGTGACTACATACGGAGCAAAATGAGTGAATCTACACTCTAAAATATGTCTATATACATCCGTATGTGGCAGTCCATTTGAAATCTCTAAAAAGACTAATATTTAGGAACAAAGGGAGTAAAATGTAAGACATGCATGGTCCTCAATTCAATATTTAAAATGAACAGGAAACTGAAACATGAATATTAAGTCTAGTACTACATACATGCAAATGTTGTGTTTAGGCGGAGCTATGTAGATTGTCGGGGGTTAACCCCTCGACCTTAGATAAAATTGTGAAGCTCTATTTAGGATTTTTTAGATTATGTTTTTTGAACATTATATTTGTCCCCACCCTCCCAAACACCGATTGGTTGTGCACTCCCCCCTCCCCGGGAGAATATCATGTGCCCCCACACCTTAGATGCTATATGCTGATACGAGTTGCTTGGAGCTTGTAGATCTGAGATATAGCAACTCACAGGATGTCTTAATATTTTTACAGGAAACCTTAATAAGTTTGAGAATTGCACACAATTTGTACAAAAACTACTCAGATGCCCTTGGATCCCATATCCAACCACCTCGAAGCTCGTATCACCGTAGCATCTAAGATGAAGGAGGACCTCATATTCTCCTGTATGTAAGAATATCATGTGCTACCACACCTTAGATGCTTTGGTGATACAAGCTCTTCGGAGCTGTTGGATCTGTGATCCAACAACTCCTTGGTGGTTCAAATGTTTTTTTCCAGAAAAGCCCCCAAAGAGTTCGGCCACTGCTTACAAGCACAAAGACTGCTCAGATGCCATTGGATCTCAGATCGAACGACCTCGAAGCTCGTATCACCGTAGCATCCAAGCTGCGAGAGCACCTGATGTTTTCTCGCACGGGAGAATATGAGGTGCTCCCGCACTGTAGATTCTATGGTGATACGAGTTCCCGGAGATCTAACGGCTCACAGTAGGAGGTTTGAATGTTTTTGCAATATACGCTTGAGAGAGTTTGGGAATTGCGCAGAAAGTACAAGTACTACGCATGTGGCATCTGATCACAGATCATATGACCTAGATGCTCGTATCACCGTAGCGGCTAATTAAGCTACGGGGAGCACCTAATATGAGCAACTGGGAGCCGTTGGATCCAAGATGCAGCGGCACACACGAGGCCTGAATGTTTTATTTACAAAAAAACCCTTGGAGAGTTTGGAAATTGTGCATAATTACAAAGACTACTCCCAAGCCATTGGATCTCAGTTCCAACGACGTAAAAACTCGTATCACCATAGCATCTAAGCTGCGGGGTGGATGTGATATTCTATGCCGCTGTCATTTTTGTTCCTAAACTTGCAAAATACGTGTAACTCGTGTCGTTACTTGTCTAACCGCGCAAAGTGTTTGTGCAAAAAAAACATCCTACACTGAAATATCGGAACAACACACGGGGGTCCCACTTGTCATTGATCAAATTTGGACCTAAAACTAACAAATCTGAAAGACGATATTCGAACTAGCAACCTGGACTACAAAGCGTAAGTCAATAGCCTGAAACAACAACGGTTGTTGGCTTTGTCCCATAACTTGATTTTATACAGTATTACGTTGAGTAGAGTAGAGGGAGTGGCTCGTCAACACGTGCATGACCGTTGACTCACTTACTGGTGGGTCCCATGTCTACGATCTCTCTCTCCTCTCCATTGTCTAACCTTTAGACGCACGAGCACACATGAAGAGCGGCGCGAGCTTGCCGTGGTGTTATTATAACTAAAAAAGCTTCGAAAATAGAAGAATCGCCTAGAACAAGAGACATTGTAGCTGCTCGAGACGGAGCTAACCACACCTATCCTCCGTGCCACGTTAGCATGATGAAGCTGTGTGGCTAGTGGGGTGTTTTCGACCGACTGGCTGGGTCCCAAGGTCGAGCCATAGGTAGTATGTCTGATACAGTATATTTTTACATGCACATTTTTCCTCCGTGCCGAGACGTGGCACACCCTACCGCGCGGTTTCGGGGTCCTCCCGGGTGGTGCACGCATATTTTCTTCCTTGCCGAGACGTGGGATGCCCTACCGCGTGTTTTCTGGGTCCTCCTCGGTCGTAGCGCCGAAGCAAGTAAATGAGTTGTCAAATCACGAAAGACCACCTTTCCCGCAGTCGGTGAAACAAACCCTGGGTCCATTGCACGGACTGTGCACAGGCCAGAGACAAGATTACAAGACCAAGATCAGACCAAACAAGGAGGATCAATTCCTTTGAAGGATCCAAGTGCAAGTCGAGAAGACCAAGGTGAGCCAGAGGAACAAGGCATCGCTAAGGGAAGGACCTACCTTGCCGGGCAGGCGAGCCTGGCAGGGTTGGGTTTTGCCCCGAAAGCAAGCTCCCAGATCGTCCCGGCAGACCTGCCGGGGCTGGCGGAGGCGAGCCACTCCACCGCTCCACCTCACAAGCGACACAAGTCATTAATCAAAGCGGTGTCAAGCTCCAAGATGACTAAGTGGCTGCTTTTTGCCACATCGCAGCCACTTCCTACAGCAAACACCTCCATATGACACCCGTCCTGAGACGTGTCAAGCGAGCAGGCGCGAAGCTGGCAAAACAGCCCGGCAGGGCCTGCCGGGCGAGCTGTGATGTGACATTGAGCGGCGCATTTAATGCGCTTTGTCAGCCTGTAGAGTTAGATATGATAGCACTGTTAGCTATCTAATCAGTACGCAAAGACTGATTTGCCACTGTGGTGACCCCTTAATCTATAAAAGGAGGCCCATGGCGACTGTAGAAAGGGTTGGACCCTCGCATATCCATACGCGCATAGCCACTCTCGCCCCCAGAGCGACCTTGCCAGGCGAGTGTGCTGCGTCCACCACCATCAATCCACCAAAGCAGGAGTAGGGTTTTACGCCTCACGGCGGCCCGAACCTGGGTAAAGACTGCCTGTGTGATCTCTGCCGTGCTGCGCGACGCTTCTCCGCTCTTTGTGCAACGTGCCCATCCCCCCACCGAACCAAAAGGGGCTCATGGCCCCATAGGTGGCCGTGGTTTCCCACGACATCTTTGGCGCGCCAGGTAGGGGGATCACTTGCGCGAAACCGAGAGCGTACGCTGCGCGTCATCTTCATCGAAATTTTCGTCGTCAACGGCGTCATCGACTATGGCGCCCAAGAGGAAGCCCGGAGCTGCAAATCACCCGTCCACCTCGAAGGCTCCACCGCCCGTGACCGCCGATGTCGCGGGGAATGCGGGGGCTCGCGAGGGTGTGGATGCTGCGGGGGATGTGGTCGGCGCAGGCTGCGCCGTCACCACCACCCCCACGGCCGAAGCAGGAACGGGGGGTACCGGGGAAGGACAACATCAGCAACATCCCAACGGCCATGCTCCACGAGGTACGGTTGGAGGGATCATTCCGCCTGAACCCCTTCTCCTCGCCAATGGGCACATCAGCAGTGATGATGCTTGTTCTGGGGCGAATCTCAACCCTCCGACCACCCCCGCTGCGGGCGCGACCGCAGGGCACGCGCCACCCCCGGGGCGGGCTGACCCAGCTACTGTTCCCAACGGAGCCGCTGGCCCTCAGGCGCCTCCGCCGCGTCACCATGCCGTCCAAACGGCTGGTTCGCAGCAGCAAGGGTGCGGCGCGGTCGCCACCGGCAACGTCAGGAGCCGAGCGACACTACGATCTACATCGTCATCACCTATGCCAAGCACTGCCTCAGAGGCCATGGCGCGAGCCCAACTGCTGTTGAGATTTCCACCGGCGGCAGACCAGATGGATGAGTGGCGAGCCACCATCCAGAGTCTGATTGGTTTTGCCGAGGCGGAAGGATCACAGCGGGCCGGACCGCCACGGCCTTCCCAGGCAGCAACGACGGCTCGTGCGGGTGGTCGTGCGGGAGGGGCCACCCTCACGGTGCAATCCCCACCACGGCAAGCCGCCCGGGAACAGCAAAACCAAGCACCCGATGACATCTTGATGGCCTCGTCAGACCCTCGAGCGCGTCAAGGCCGACAGCGTGCCCCGGAGGGCAGGCGAAGGGAAGGCGCGCGCGTCATCGACGAGCGGCGCCGCGACAACCCCCGCCGGTCCAATGGGTTTGATGGCCCCGACGTCGACGAGCCCGCGCTCGGAGATAGCGGGTGCCTGCCTTTCAAGGTTGGGTGCCCTGCCTTCACCCGTGAGCTGCGGCAAGTCTGTTGGCCGTCCACTCGCACGTTCAAGCCAGAGATACCCGAGAAGTATGATGGGAGACTAAACCCGACAGAGTTCTTGAGCATCTACACCATCACCGTTCAAGCTGCCGGGGGAAGAGATGAGAAGGTGTTCGCCAACTACTTCCATTTGGCCCTCAAGTCAAATGTGAGGTCTTGGCTGATGCACCTGCCAGAGAACTCCATTTCGACCTGGGCTGACCTGTGCCACGAGTTCATTGGTGCCTTCACGGGCGGCCATCAAGAACCAGGGCGGCCCAGCGACTTGCAGCTTCTCCAGCAGAAAGAGGGAGAAACTCTACGGAAGTACTTGCAGAGATTCAGCCGAGTCCATAGAAATATCCGAGATATCCACCCAGCTGCCGTGATAGCTGCCTTCCAATCCAACATGCGCAATCGTAGGATAGGTTCCAAGATGAATGTTCGGTTGCCTAAGACTGTGAAGGAGCTCTACACTTTGGTGGACAAATGTGCTCGGGTGGAGGAGGGGAGGAAACTTCCTGGAGAGGAAGATTGCGTCGACATCGACTCAGAAGATGACGACGAGGCCATCAGTAAGAAGAAGAAGAACAAGAAGCACAACAAGAAGCGCAAGGATAAGACAGTGATGACTGTTGAGGGGTCAGGCATGCCTAGTACCGGCAAGAAGGCCAAGGTTGAAGCCCTCGGCAAGGTGGCTACCACATGCGCTGACTGCCGGGAGGCGGCGGTTGCCGAGAAAGCTGGGAAAAGTGATGGGTCGTACTGTAAGATTCATCGGACCAAGGGCCATGATCTACAGGAGTGTCATCAAGTTGAGCAGCTCATCAAGAGGCAGAAGGCTGAGTATGAGAAGCGCGATAAGGAAAAAGGTCAGAATGGCGCTGGCGGGAAGGGCCGGGGTGGTGAAGCAAATCGCCCCGGCAAGGCTCCTCGGAACCAAGGGAAACCCTTCAAAGGCCGAGAGAAGGAGGATTGCAGTAATGAGAGTGATGGAGGGAATGAAGAGGAAACCAGCGAGCAGGAATTCCAGAAGGCCACTGATGCCCTGTGCATTGACGGGGGTGCATCTTTGCACTCCTCTCACCACCAACTTAAACAGTGGGCGCGTGAAGTCAATGCCGTGGAGCCAGCGGCAGCTTCTTGGAAGCTGCTCAAGTGGTCATGCACGCCCATCATCTTTGATGAAGAGGACCACCCCGACCGCATTATTGCGGTAGGGTGCTTGCCGTTGTTGGTCTCACCAACAATTCGCAACCTCAAGGTCACAAAGATGCTGGTTGACAGCGGGGCCGGGTTGAATCTGATTTCCCCAAAGGTTATGAGCAAACTCCAGATAGCAGAGGGAGAACTTAAAGCCACAGGCATGTTTTAAGGAGTCAATCCCGGTAGGAGCCGTCCTAAGGGAAAGGTTACATTGCCAGTGACATTTGGAGTAGAGTTGAACTACAGGACTGAGAAAGTTGTGTTTGATGTGGTTGACCTCCCCCTGCCGTACAACGGGATCCTTGGGCGCCTGGCCCTGGCCAAATTCATGGCAGCATCCCACTATGCCTACAACACCTTGAAGATGCCAGGGCCGATGGGCATCATTTCCGTTCCGTCGGACAAGAAAGACGCAATTATTTGCGTGGAAAAGATGTACCGGGACGTGGGCGCGGCAGAGGTCGCGGAAGCCACAGTTACCGCCAAGGAAAAGCAAAGCAGAGGCACTGGCAAGGAATCCGGGAAGCGTACCTCTGTGGAATGTGCCGCGCTGGTTGATGACATGCCAGAGAGTTCCAACAGCAAGAGATCCAAGGCTGCTCCACCCCAAGTGAAAAAGGTCACGGCAGGGCTGGCTGGCACTGATGGTACTTTCACTATCAGCGCCACCCTTGATGAAAAATAGGAAAGCACGCTCGTTGCCTTCCTGCGGGCGAATATCGATGTGTTTGCCTGGCAACCATCTGATATCCCCGGTGTTCCCAGGGAGGTAATCGAGCACCACCTTGCTGTCTGCCCACATGCCCGGCCCGTCAAGCAGAAGGTTCGGAAGCAGGCCTTGGAGCGGCAGCAGTTTATTGCCAAGGAAATCAAGAAACTTGAAGCAGCTGGTTTGGTCAGAGGAGTACTGCATCCAACATGGTTAGCAAACCCAGTGGTTGTGCGCAACGCTAATGGAAAATGGAGGCTTTGCATAGATTTCACGGATCTGAACAAGGCATGCCCAAAGGACCCATTTCCCTTGCCACGCATCGACCAGATCGTGGATTCTACTTCAGGATGTGAGTTGCTCTCTTTTCTGGATGCATACTTTGGATACCATCAGATTTTTATGTCCAAGGAAGACGAAGAAAAGACCTCATTCATCACCCCATGCGGCACATACTGCTTTGTGCGCATGCCTTTCGGGTTGAAGAGTGCCGGGTCCACTTTTGCAAGAGCAGTCCAGATTGGCTTTGAACCACAGTTGCACAGGAACATTGAAGCCTATATGGATGATATTGTGGTCAAGACCAAGGACAGATCAACCCTCATCCAGGATTTAGATGAGACATTTGCTAATCTGCGCAAGATCAACTTGAAACTGAATCCGAAGAAGTGCGTGTTTGGCATTCCCTCCGGCAAGCTACTTGGTTTCTTTGTGTCCCGCCGTGGGATAGAGGCCAACCCCGATAAGATCAAGGCTATTGAGCAGATACAGGCACCCAAGACAGTTAAGGATGTGAGGCGTTTGACAGGATGCGTTGCCGCGCTTAGCAGATTCATCTCCAAGTCTGCCGAGCGCGCCTTGCCATTCTTCAAGATTTTGAAGAGGGCAGGACCCATGAAGTGGACCCCGGAAGCAGATGCAGCACTGCAGGATTTGAAGGCCTACTTGTCTTCTGTGCCTACTTTGGTCGCACCCAAACCACAAGAGCCGTTGCTGCTATATCTGGCAGCAACTAATCAAGTGGTTAGTGCGGCCCTAGTAGCACAGCGGGAAGTAGAAGAAGCAGCCACCTCAGCAAGTGTCCCGCCCGGGAAAGAGGAAGAGAGCGGCCCGGCAAGGCCAGATACGGATCAGGACAAAGAGGAGCACGCCAGCGGAAACAACCCCAAGGACACGGCAAGGAAGAAGGTGGTGCAGCGCCCAGTATACTTCGTCAGCTCCCTGTTGCAGGGGGCTAGATCCAGGTATTCTGGCATGCAAAAATTGATCTTTGGCCTTGTCATGGCCTCAAGGAAACTGCGCCACTACTTCCAAGCCCATGAGATCACGGTTGTCACCCGCTTCCCGTTGCAAAGGATACTTTGAAACCCAAAGGCCACCGGCAGGATAGTGGAGTGGGCATTGGAGTTGTCCAACTTTGGCCTAAAGTTTGAAAGCACATCAACAATACAGAGCAGGGCGTTGGCAGAGTTTATTGCAGAATGGACGCCAACCCCTGATGAAGAAGTACAGGAAACAGTTATCCCCGGCAAGGAAGCGCCCCAAGAGTGGATCATGTATTTCGATGGTGCCTTCTCCCTACAAGGTGCAGGGGCTGGCGTGCTTCTCGTGGCTCCCACTGGAGAGCACCTAAGGTACGTCGTCCAGATGCACTTTCCCCGGGAGGAGGCGACCAACAATATAGCAGAATATGAAGGGCTTCTTGCCGGGCTCAGGATTGCCACAGAGTTGGGAATCAAGAAGTTGATCATTCGAGGAGATTCACAACTGGTGGTGAGACAAGTCAACAAGGATTACCAAAGCCCATTGATGGAGGCATACGTCAAGGAAGTGAGAAGATTGGAGGAGCGCTTTGACGGGTTGCAAACAGAGCACGTACCCCGTGCGGAAAACAGCATTGCTGATCACCTGTCAAAGTGCGCTGCGCAGAAGCTTCCTGTGGAACCAGGAACTTTTGTTCTCCATCTCACTCAGCCCTTCGTATCCCCGCCAACAATGGCCCGAAAGAGGAGGAAATTGGACTCCGGTAAGCCTCTCCCGGTAGAGCCTTTCGGCGCTCCTAGCAGGGACCCTACCGGAAACAACTCCCCTTCGATTGTCGGGCTGCACCCTCCTACCGGGCCACTGGTCCCCGCGGTTGAGGGATGCGCCCCCACAAATGAGGAGGTGCCGCTAGTCCTCGTTGCCGAGCCTCAGGCTCCAACTTGGGCAAGGCACATAGTCCATTTTCTCCGAACCGGAGAACTTCCCGAAGAGCAAGAAGAAGCTGAAAGAGTGCCCAGAGGGCCAGTATGTATTAGTTTATCGATGACACACTATACAGAAGAAGGCCCTACGGTGTGAAATTGAAGTGCATTTGTCGGGAAGGAGGAAAGGAACTGCTGGCAGAGATACATAAAGGCATGTGTGGCTCCCACATTGGATCAAGGGCTTTGGTTGGGAAAGCATTCCGGCAAGGATTCTATTGGCCCACAGCCCTCCAAGATGCGGTTGAGCTCGTCACCAAGTGTGAAGCCTGTTAGTTCCATTCCAAAAATATCCATCTGCCTACCCAAGCACTCCAGGCAATCCCTTTGTCATGGCCATTTTTGGTCAGGTGCTCGATATCATCGGCCCTTTCCCCCGAGCTGCCGGGGGCTTTGATTTCTTATTCATTGCAATTGACAAGTTTACAAAGTGGCCGTAAGTAGATGCCGTGAGAAAGGTGACTGCTCAGTCAGCTATCAAGTTCTTGAAAGGATTGGTGTGCCGCTTCGGGGTCCCTGCCTGGATCATCACCGACAACGGCACCCAGTTCACGAGCCGCGCCTTCATGCAATATGTTCATGCCCTCGGAAGCAAGATCTCATTTGCCTTTGTCGCACATCCCAGAAGCAATGGACAAGCTGAGAGGGCGAACGCTGAAGTGCTGCAAGGACTCAAGACAAGAACGTTTGATAAGCTACGGAAGCATGGCAAGCAATGGATCAATGAGCTGCCAGTGGTTCTTTGGTCCCTCAGAACGACACCAAACCGAGCCACCGGGCAGACTCCCTTCTCCCTAGTCTATGGGGCAGAAGCAGTTATCCCCATGGAACTCATTTACGGGTCACCTCGAGTGCTTGCCTACGATGAAGTAGCGCAAGAACAACACATGCGTGACGACGCCGTGCTTCTCGAGGAGAACCGTCTCCGGGCTGCTACACATGCTGCACGCTATCAGCAAGCCCTGCGTCGCTATCATAGCCGCAGGGTTCATGCCTGGTGTTTTGAGGAAGGCGACCTTGTCCTTAGGCGCGTTCAGTCCGCCAAGGGTACAAACAAGTTGTCGCCGAAGTGGGAAGGCCCTTACCGGGTAGTATGAGTCACCAGACCTGGCGCAGTCCGTCTGGAGACCGGAGATGGCATTCAATTGCAAAACTCATGGAATATTGAGCATCTCCGATAGTTCTACCCGTAAGGCGTGGCTGTCGGGCCCTGCCCGGCAGCCACCCTTTTGTACAGGCCTTGCCTCAGCTGCATGTAACCCCTTGTACAAAGCCAGGCGCAGACCTTGAGCAACAGAGAAATAAATGAAGCGCTGGGGGCCCCCAACAAGTTGCATGCATGCATAAGCATATCATAAGCATCGCATGATTCATGTAGATAGGTTGCATGATCATGTAGATAGATTGCATCTAGCATCATCTTCATTTGCATAAACTGCAGGCTCCTACCGTGGACTTAGTCCTAGGAAGAGGATGCGAAGACAAGCCAGCACTATGGTCTCCGGCAAGCCAAACAGATAAGTTCCATCTCTTATCCATACATGTTCTGTGAGTAGGACTTGTGCATTTGAAAACCTCGCCGCCTCGAAAACAAAGGTGCTCCCATCTACTGACACGAATGCTGCTTCGGTCAGGATGGTCGGAGTGGCCTTTGGCTGAAAGGGGTTGGCGGGGGCTGGTCTCTCCCAATGGGTTCTACGCCCGGCAGGCTCAGCCTCACGGCAGCAATCCTATGGGGTGCCGGCAAGGTAGCTTACCGGGATCTACTTGTTTACATGAAAGTATGGAGGCGTTTCACCTCTGCATGGATATCGTACATGCACAAGTGCCCGGCAAAGCTTATCTTTTTCATTAATATGCTGATCAACAAGTACAAATCTCACAGAACATAAACATGGATACGAGAGATTACATTATTTGAACTAAAATTTGGCAAGTGCCTACCGATTTAAGATTAAAAAAAGATAAGTGCCCCGTGATCTCCTCTTTTCGTTTTCCCTCCACCAGGTATTGCGGTGGGAAGAGAAGACGGCTAAAAGAGCACCCAAGCAGGAGCCCACCCCCGATCCCGTCATGGCCTGCCGGGCGCGGCCTGACAAGATCGGGAGTGGCGAGGCTGCGAAGGAGGGGCACAAAGAGCAGCTTGGTGGTGCCTTGGTCACCACCTCCAGGACCAGCAAGAAGCCCTAGCTCGAGCACCGAAGGGATCAACCACCGACGCCCAGCTGGAAGACTGCTGGAGGAGGGGGAAGGCACCAAGGGAACATCCCTCCCCGGCTATCACCCGAAGAGGCTGGTGATGATGGTGCCGGGGAGGGAGGGGAAGAGCGGAAAGATGAGGCAGCAGGTCGCCAATACGAGACGAAGGCGTCGGTGCCATCGTACTTCGACCTGACGCCCTGCCTCCCACCTCCCCCGCCTTCCCTCGATTTATCTCCATCACCGTCGCTCCAGGAAGACGCCGGGCCCCCATCCCGGCACCTCCCCTGAAGAGACGGCGGGCGACTATGATGAGCAGGACACTCGAGGCGTGCCGCTCCCCACCTTGGCGGGCAGGAAGACGCCATCGTCCTTAGCAAGAATGCAAGATCCACCGGAAGGAGCAGTGCTGGGATTAACAAGGACCCCATATACTACATCCCAGGCGAGCATCAAGAGCACTGGACACCTCGCCAATAGGGTGGCGACCCCCGACGACGCGCGGGAAAACCGGAAACTGACCCGAGCTCAGGTGAATGAAGAAGCAAAGAAGATCTCAAAGGGCGGAGCCGCCCTTACATTTCTGCCTGTGCACTGGTTAGGGCCTACCCCGACGATGCCCAGCAGCGCGTTCGTGCCAGGCCCGGGGGCTCCTGTCGGTGCAACAGACCCTGGGTCCATTGCACGGACTGTGCACAGGCCAGAGACAAGATTACAAGACCAAGATCAGACCAAACAAGGAGGATCAATTCCTTTGAAGGATCCAAGTGCAAGTCGAGAAGGCCAAGGTGAGCCAGATGAACAAGGCATCGCTAAGGGAAGGACCTACCTTGCCGGGCAGGCGAGCCCGGTAGGGTTGGGTTTTGCCCCGGAAGCAAGCTCCCAGATCGTCCCGGCAGGCCTGCCGGGGCTGGCGGAGGCAAGCCACTCCACCGCTCCACCTCACAAGCGACGCAAGTCATTAATCAAAGTGGTGTCAAGCTCTAAGGTGACTAAGTGGCTGCTTTTTGCCACATGGCAGCCACTTACTATAGCAAACACCTCCATATGACACCCGTCCTGAGACGTGTCAAGCGAGCAGGCGCGAAGCTGGCAAAACAGCCCGGCAGGGCCTGCCGGGCGAGCTGTGATGTGACACTGAGTGACGCATTTAATGCGCTCTGTCAGCCTCCAGAGTTAGATATGATAGCACTGTTAGCTATCTAATCAGTACGCAAAGACTGATTTGCCACTGTGGTGACCCCTTAATCTATAAAAGGAGGCCCATGGCGACCGTAGAAAGGGTTGGACCCTCGCATATCCATACGCGCATAGCCACTCTCGCCCCCAGAGCGACCTTGCCGGGCGAGTGTGCTGCGTCCACCACCATTATCCACCATCAATCCACCAAAGCAGGAGTAGGGTTTTACGCCTCACGGCAGCCCGAACCTGGGTAAAGACTGCCCGTGTGATCTCTGTCGTGCTGCGCGATGCTTCTCCGCTCTTTGTGCAACATGCCCATCCCCCCGCCAAACCAAAAGGGGCTCATGGCCCCATAGGTGGCCGTGGTTTCCCACGACACCCGCCGAGTACATCAGTGAAGCACGGTGGCTAGCTAGTTGGGCTAGTGCGACCGATTAGCTAGGCCGCCGCCACATTTGTTTTTTCACCCCTTTTTTTTATCTCCTTGTTGGCAGGTAAATTTAAATATCCACCGCGGTGTTGCTCTGGTCTTTGGGTGCGGCACGCGTGGCAGGATTTTTATTTTTTTGATTGACGGGAGCAGGCGCGGCAACAATTAGTCATGATGACTCCGCCTGTAAAACCCACTGCTCCCTGATGTGAAAAGTCATCGACTTATGTTTTCCCATGGTGAAAACCAAAAGATTCACCCCACTCTTTGGCTGGCTCCCTCCGCTTTCCCGTAGATTGCATTGCCTTTCAGCCGTTTCGCCCCCTTTGCTTCCTCTCCCCATTGCTTCTACCTGGTTCCATGGCGGCACACCAAATCACGGAGTCTGAGGTGAGGCGCCTAACACAGGAGCTCCAGGCCAAGGATGCGGAGCTCAGGGCCAAGGACGTGGAGCTCCATGAGCTCAAGGAGGAGAGGAGTGCCATGCTCCTCCTTTATGTGCGGGAGTTCACGGAGCTTCAAAAGCGGCAGGCGTCCACCACAAAGATGCTCGAGGCGTCGGCGGAATTGCTACAAAAAGCGGGAGATACGATAGGCGGTCAGGCGAGCCGGCTAGAGCACGAGCGGGCCGATCATGACGAGGTCCAGGATCGCCTCAGCCACTTGGTGGACCATGTTGCCACACATGTGTTGCGGCTGCGTGATGCCTACCGTCGTGCCAGCGCGACCATGCCGGGCGTCGGGCTAAACCTGTTCGACCACCCCGTCGACTTCAATGAGCTGCGGCTTCCTGACCTGGTCTCCTTCTTCACCTATATCTCCGAGGAGTTGAGCCGTCTCCGCGTGATGGTGGGGGCGGAGCTGGATAAGGAGGGGTTGCGGGCTGCCATCGCTGTTGCCGGGCGAATCCTCTCAGGGCTTTGTCACCGGAATCCATTCATGCAATTGGACGCCGTCTTTGACGAGCTGGCTCCCGTCAACTGGGAGCGGGCTCTACAGGTGGTGGCACCCTGCATCACCAATGTCGTGCGCCTCGAGAAGTAGAGGTACTTTGGTGGTGTTTAGGCATCCTCTGCATGGGCATGTCCATGTCTCGGCGCAACATGACCGTTGGATCAAACTCAGACGTTGCAGATCAGTCACTGTAGCACAAAGTGTGTGGGTGTGTTTGGTTGCATTCTCATCTCAATATAGTTGTTTCCCTCTTCGTGCATGCTCATCTCAGCACCCCTCTTCATGCATGCTCCTAGTGTATTTATGTTAACCTACTAGTGTGGACTCATGCACCCTTCATGCACTCTGCCAAACACCCAAAAGTGGGTCGAGAAGGGAACTTTTGCTCCCATCCCATGCATCCTTTATACACCCTGCCTAACACTGATTCGTGCTTCATATGGTTCATGTTTCGTGGAGTACTGTAGCACTGTACTCTCCATGCGCTATAGACCTAGTTCTGTTAACATTGATCTCACCGTTCATTCTCGACCGGACAGTCAAAAAAGGGGTACTATGTTACATTACCGTTCATATAGTTGACATGCGCACAACATCATTTGTTATCGTCATATCTTACTACACTAGCAACAAGATTATGTAATACTGACGTATGAACCACTGCACATGCCTAGTAGTAGGAGCACTGTGTAAGTTCAAGTGGCTGCCGTGTTTCGCACTCCTCCATCGTAAGAGTGGAAACGCTTGATGTAATCATTTTTTTTTCAGAAACAGTGGACACGCTCTACCGTGCGGATCCTCCTCGACGGTCGTCGGGAACCTTGCTACTCACTTTCGCCGATGTGTGGGACAGCCAGCATCGGGGTCCACTAGCCATGCACTAAATTACTCCGTACTAGAGTGCCCAACTGCACGGTAGACTACCCCGATCGAAGCACCGCAGTAATGCCCAATGAGCCGTCAAATCACAAAACCCCCACCTTTCCAGCAGTAAATTGGACGGACGAAGCAACCATCATTTCACTCTTCTCCCTCAGCTTCCTCTCTTGAAGAAAACCCCAACTCGCTTCTCCCTCGTCTTGTTCCTCATTTCTTCAAGAAAACCCCGACCTGCTTCTGCCATTGTTCTTCTCTCCCAAAGAAGGAAAGGTGAGCACATCAATGGTGTTGATTCTGGCCAAGGTCCGGTCTTGCAACCCCGAGACTGATCCTATAACTCCCTCTCTGTTCTTCTTTTGTGTTTGTGATTATGGTTTCTTTTCTTTTATTTCTATTTGACAGTTTCTTGATGGACCCTGGAGCATCGGCCGAAGTGATGTCTATGGCTCTGGCCAAAATCGTCGAGGCTCAGGGTACGAAGAAGCGCAAGCACCCCGCCGAGACTACCGCAGACAAGCTCAAGGCCATCGCCCTGTCCAAGGCCCCCTCTTCGGGATCCCTCATTAAGCAAGTCCAGGTAATATCTCTTCTTGACGATCTTTTTCTCAATCTTGATCGTGTTTTTTCATCTAACACGCAGTACTAGTACTAGTAGTACAACTTTCTGGGTGATCTTGCATGTGATTTTTGTGTGCCAAATGACGGTTCTAAATTCCTCTTTTGACCAAAACATGCGAGAGGTTGACACTGATTTCTTATAGATTACTTTCAACTACTTTATGAACATCAATGCTACCTTTGAAGAGAGTATATTAGCCTCAGTAACTTGTGTTATGGATATTGCAAGTAATCCCTCTGCTCTCATGCCTTTGAAGACATGTTCTAGTGTCTTTGTTCACTCATTTCTGTGCGTATATGTAGTCTTATATGGAGTAAAATATCAAAAATCATCTTATATTTCTGAGCGGAGGTAGTAACAAAATATTTGGTTTTTGTTTGAATTAGAACCAGGTCCGCGGTGGAGATGAAGTTCTCAAAGTCATGCCGTGTGAACTGGAAGACCTGAGGATGAGTTCTACTGCTAAACTATCCAGCTGCTGTGTCCTTGTCGCCACGTGTCCTGAACTAGTGTTTTCCTGTAGCATTGTTGTCAGGTGTGTTCTCGAGGGTGTACTTCACCACAACAAGTTCCTAGCTGTGCCTTCGATTACGAAGGGTGTGGTTCTTGTAAAGCTTCCCGACAAATCTGATGCGGACTGTCTTCATCGTCATGTTTATGAGTAGAAAGACCACTCTATTAGGTTCTCCAAGGTTGACGAGATGGTGATGGTGCTGGTAGACATCTCTCACGAAGTCCATGGCCTAGTCAATTATGAGGGGTACATCCCGTAGGTCGGTGGCAAGAAATAGTCTGCAGAGTTTAATTAGTGCAACTTTGCTTGTCTGTAGTAAGTACTATTGTTCAGTACTTGATTTGTGTGTGTGAACCCTGTATTGTTTAGTACTGCCGCTTTTGTTGTGTGATGAGTCCTGAGAACAGTCTATGTTAATGTCTGTCCACTCAATTCAGTCTGTATATTTTGAAGTATCCAGATCATCTTTTTTGTGAGGACGGTTTATCAATTATTGTTACACTCTAATATCTGTATGCATTGCAGGGTTTATCGCACCCACCAGGATTTCCAGTCCCATGGATGTTCGGTCCATACGATTTGTCACGACCTTTGGACTGTCCTACTTGTGGGAGTAAGCGGGGGCCCTGCATGCCACGCGTAATTGGACGATCAATCTTCTGTTTAGAACTTGAACATAGTGATTTCCTGGTAAGGATTCACTCGTGTCACATCAAGTAAATCTTATTGATTTACTGTCTAAATCTTATTGATTTAATGTCATGTTTTCTTACTTTTGCTGCAATTTTATGATGCAGGTTTTGCCATGTGACATTCGTCACAGAATAAACCGTTTGGTTTGCTCTATGATGGTTATTTTTGCAGGTTTCACTTCTTATGCCGTGTCAGTAACGAAGGCACTGTCCATCACTTATATTACTGGACACAATTGGATCAGTCTGTTGTCTGAGTACAATCTGAAGCCCTATGATGAACTGCAGTTTGGTTTAACAAACATGCCACAATTAGTCCTTCTCGCGTTTAAAAGAAATGAAGAAAAAGACTGGATCAAGGTCATGGAGCCTAGTCAAGTTAGAAAGCTGATCATAGCAGACCAGAGATGATCGCTGCTGTCTCGCACATCGGTACCACCTTCAGCAATGGATCGAGCACCGACACCTTCTTCAACGGCACTTGCTCTAGCACTGACAGCTGCAACAGCTCAGTCTGATCCACCTGAGTATTGGGCACCGACCGCGTCAACGGATCAGGCTGATCTACCGAAGGATCGGGCATCGACATTGGCACCTGCTCCGACACCGGCACCAGCTCCACAAGGAGCACCATCTCCGGCAGTAGCAGCGGCACTACCAGTCGCACCGGCACGGGCACCAGCAACGGCTCCGGCACCTACACCAACACTTGAAGTTGCACTTGCATCTGCTCCGGCCCGTGCAGCGGCAACGGAACCAGCAGTTGCACCGGCAACAGACTGGGCTGCAGTTCACACTGCATATACCAAAGTCCTTACAAAAACTGACATCTCCACCTTCTTGGTAAGCATTGGCCGCCCAAGTGCTTCGTTCTTTTTTCTTTCCATGTTGTTTCACATGATTCGCTGTGTTGATCTAACTGTTTGTGTATGTATTCTTGTTTGCAAACAGAGAATTCCTAGAGCAACGAGGGAGTCGTTCAACAATCCGGGCGACCGTGGCCAAGTTTCTCTTACCATGCGTAGCCTTGGTGTGAATGAACCTGCTCAATATACCGTAAGTACAAAGGATGGTCGCATGATGATTGATGCTAAAGGATGGTCAAGGTTCAAATCTAAATCAAATCTTGCGGTAGAGGATGATGTCAAAATTGAACTTTCTCGGCAAGGAGAGCTGGTCCAAATCAACTTTGAAATTCTTCAGTAGCAGCACGCAACTTCCAAACTGATCTATCCTCCGAGAGATTTTGATGTAATAATATGGCATGGTGAAACAAGTGTCCTGTGTGTATAAGTAGTACGACAATATTATTTATCACGTAGGATATCGTTGATAGAATTGCAACTCTGATTGCTGGTTAGGAACTGTCGTTTGATTTCATTCTAACAGCTGCCGTTCTTTATTCAATTTTCTGTATTCGCCTTGTGACAACATCTAAAACCAGCACCGTACCGATCGCTTGCAATAGGAAATGCGCTGAGGTAGAACACATGGGCCCCCAAACATGCAGGCCCACCGGCCTGTGGCCCAAAGTCCAGAACCGTGAGCCTGTCTGAGTATTATATTCTCAGCTGAACCCCCATATTATGTTATATATATTCCCCTTGATTTTTCTTATGTATAAAGTTGTGATATAAAATATTTTTATATTTCTTTACAGAGGGAGTATCTCTCTGTCAAAAATATATTTATGTGTAACTAGTTACTCCTGCCTTTCTACTTCCTTTCGCTGATATGTGGGGCATCCGGCAACGGGGTCCACGTGCCATGCACCAAATTAGAGTGCACAACTGCACAGTAGACTCATCCCGGTCGTAGCGCCGCAGTAATGCCCAATCAGCCGTCAAATCACAAAACCCCCCCACCTTTCCAGCTTTAGCAGTAAGCTGGACGGACGAAGCAACAATATTTCACTGGGCCTGAATCCCCTTCTCCCTCGTCTGCTTGTTCAGAGAAAACCCCCTCTCTCACTGGGACTGAATCCCCTTCTCCCTCATCTGCTTGTTCAGAGAAAACCCCCTCTCGGCGATTGCATAGGGTTTTCTCATGGAGAACCAGGTACGAATTCTTCATCCATCCCCGATAAATCCAAGTCCCTTGGTCGCGGGTAATCCTAGGATGGCTGCCGCCGTCGTTGATGCATTTTTCTTCCTACTGAATCTAGTGTGTTTCATTTGCAGTGCCCAAAGTCCGAGGACCCTACAGGTTTCTGCGCCCTCGGCGAGACGCCACACTTGTTCCTTCTCATCCTAACACAGGATTTTAAAACGCTCACAGTATGTTCCTAGAATCCTCTTTTCTATCTGGGAGGGTGGGGTTTTTTGAACATGCTGTCGACTAATTTGGAAATTTGGATTGCTATATTTGGATAAAAGGTAATGGTACCATGGTCAACACTGACGTGAAGGAGGAAATTATTTCTAGATTTAGATAGCGAATACATTGTGTTCTCATATTATTTTTCCTGCAGTGCATTCCTTGCTCTGCCAGAACACATGTACTCAAGATGGTCGGCCTTGCCATAACTGAATACACCAGTTTAATGGTCACATTGAAGACAAGCCATGGATATAAGTTCCGAGTTGGGTTCATGAACCAAGAAGATCGCTGTTTTTTTATGGCCGAACTTGGATAAACTTTCTCAAGTGTTACGGACTGAAAGTCGGCGCACGAATGTTGATGGAAATAGCAGAACCTGGTCTCATCTTCACTGTGATCTTCCACCCCGATGTCGTTCCAGTAGTTCATCCATGTTAGTTTTGTATCTGGTTCTTGCTTGTTGCCTCGATTACTTCTTAATCCACCTATTCTGTCTAACTACTCACAATTTAACTTTAGAAGTAGCAACGATTTGTGATTCCCTTCTCTCACGAAGATGCTACTTCTAACTAATATTTCTTATAATTGGTGGCACGTGTAGGTTATTTCAAAGTTAAGCATGCTACTCGTTTGTTATTCTATAAGAACTCGACTGTTACTGATGGCACTGAAGTTGACTGGGACGACATCCACAAGTTCCTACACTTTATTGATCGTCTTGAGGTCCTTGTGGGGCGTTTCAATGGTGGAAGGCCACGTGGGATATGTGTGCCACTCCTGCACATGTTGAACAGGTCCAACTGTGTCGAGAAACTTATGGTACGAGCTGTTTTTTGTTATATATGTTGTTCATAAACTCTTGCTTATACACAGTTTTACAGCTGTGATCTTCTTGAAACAGAAACTGCCCAGTTCTATTGTTCCTATATAGATGCCTGACCATGGTCGGGTCAGACTTGCGCTTGGTCACAACATGATGTTTATGTCGACCTACTCCATTCCCCTTGGAGGTGAAAAGATACTTATTCATGGGTGGTCTCAAATAATGAAGGCCCGTCCATCTTGGAGAATAGGACAGAAGGTTATGCTCATGCTTTTCCATGGCTCTAAAGCGAATATCCTATTTATTGACCATATTGCGAGATGAAGCCGCTTTCAGAAGGTTGTGGATGCGCGGGGTGGCGCCTGGGCCTTGTCCTGGGGCTTGGTGGCCTCACCCTTGGTTAACTGTAGGCAAAGTAGCACTGTTCGAGGCGTGCTTTGTACGGTTGAACCTATATAAGTACTCATACTACTTTCAGCTATGGTTGTTAAGTGCCCCTGCTGGTTTCAGTTAAGGTTGTTAAGTACTCCTGCTGCTTTTACAGTCTGTCGTGTTTCTTCAGTCCTGTCTTCCTCCAGCCGCCAAAACCAAACCAGCGCCGGCGGGGCCGCCTGCTTCCTCCTCCCACGGCTAGCTGCGCCTCAGCGCACGCATCGCCGCCCCACCGTCTCCTAAATTGTTAACGCCGACGTCCGAGGCCTCGCCGTCGTCCTCCACGTGCTTTGGTGCGCTTGCCGCGGCGCCGCCCTCTCGCGTTGTCAACATGGTCAACAAAGAAGAGGAATCGGGAGAGGACTGTACGTGGAGAGGATGACAGTAGGGGCCCACCATGTCCATGGCCGTACGCAAGGAAGTTCCTCATTTTTTGTTATATATACTCCATTGTCAGCGTATAGAAAAAGAAAATGCTTCCTCCTAGTGGTTTCCTGACATCTGGGACCCATGACATTGTCAGCGTATATAGTCAATAGACAAGAGAACAGCACAAGATCGGCTGACACCTGGGACGTAGCTGCTCGAGCAGTATTTTTTTTTGTTATTGTTGAGACGGAGCAGGGTTTCAACTGGGCTGTGGCCCGTCTAGCCTAGGCTTATATTTTACGTTCACCACATGACCAGCCCAGCTATTTTTTCTTTGTGAAAATGAGCCCAGTTTATTTTTTCTGAAGAATACCCAATCCAGGCCTACTTATTTTTCTAGGCCCTGATGGGCTGCAACTCTTTCAAGACGGCTGCAAATCTTGAAAGTAATATGAAATGGGCTGTAAATACAAAAAACTGACGACAAATTGGCAATTACTTTATAATTTCTGAATTTTTTCACATTTTCAGATTCCAATTTCACTGGGCTTTAACCTAATTTAAATATATCTTCAAAGTACTTTAAATCTGGCTCAACATTTCGGTATTAAAAATAGTTTGGACCCCACCAAAATATGCGAAATTTTGTTTAAATTTTTAACCCTGGCCCTGGCCAACAAAAAAAAACTGACTGCAATAAATTGCATAAGAAGTTGCAATGAGCTGTAAATTATTAAAAAAATAGGGAATGGTCTGACTTGTGGGCCTATTAAGTTGACGCGTATGCAAGATTTTTTTACTTATTATATACGTCAACAAACGATTCTAGCAGACATAACCGTTGGATGTCAATCCAACGGCCGTCATGCTTCTTCAATCTCTGATCTTCTTGCTCCAACCACCAAATCCAGCGCTGGCGGGACCGCCTGCTCCCGCCTCCCGTGGCCGGCTGTGCTGCCGCGTAGGCCTCACCGCCCCCTACTACTCCCACCGCTGGCCAGGCCATCCCTCTACTCACCCACATCCCTCCACTGATGTGGCTTCGCCGCCTCCGGGTCATTCCCTTCCTGGGTCTCGCCGTCGTCCATCGCGCTGGTGTTCTCGGCACGGCGTGGTCAACGTTGTCAACAAACGACAACATCGAAAGAGGGATGTACATGGAGAGGCTGACAGTTGGGACCCACATGGTCCATGGCCGCACGCAAGCAAGTACCTCCTTATTACGCCAAAAAGAATGAATCCTCCCAATGACAGCTGGGACCCACCAGCTATATCTTGGCACGGAAGGAAGTGCCTCCATATTAAGCGAAAAATAACAAGTGCTCCCCATGACAGCTGGGGCCCACCAGATTTGGAGGCTGATTTGTGGCCCAACTAAGTTGACGCGTACGGAGGGATTTGTCAACTTAATCAACAAGCGATTCTATCACCAGTGACCGTTGGATTGTTAACATCCAACGGTCGTCCTGCTTCTTCAACCTCTGATTTTCTTACTCCAGCCGTCCAAACCACCGCGTGCTCCTGCCTCTCGTGGCCGGCTGTGCTGCCGCGGAGGCCTCACCGCCCCCTACTACTCCCACCGCTGGCCAGGTCATCCCTCTACTCACCCACACCCCCTAATATTCTGCGGCGACGGCAGCCTCACACCACAGCCGAACCAGTCAACCCTCGTACTACCCTCCGCATGTTCCCAGGCTCCACGTCATTCCCTGCCTCACCGTCGTCCACCGCCTGGTGCTGTCCGAGTGGCGTGGTCAACATGGTCTCACCAGCTAAATCTTCTCACGCAAGGAAGTGCCTCCTTATTACGCGCAAAAAAAAGAATCCTCCCCCTGTCAGCTCGGACCCACCAACTACATCTTCGCACGCAAGAAGTGCCTCCTTATCCTCCCTGACAGCCGGGACCCACCCGGTCGAAGCTACATAGCGTTGTCATTCTGGTCGCAAACGTGTACGTACATACTGGTCCATCGGTCTTTCTGCCACGATGAACCGTGGCCCAGTAAGGAGCGGTAGCTGTTCAGGCAGTCCCGTCTATATCGTGTACACGTACGTACGTACATACGGGCGGGGCCTCGAACGCCTACTAGCGCATACGTACGGCCAGGGCTCGTGTACATGGAGAGGCAGCGGAGGGCAGCAACGGCGTCCTGTTCATCGGCAACCAACCGGCTGGGTCAGAACAGAGAAACTGCGTCGTGTTCATCGGGAGGCAACGGAATGCGTCCTGTTCATCGGGAGCCAACCGGCTTGGACGGAACAGCTGAAACGAGGCCTGGCATACCGCAGAACGGAGGAAACGGCCTTCTGTTCGACCGCCTACGGTCGAAACAGGATCCTGTTCACCGGGAGGGGTCTGGCGTACCGCAAAACGAAGGAAACGGACTTCTCTTCGACCTCCTACGGTCAAAACAAGGTTCTGTTGATCGGGAGGGGTGTGGCATACCGCAAAACGGAGGAAATGGATTTCTCTTCGACCTCCTACGGTCGAAACGGGGGTCCTGTTCATCGGGAGGGGTGTGGCATACCGCAAAACGGGACTCCACGGGCTACTGTTCATCCACCGTCTACTGCCTCGCTCTAGCCTCTATGGGCTACTGTTCATCCACCGTCGACCTCCTCCAGCCTCCACCTACGACTGTTCATCCACGGCGTCTCCCTCCTGCCTTCACCATCCACTGTTCATCCACGGGCTTCTGTTCATCCAGCCTCCACCGGCTACTGTTCAACCAGCCCTCCACGGGCTACTGTTCATCCAGCCCTCCACCGGCTACTATTCAACCAGCCCTCCACGGGGTCCTGTTCATCCACCCCCAACCGGCTCGATCGGGGTCCTGTTCATCCAGCGGCAACGGCCTCTACTACCACGGGGTCCTGTTCATCCAACCCCCACCGGGAACTGTTCATCCAACCCCCAACAACGCTCACTGTTCATCAAGAGGCAACAGGTTCGATCGGCTTCAGTTAGCAGCAGTAGCGAAGGAATCGCTTGATCGGGTTCAGTTAACAGACGGGGATCGATCGATCGCTCAGGTTCAGTAACGCGTAGCCAGTGCAATCGCTCGGGTTCAGTAGGCGAACGCCTCGCTCGGGTTCAGTTAGAGCCCAACGCCTCGCGCCCACACGCGTACGTGTACGAGAGAAACGCGCAATTCCTCCGTGCATCACTCGGCCCCGACCACCCACCGTAACCGGGAACTCCCCGATATTTTCCTCGCCCTCGCTTCTACCACGGTTTTTTCCATCATGGACGGCCCAAAGAATGTCATGCAGCTGCGTCTCCGGCCCGCCCAGGATGAAAAGCCCATTTTCTGTCATGATTATTTGTCATAGAAGTTGGAGCCCACCACATCTATGATGATACCAGGTTTTGTCACAATTATCGTCATAGAAGTGTCATAAGTATGACAGAAAAAAAAATTGTTCGGCCCAAAATGTCACGGATGTGTCTTTTTTTTTTGTATTGTATTGATCTACAACATAGATATGCAAAAACTATCAAGACTAAGTTCATGATAAATTAAGTTCAATTAATCAAATTACTAATGAACTCCCACTTAAATTAACATCCCTCAAGTTATCTAAGTGATACATGATCCAAATTAACTAAACCATGTCCGATCATCACATGAGATGGAGTAGTCTTCAATGGTGAACATCTTCATTTTGATCATATCTACTATATGACTCATGTTCGACCTTTCGGTCTCCAGTGTTCCGAGACCATGTCTGTACATGCTAGGCTCGTCAAGTTTAACCCAAGTATTCTGCATGTGCAAAATTGTCTTACACCCGTTGTATGTGAATGTAGAGTCTATCACACCCGATCATCACGTGGTGTCTCGAAACGATGAACTTTCACAACGGTGCATACTCGGGGAGAACACTTATATCTTGAAATTTAGTGAAGGGATCATCTTATAATGCTACCGTCATTCTAAGCAAAATAAGATGCATAAAAGATAAACATCACATGCAATCAAAATATGTGACATGATATGGCCATCATCATCTTGTGCTTTTGATCTCCATCTCCAAAGCATCGTCATGATCTCCATCGTCACCGGCTCGACACCTTGACCTCCAATGTTGCGTCGTGGTCGTCTCGCCAACTATTGCTTATACAACTATTGCTAACACATAGCGATAAAGTAAAGCAATTACATGGCGTTTGCATTTCATACAATAAAGAGACAACCATAAGGCTCCTTCCGGTTGCTGATAACTTACAAAACATGATCATCTCATACAATAACGTATATCACATCATGTCTTGACCATATCACATCACAACATACCCTGCAAAAACAAGTTAGACGTCCTCTACTTTGTTGTTGCAAGTTTTACGTGGCTGCTACGTGTTTCTAGCAAGAACCGTTCTTACCTACGGCAAAAACCACAACAGTGAATTATCAAGTTTGCTATTTTAACCTTCTTCAAGGACCGGCCGCAGTCAAATTCGATTCAACTAAAGTAGAAGAAACAGACACCCGCCAGCCACCTTTGTGCAAAACTAGTTGCATGTCAGTCGGTGGAACCGGTCTCATGTACGTGGAAATGTAAGGTTGGTCTGGGCCGCTTCATCCCACAATGCCGCCGAATCAAAATAAGACATTGGTGGTAAGCAGTATGAACATCACCGCCCACAACTTCTTTGTGTTCTACTCGTGTATATCATCTACGCATAGACCTGGCTCATGATGCCACTGTTGGGGAACGTTGCATGAAAACAAAAAAAATTCCTACGCCCACGCAAGATCTAGCAAGGAGATGCATAGCAACGAGAGGGGAGAGTGTGTCTATGTACCCTCGTAGACCGTAAGCGGAAACATTTCACAATGCGGTTGATGTAGTCGAACTTTCTTCGCGATCCAACCGATATAGTACCGAACGTACTGCACCTCCGCGTTCAGCACACGTTCAACTCGGTGACGTCCGCGCCTTCTTGATCTAGCAAGACGGCGAGGTAGTGGATGAGTTATGATAGCACGATGGCGTGATGACGGTGATGGTGAAGTGATCTCCGCAGGGCTTCGCCTAAGCACTACGAAAAAATGACCGGGGGTGTAAATGGTGGAGGGGGGGGGGCGCCGCACACGGCTAGGCAATTGTCTGTTGTCTGCTAGGTGCCCCCTCCCACATATATATAGGTGGGAGGGAGGGAGGAGCAGCCAAAGGAGGCGTCCAAGTAGGAGGAATTCTACTTGGGGTCCTTCCCAAGCCGCGCCCCCCCTGCCATATATAAACAAGGGGGAAGGAAAGAGGGGGGGAGAGGGAAGGAAGGGGGAGTCCTACTCCACACTTTCCTTTCCCTCCCCTCTTTCCTTCTCCTCCTATAGGGCCGGCCTCTATAGGGGCGCACTGTGATGACCCCGGCTTAATCGTGCACTAACCATACACGCAAATACACACGATCAAGCCTAAGGACTCACTTGAAGATATCACAACACAACTCTAAAACATAAATAAAGTCATACGAGCTTTATATTACAAGCCAGGGCCTCGAGGGCTCGAATACATAGCTCGATGGCATACAAGCGTCAGCGGAAGCATTAGATATCTGAGTACAGATATATTACAGAGAGAGAGATAAGCCTTCACAGAGGCGGGGTAAAATAAAAGCTACGATCGAAAGGCGTAGGCCTCCTGCCCTGGACCCTCCGATCCTACTCCTGGTCGTCAGTCGGCTCCTCGTAGTAGTAGTACTCGCCAGGCGGGTAGTAGTACTGGTCGTCGACTGGGGCATCTGGCTCAGGGGCTCATCAAATGGATATGGGAAAAAAAAGAAAATAAAGCAAACGTGAGTACTCATCCGAAGTACTCAGCAAGCAAGGATCTACGCTACATATGCAACATTGTCAAAGGAGGGCTGTATATGTGGACTGGGCTGCAGAAATGCCAGAATAGAGGGGGAAAGCCTAGTGCTATCGAAGACTAGCATCTTCAGCATCTTTATCAGTCTTGCAGCATTAGGAGAGAGCAGAATAACATAATGTAAAGTATAGCAGTGTCATCAATCCTCGGCCAGAGATTCTTCCTCGACTCCCCGCGAGAAAGCAATCCCAGAGCCGTACTATCCAGTTCTCATCTCAAGTCATGTTCTAGTTGTACCGATCGGGATACAACTCCGAGTGTCCGTTACCGTAGGACAGGCTATCAATAGAAGTTTCTTCCCTGCAGGGGTGCACCAACTTACCCACCACGCTCGCTTAACTCCGGCCGGACACATTTTTCTGGGTCATGCCCGGCCTCGGCTAAGCAACACGCCGCAACCCGACCTAGGCTCTAAAGAAAGGTCAGCACGCCGGACTAACCTATGCCCCCAGGGGTCTTGGGCCTTCGCCCTGGGAACCCTGCACATTGCGAGGACGTTTCGGAAGCAGACCTAGCAACCCCTTATACAAGCGCAGTTGCGTTCCTAGTCCAATCCAAAACGGGCCGCTCCTCGCTGACGTCAATAGAGCTTCGGCTGATGTATACGACGCAGAACGCCCATACTATGCCCACGTGATGGTTAGTGCTATCAGGCCAGAGGCCCCTCGGATCAAATATCCAAACCGCTAGTGGATTAGGAGCGCGCGGTAACGAGCAGAGACTCATGATCGATGTGACCCCGTCGCCCCGTCTCGAGGACTTGCGGCAAGGGCTAGGAATGCCCGACCACGCCTCGTAGTTATCTCGCGGGCACCTCTCAGGTCAACCCGACTCCACATCACTCTGCATTCATGCTCGCGCGGGTACCCCTCAGGGCCGACCCGTCTTTAGTATCATGGTTCAAAGTCAAGTCATAATATCCAGAGTAGCTGTGTGTCTGACACCAAGGGAACCCTGAGGAATCACCCTCGATGGAGTTCCCGCTGATGTTACCGTCAAGGTGAACGAAGGAGGCATCACCCTCGAGGTCCACACTTGAGAAGTTGCACGACGACGTCGTTATCGGGGGTGGTGTAGGAGGAATCACCCTCGCTTACCACGATCGATTAACTAACCTACAAGGTTAACATCAGAAGTGCTGACGAGGTATCACCCTCGGCACTCGACGGTAACCCAGTAGGGTCGGCAACTAAGGGGAAGTGATGTGCGGTGCCAGGGTCTGGTCTTCAATCCCGTTGATCGGGTCTTCTGTTATCCAGCGGGGCAGTCGGGATCAAGTGGGGTTCTCTGTCGGGTCTCTACCCAGCCTATTCTAAACAGTCTAGGATAACCAGTAAGGTAGCAAGGCAGGTTACAATAAACAGGCTATGCAGCAGATATAGGAAAACAGTAGCAGTAGCAGTTCTAATGCAAGCATAAGAGAGAAGAGAATAGGCGATATAGGCATGTTCAAAATGGGGGTGCTTGCCTGACTGCTCGACGGCAAGGGCAGGGTCGTCGGGGACGTAGTCGTACTCCGGAGCGGCGTCTGCCTCAGGAGCGACGGCAACGTCGGGGTCTAATCAAGAGAGAAGAGGGGGAAGAAACAGGTAAACATAATGCAAACAGATGCAACACAGTGCGTGCGATGCTATGATGCAGTGCAGGGTTGCCTAAATATGCATCTAAGTCATTTTAGTTTTTTTTAGGATTATTCTGGAATTTATTAACCGGTGTGTGTGCATTATTCATCTGCCGGATTCGGGCCCGGAGTTATGAGTTCTTCTACGTAGGGGGTTCCGACAACGAAATAGACGGCACGATCAGACTCGTCTCGTCGTTCTGAGCAACTTTCATGTTTTAACTTTTTTGATCCGAGCTACGGTTTAAAAGTTATTAATTTTCAAAGTTAATATTATTTTTCTGAATTTCTGGAATTTAAATAAATAACAGGAAGTAGTTATTGCGTCAGTAGTGACGTCAGCATGATGTCAGCAGGTCAACAGACCTGTTGACTAGTCAAACTGACAGGTGGGGCCCATCTGTCAACCTCTCTGTGCTTAACAGCAGTTTAAACTAATCTAACAGAAATGATTAAGGGTGTGGGCCCCTATTGGCAGAGTCTGCTTAGAGTTAACTAAATAGGTTTAATTAAAATGTGTTTAATTAGACTAACTAATCAGGGGGGCCCACACGTCAGTGTCTCGGTGGGTCAACGAGGTCAAACCTCGCAACGGGGCCCACTAGTCAGTGGCTAAGGGCGGGCCCCACCACGGCCACATCAGCAGGGTCGCCGGAACGCGCCGGCGAGCGCTCCGCGGCAGCGATCTTGCCGGAACTCGCCGGAAAATGGCTACAAAGAGCCATTTCGCGCGCGCCCGGGTTCGTTCGAACGGGCAGCTCAACCCGCGTCCAACCGTGGTGGTCGGAGCAGCTGGGGTGGCCGGAATCACGCCGGCGTCGAGCCGCGGCTGCGATGCGGTTCGGTCGCAGTGGGGAACACGGCTACGGCGCGAGCGCGGGCGCGCAAACTAGCTAGGCCGGTGCAGCAGCTCTCCAGGAGCTCGACTGAGCCACTGGCTCGAGCTGACGGAGCTCGGGTGCGCGCTAATGGCTACGGCGGCGGCGGTCAGAATGCAGCACGGCGGCGAGCTAGCTGGTGAGTACGCGCGACCGGACGGAGAAGGGAAGGTGGGAGGAGGAGCTTACGGAGCGGCACACGGAGGCCAGCGCAAAGTTTAGTAGCTGCAGGCAGGTCGCCGGAGTCGGAGACGCTCTCGGTGGCCGGAGACGAGGAAGCCGAGCTCGGGGAAGATGCGGAGCTCCCCGAGATGAACTGGCAGCCCAGGGAGATGGGGATGGCCACGGCGCAGCTCCGGGACGCCTTCCTGAGCGCCAGTGAGGTCAGTGGCCGCGCCACTGACGAGGCAGCGGCGACGGCCGCATCGGGCGGAATCCCAGATCGGGAGAGGGAAGGGGAACGAGGAGGAATGAGCTAGGGGGAGGGAGAGAGTGAGCAAGGGGGTGCCAGGGGAGAGGAACGGGGCGGATCTTATCCCCTCAGCGTCGGTGGAGTGACGCCGTGTCGTCGAACGTCCGGAGGAGCGCGCGGCGACCACGGGGACGACGACACGCAAGGGAGGAGCAGGTGGGCTGGTTGGGCCTCGGTGGCTAGTTGGGCCGGGTACTGCAGTTAGGTGGGCCGCGGGCACAGTGACCCCTTCCTTTTTGTTTCACTTTTCTGGTTTTTTGTTTTCTTTTGTTTCTTTGCTTTGCTAAAAGTGTGGGCTCAGTTATAGTTTTGTAAAATGTATGATTTAGCCCAAAAATTACAGTGCAATACTCTTTACCACCAAAAATTAGCTTGGGCAGAATATGATTCCATTTGGATTTTTATTAAATGAGAAGGGATTAAATGGGTGCTGTTTGCTACTGTTTGAGGTTGCTAGGGTCACTTAACTGTTCTCATTAGGGTGGTTCACAATTTTATAATTGCCTCCAGATTATTTGCAACATTATGTATATTTTAGTTTTCATGTTTGTGAATTTATTTATTTCACTTATAATTTGAATTTGAATTTGAATTGAGATTTTTATCAAGGGGTAATTTGGCTTGGTAAACCTTGATGACATGGCATCATTAGTGTGGAGTTACTATAGCATGACACTGGGGGTGTTACACGCACCAGCCCCTTGTGGGCTGGTGTGTTCCCTCACTTGGCCCATAAGGCCCATATCTTTGGGGGGGGGGGGGTGCCCGAAACTTCTTTCCGGTGACCCGATAAATACCCGGTACCCTCCGAAACACTTCCGGTGTCCGAATACCATCGTCCTATATATCAATCTTTACCTCTCGACCATTTCTAGACTCCTCGTCATGTCTGTGATCTCATCCGGGACTCCGAACAACATTCGGTCACCAAATCATATAACTCATATAACACTATATCGTCAACGAACATTAAGCGTGCGAACCCTACGGGTTCGAGAACTATGTAGACATGACCGAGACACCTCTCCGGTCAATAACCAATAGCGGAACCTGGATGCCCATATTGGCTCCTACATATTCTACGAACATCTTTATCGGTCGAACCGTTATGACAACATACGTAATTCCCTTTGTCCATCGGTATGTTACTTGCCCGAGATTCGATCGTTGGTATCTTCATACCTAGTTCAATCTCGTTACCGGCAAGTCTCTTTACTCGTTCCATAATACATCATCTCGTGACTAACTCCTTAGTCTTTTGCTTGCAAGCTTATGATGTGTATTACCGAGAGGGCCCAGAGATACCTCTCCGATACTCGGAGTGACAAATCCTAATCTCAATTTATGCCAACTCAACAAACACCTTCGGAGATACCTGTAGAACATATTTATGATCACCCAGTTACGTTGTGACATTTGATAGAACACAAGGTATTACTTCGGTATCCGGAAGTTGCATAATCTCATAGTCGAAGGAATATGTATTTGACATGAAAAAAGCAATAGTAATAAACTGAATAATCATTATGCTAAGCTAACGGATGGGTCTTGTCCATCACATCATTCTCCTAATGATGTGATCCCGTTATCAAATGACAACACATGTCTATGGTTAGGAAACCTTAACCATCTTTGATCAACGAGCTAGTCTAGTAGAGGCATACTAGGGACACAGTATTTATTTATGTATTCACACATCTATTTAAGTTTCCGATCAATACAATTCTATCATGAATAATAAACATTTATCATGAATAAGGAAATATAAAATAACAACTTTATTATTGCATCTAGCGCATATTTTCTCGAAAATTCGCTATGAGTGTACTACCATATGATACTATTATCTGAACCATGGCCCTGGTTATCTTGTGGAGTGAGAGCACAGAGCAGAGAGACTGAATTGTGCCCGAAAAAATTGATGCCGGACCAAAAACTGTGACGGCTTTCAGCGCTCGTCGGCTTGAAAGTGTGCACTCGCGTGTTCTGTGGGCTGATGCTGGAACCTGGTTCGGCCCTACGTCTGGGTGCGCGTCGTGCGTTTCAGCCGGCGGCGAACCACAGCACCAGGGCGGCCCGCATCTCAGATGAGGCCACGTGTAGCGGAAGACGCACACGACGCGACATCACGGGCTCACGGTGGGTGTGACGGGTGGTCGGCACTGGGAAAGAAGAGGCCGATGTGTATAATGTGTTGCAGGTCGGGCGGTGGACCACATTGAAACTTGACGTGCCAACGGCCTCCGTGTGTCGGCAACACCGGACAGGTGCTCTGGCTGCTGTCCTAGTCAACCCACCGTGAGACAACGAGCCACACCATCCGTGTCACTGACAAGCCGGTCTCCTCGCGTCCCAGCGTCCCAGGAAGGCTGGAGCCAAGCGCAGCCCGCCGTGGCACTCACTGACCGTATGGACCCCACGGCCGGCGGCCCCAGCTGCCATTCTATACGCCATGTATATTCGCGAGTAACTGGCGCGTCCCCATCCGAGCTTTTCCTCCTCACCTGTCGTCTCCCTCGACTTCTTTCCATCCGTCACCTCCCTCCCCCTCTCTCTCACTGGTTTTCTCCACTCCCCCCTAACCTTCATGTCATCCCCCTTCTCCTTGACCAAAAATCCATCCCCTTTCCACTTTTGGAGGCGTCGGCGATGGCATTCAAGCAGGTCTTCTGCGCCCTGCGAGAGGTCTTCCCGCAGGTATGGATTGGTCCGGCTGGCTCCACAAGATTTGTTCATGTTTTTGTTTGTAAATACCTCAAGGTCAATTTCTTCTATGTAATAGTAGTAATATTTAGCAAAAATAAATAAATTGGAGTAATTCATCTAGCTTACATGCGAAGATTCTATTAGGAGAATCTTCTTTTCTCTCCTCCTCCGCATTTTGGATTTTCCTGGTTGTGCTCTATCTCCTGCAAGGCACCACCATATGGGTTGCCGACAAACTGTTTGATGAAATTTATTAATAGGACAATTCAAAAAATCTGTTAATAGGCTCCCGGGAGCATTTTAGTTTTTCTTGGGGGGAGTTAAATTTCCGGTTTAGGCCAATAAAGGATAATTTATAGTACTATTGAGAGAGAATGCTCTGCTCAGTATGTATCATATATGGAAGGAACATCAGTAGTAGGTCTGCAAGTGCATAATATAAGTCCAACCAAGTACTCCCTCTGTAAAGAAATATAAGATCGAGCAATTATAGGGAAATACAGTAAAAGATAGTGACAGAAGTAGCAAGGAGCCAACAACCAAGTAAAATGTTGAAGTATCAAGTCATTTACGCTGACATTATTCAACTTTTCCCAAAAAATAAATATAAAATGCTGACATCCATTGTGCAGCCCTGCTGGATTATTGATTTCCCTGTCAACCAATGCTGGTCTTGTGGGTGCCAGGTCGGCCGGAGTGCCCTTGTATGGGCGTGTTGTTTCGGTTTTCGCCTGGGTTTCCGTTAATTAACGGGGCAACTCTCATCTTCTTAATCAATGAAAATGGCAAATCTTTTGCCTGTTTCAAAAAAAAAATGCCAAACATGGTTTACTTCAATCTGGAGACTGGATTCATTAACATGAACATGAACATGAACCACCTCAAATATCTTGTGCTGTATTTATGCAACCAATTCTAACATATGTGCAACTGTACATCAAGATAAAGAAAACATGGCATATTTAAGGTTATTTCTTTTCCCTTTGTATTTGTGTTACAGGTTGATCTTCGAATATTGAAGGCTGTAGCCAGTCAGTATTCCTCTGATGTCGATGCAGCTGTTGGATTTGTTCTTTCCGATGTCATTCCAGCAGTAAGCGAACCTACTGAAACAGTTTTTACACTCCAAGATGTTGATTATGCAGAACACGGACATGCTGATTGTAAGTTACTTTGTGCACTGTGTTTTGCACCCTTTATTTCATCCCTATTGTTTGTTTTCACCCATTACGTGGAAATACTTGTAGCAATCAAATATGTGCATCTGCTAGTTGTTTATTCAATGGGGCCTTCAGTCTCATGCTTGTTTGTTTTCAAATATTAGCCGGGAAGTCTAACTTACACTCTGGAGGGATATCATTGGTGGATCTAGGAGCTAAAGAGGATGCCAGTGCCCTATTCGGTACGTCAGCTGAGAGCAGTGGAACTGTTGGTGAATGTGATCCATTTTCAGATTCTGATGGACCATTCCAGAGTAACAACAAAATAGAAAAATGTTCCCAGATCGAGGATAAAATGGTGATAAATGAAACAAGAATTCCTACAACAGTAATGAACAGCCTTCTTCAGGAGCATTATGCTCTGCTTGGATCGTCATCGACATCTGCAACGGAGCCACATATGATGGAGTATGAGCAGTCTGATTCAGGAGGATGTGACGATCATTGTGCAGCTGAAAAAGATGAAGTGACTCCAGAGACTGAAATAGGCAACCACAAACACTGTAATGATAATTATGAGCTATCAGATTTGCTTGCCTCTTCTGGGAATATGTTGCCATTATTTATGGAGAGCCCTTCAGATTGTGCAGTGAAACATGGAGGGCTAGTGCCTCTGAAACTTTCTGATGAGGTAAGTAAACATGATTTCGACAAGTCAGAAGATAACTGTTACTTGGAAACCTTACTTGTGAATTTTCAATCAAAGGAAGACAAACAGACATCAAAGAACTTGCCAAATGCTCCAACTGTCCATATGCTCTCCAACCCAAAGGATAATAATGACTTACAAGTTCTGTTTGAAAACAAAGATGATGCTGGAGAAGAGTTGGGTGCACTCTGTACTGCAGAAAATATCCCTGAACTCCACAAGTCAGCAAATGATGGCAACTTCTACAATTTATTTGGCGATCTATGCACAGTTGACGAGACAACAAAAGTACCTTTGAATTTTACTGAGGAGGAAAATGAGCAGTCTTTCATTAAGCTAGACGATCAACACAAGCTATTTGACTTATTTGCCTCATCCAAAATTGTCGATAATTCATTACAAGCCTTTCAAGAAAAGAGTGGTTCCGAGACAGTTCATAATGAGGAGCTACCTTCAATACATCTCAATTTCAATAATCATGGAACTTTTACTAGTACGTGCAATTTCGATGGTGATAAGCACTACTCCTTATGCCCGATGGTTGAGCTTGATGCAGATCAGCCTAATGAAGAATGGATGATGCCTGGTGCAGATAAATGTGAGGGATTTCTCGATAACTCCACTCAGTCATTTCATATCACTGAAATAAACAAGAATATTTCTGATATCACTAAAAGCAAGGTAACTGTTGTACGATTAGGCTTTCTCCTTGGAAACAATATTTTTAATCCTACTTGCCAATAAACCACTTTAAAAGCTCAGTAAGTTTTTTCGTATCTTACATGCTTATTAGTCTCAGGCCAGGTGTTTTTTATATCAGTTTGATATTAATATATTACCCTTTTTCGAAAAAAAAACATGCTTATTAGTCTAAAAATACGGTACAAAGCCAAGTCAATGGGATTGCTTTTGATTCAACCCTTACTCTTAATTGTGGAATAAAAAATTATCAGTTATCTAGTTATGTTTATGTAAACTGTAAAGTTTAATCTTATTTCAGTCATTGGCATTCATGCAGCCAGCAATTTCTCTTTTTCTCACTTGAAAGCATTAAGATAATACACTGAAACAAATTGAGAAACATGTCCTGCTTTATGTCCCGATTTGGATGCTGATAGACTTCTTAGTTTATAGAGTAGTCTTGCTTATGGGTATAATATCTCTTGGTAGTTATTGGCCAGGATGTTTTGGTCTCTTCCTTTTTAGTCGAGATTATTTGTTCTTGATGATCTAATTAACTCTGTAATAAGTGTGGTTGCATGCATCTAAGATGTAGAGGCCGGGGTTAAAAAGCTTCCATTATCTTAATTAAATGGGTCCTGCTTGGTTTGGCACCAAAATGTTCCAAGCCAACGTTTCTTGAATTTTTTGCTTTGTTTAAGGCTTGAATTTTCCAGATTAGTCATTGGTAAGCCAAGATTTTGCATGCCAACACTTGTCAAATTATGGTACCGAATTTTGTAATAAAATTTAAATTATTATTCTGTAATATACATAAGATGATTTGGTTAAAGATATAGAACACAATAATTTGATCATGAATTTTGTAGAAAATTCACATAAATCTCATTGCAGGAATTATTGAGTTGTTTGTATGAATCAACAATCATGAAGATGAAAGAGGTTGAGCTTCAGGAGGAAAAGTCTCGACTAGCAAAACAAAATGCTGACAAGGCACATCAAAATTTTCTTGCCATGGCAGAGCACTTTAATCAGCTCATTGGGAATTCCAAAGAGTCAAATGATAAGGTACCATGTTCTTAATGCTCTGGTATCTTCACATGTATTGAAAATGAGGCTTACTATTCATTCATTCCTAAATAGCAAGCTCAAGTAGTGTGTGAAGAAAATTGTTCGTTGGTGGCTCTAACTCAGGACCTTCAGTCTAAGCTTACCAAATTGGCTGCTCAAAGAAATGAAGCGCTTACAGCTGTTCAGGAGGTAACATCAGCTAAAATTAATTAAGAGCGAAGTTCCAACAGAGTAACATTGAACAAGGATGCTGTTATTTTGTGAGTAAGAAATTGATAGTAATGTTTTATGTTCATACCCAATACCCAATATGCAGATTAAATTTCAACTAGATGCACGTCTAGCAACTTCGATGGAGGAAGAGGCTACAGCAATGGAGCAAATTATTCAAGAAGATAAATTAGCTCTATTGGTACGTAAAGAGAAGGAAGCTACAATGGGGAGCATAATGGAGGAGTCAAGAAAGCTCCAAAAGGAAGCCAAAGAGAACATTTTGGTAATAGGCAAAATTTAGTGTGTAGATTTTACTGTTTCTTTCACACACACACACACACACACACACACATGATTGTTGCTCTTCTTGCATACCTTGTATTAATGGATTCAAAAATTTCTCGTTGCAGCTGAGAGAACAATTGTTGGACCGGGGTCACATCATTGATATCATGCAGTATGTTACACTCTCCCAGTAATATAGGCTTACTGCTCATTCATACATGCATTTATTTGACCAGTGTTAGTGTGTATAATTTTAAAATGAGGCTCTACCATACTATGTCGCGTATATCCTTTTGTTTTGGAGCCTATCTCGATAGGAGGGTGGGTGCACTCCCCCACCACCCAACTCTTCATCCAAAACTTGGGTGACTTGTGTTTTCTTCGTAGTGAAAAATCTAGTTACCAACCTTGCCTTTCCATCTGGTAGCTGACTACCAACCTTTGTTGGACAAAACTGGTAACAAGTTTGTGGCTTGTGGGCGGGATGATCATCAAGGAGGCTGGCTCGTCATGGTGAAAACGATTCTGCCCACGATTCCATCCACACCATGACGGCAACTGAGATGCCCAAGTGGCTGCTCGAGGCCATCGATAAGCGGTTGCGCAAGTTCTTCTGAACCGATCACCTCGATGCTAATTGTGGCAACTGCTCAGTAGCATGGTACGATGACTGCAGGCTGGTCGAGCTGGGGGGCCTCGGCCTCAAGAACCTGTAGATGGCCTTTTCTTTTAGCATAACAGTGGGGAATTCCCCACTGCAATTTTTATATTGTTAACATAAATCAATACTACATGATTAACAAGTGTCAAACAAATTTAAGAAAAAAAACAGAGCTAAAAAGGAGAAAACTCCTAACTAGTGAAGATTACTAAGCCATGCTTTGAATTGAGCTGCATACTGTCTTCTAGCTCTTTGGCCAACCATAGTTGGCTCTTGTATTATCGATACAACCTCCGAATATGAATGCCCTTGTTGTACTTTTGTAGAGGAGAAATATCAAGCATCCACGCCCGTGTAAGCAAGCTTAAATCAGCCTTGGTGACAACTAGCAGCTCAGCTAATTCTTCCCACAAGGATGACTGTAAGAGTGCGTCAGTTGACACAGACCGGCCTTTGGGGAATGATGATAACAGAAATGATCTGCCTCAGAGGACCCATGCTAAGGACCATACCACATCTTCGGATGACGACGACGACGACGAATGGGAGGTGCTAGAAGCAAATTAAGCCTAGAGTGGTTCAGTTCACTGTTCAAATATGTCTTGGTCAATAAGAGGGCAGCATCTTGGCTCACCCAAAATTTATGTGCCAAGCAGGAGAATGTACAGCCCCAAACTGCTACTGTTGGAAGACTGAACCTCCAAACTATGCAGGTGTTTGGCTCTCGTGCTTTGTAAATATACAGATATGGAGATGGACATATATCAGTATTTACTGTTGTAATTAAACTTGGTTGTAATCTCTCTGTTATGTAGGAAATTATGTGCCTATGTTTGTACAGAATCAAGTGTATACATCATATATATTGGCAAAGAGTGTGATTCCAATGTATGCATGTTACTTTTTCCTTGATAAAGGGCGCTTTTTTATTAACTCACAATGTCGCATCAAGAGACTACAAAGATCATGAGCACACACCCAACATCATATGATTAGGATGCACAGAACCAACGCTAACGTATACACACAAAGAAATCAGAAAAAGAAAAAAAACGTCATCTGAAAGCCTTAGCGAAGCAAACTACAGCAAGCAACAACCATCAACATCAATCACCACTAGTGCACCTGGACTGTTGGAAAAGTGTTTCAACACGACGCTAAAAGTGCATCTAGGCCCCTAATGATGTTTAGTATTGATTACACACGATTATAGGAACTAATATGTGGGGATTGACCTTTGGTTCCTGGGTGTATATACACCTGATATGAGTTTTTTTTTAATAATTAAAAAAAATGTTTAGAAGTTTTTGTGGAATAAGCTTGACTTTCTTTTACACTAGTATATAATTTTTCACGAATAAAAAACCACAGTTGACTTCAGGGGGAAAAACCAAAATTTATTGCTATATACAAGTCACTATTCACACTTTTTTGACCTAATTTCCCCCCTGAAGTCCATGTTTTTTCTCTTCCGTGGATTTTTTTTACAAGTACAATGAAAGGTTAAGTTTATTTCAAAATCATTTTCATAAGTTTTTTGATTTTTTATTTAATTACTATTTTTTTCATATATGCTGTATACACACCCATGAACCAACCGTTCCTGTCCCTAATATGTCCGCTAAGTGGATACTCGGGTTTTATGTACGGTGAACAACGTAGTGTATGTACAGTTCACCTTTTCAACATCATTATTTTGTCTTTTTTGTGTATCTCTCATGTTGATGTATATCATCGTCAAACTTTACACACACATGTAGTATACATCCATATAAACATGTGTGATCTTTTGAAGCTTTAAAATGTGACCTTCAAATTTTTTTTAAAGAGCTCCATGGAGCTTGAGCTTAATTTTGCATTTCGGAGGTCACTGTCTTTCCGTAGTTCTGCCTAGTCAATCAGACGGTCATACAGACATGAATTGAGAATGAATGATGAGTCGATGATCCAAGGAAAAATTACAACAGTTTACTGTTATATATCTTGGTGGTCTACTCGTCACTTTAAATAATTAGCAACTTTGAGTTTCTGTCTATTCCGTTTGATATGAATATTCTTTTTTGGCTGTACATACAAAATGCCATTGGGATGTGAAATTTAGATTTTTGGATTTTTTTGCAAAAAACATTTTGATGGCTGATTAACCCTTCGAGGTAAAAAGCTTCAGACATATGTTTGACATAGAGTGATCTTTTTCTTTTTAAAAGAGTTTGACATAGAGTTTTTATTTGCAAACTTGACAACGAGCATCCACATCTGCATTAGTATCAGCAAATGTATCTAAATTTTGATTTCAACCGGAGTTCAGATTTTTTTTAATAATTAATTAATTTAGCACTGGTGACTTAATGGTATTACAGATCTGACCAGGTTGTCATCATTTGTTAGACTATTCGGTACGCAGGGATCCAAAAATTTCTTTTAAATCGCATAACCAAGATACGACAGATGTACACAAAGTGTATTTTTAGTACTTGTTAGGGCATGTACAATGGTTGATAAGACAGTGTTGTCTTAAGCCCGGCACTTAATTTAGATAAAATAATTAAAAATGTTCTATAATGGGTTATTTCTTAATCTCATCTCTGATAACTAGATCTTCCTAAAAATATGTGATGAGGTATATTATTATCAAGAGATCATCCCTAAATTTAAAGAAATCATGTCTTTTCTTATGATCTCCCTCTCCTTCACCTTAATATTTATCTTACGCGGCACTCCTAAACAGCACAACTGTTTTCTTTGTGGGATGTTCAGCGGTCGGATCACATGGGCCGTTTTAGTCGCAGGCCGAATTGCCAAAGGCATGATGGGCCTTGCATTGTCGTAAGGAAGACTCCTTGTGCCTCCCGTTATAGGTTTCCCGTGCGGGGCTATGCCTCGGGGAGCAACTAGTTAACGAGCGCTCTTTCGGGAGCCTCGCAACGATCACTTGCGGGTGGGCCGAGAGCGCGCCACTTGGCGCGCTCTTAGTCGATGCCACGTGTCGCGCTCTAGGCGCTCCCTCCGATTTTTTTTCCCGCACGCGGTTTCGGCTTTAGGCGGGTTTTTCTGGTTTTTTGTTACTTTTTGGTTTTTCACCGGTCTTCCTTAGCTTTTGGAAAAAAAATAAAAAAAAATTCCATGAAAAATATGTTTTTTTGGCTTTCGCGAAAGGCACAATTTTGCTTCCGCGAGCGTGCCTCTCGAAAACGAAAAAAAACGTGTTTTCTCTTCTTTTCTTCTGCGAGAGGCATGATTTTTCTTCCGTGAGAGGCACGGTTTTGCTTTTGCGAGAGGCACGGCCGTGCCTCTCGGAAACAGAAAAAAACCACGTTTTCTATTTTTTTCTTCCGCGAGAGACACGGTTTTGCTTCCGCGAAAGGCACGGTTTTACTTTCACGAGAGGCACGGCCGTGCCTCTTGGAAACGGGAAAAAAACGTGTTTTCTGTTTTTTCTTCTTCCGCGAGAGGCACCGTTTTGCTTCCCGCGAGAGGTACGGTTTTGCTTTCGCGAGAGGCATGGTCGTGCCTCTTGAAAACGAAAAAATAAATATGTTTTCTGTTATTTTTCTTCCGCGAGAGACACGATTTTGCTTCTGCGAGAGACACGGTTGTGCTTTCGTGAGAGGCACGACCGTGCCTCTTCGGAAAACGAAAAAAATACGTTTTCTGTTTTTTTTCTTCCGCGGGAGGCACGGTTTTGCTTCCGCGAGAGGCACGACTGTGCCTCTTTCAGAAAGGAAAAAAACCGTGCTCTCGGTTTGGTTTTTTATCCGGTTTTTTTCGTGAAAAAAAGTTCGTCAAAACCTGTCAACATGGGATCTAGTTTTGAAGATCTCGACGCGAGGAATCCAACGGTGAAAACGGTTCGAGATTTGGACGCACGGTTTAAGAGATAAAATGTTTTGAATAAACGAATCTACGAAAAAAGGGAAAACTCACAGGTTGCGACAAGTGACACACATGCAGCGCGTCACTTGTCATAACCTGGAGAGGTGGAAGTGATCTTTGCAAAGAGTACTTCTCAATTAGTGATTTCGTATGCCTCACCTGTAAGGATTCCTAATAGTAATTGCTTACGGCCGAGCGAATCGGGCCAGCCTATTAGGGGCAGTCGCTTGCACTCGCGTGTTGCTGTAGGTCGCTCGCTGTGCTTCGGCTTTCTTCCTTTTAGTTTTCTTTGGGTTTTTCTTTTGTTTTTCATTGGTCCTCTTCGCTTTTTATTTTTTCCTTTTGTTATACATGGTTTTTTTTCTGGTTTTTTTTTTTTGAGGAACCGGCAGGAGCACTGCCTTTTTCTTATAGAAGAGATGGCGAAAGGGCGCAATTTACAGAGGGGCGAGCGTTTTTTGGGAACGTCGCAGAAACCACAAAAAGACCAACCTAGAAACTAGATTAACCAATGCCTGCGGTTGGCAGGCTGCCAGCAAATGCCAGGTCGCACTGATTGATTGCGTCTAGGGCTAGAGCCGCCACCTCGCGATGCGTCAGCCTTTGACCAGTGAACACCCGCCCATTTCGCTCCTTCTATATGGACCATATCGTGTAGATGATTCTTCCACTGCGCCTCTTGCGCACTTGATTGGACTGTGAATTGAGAGTCTTGTCCCACCAGTCTGACACGTTTCCTGGCTCCGGGAGGAAGCCTGAGATTGGAACGCCTTCGTTAGTCCAAGTGTTCACCTGGTTCCAGACCGCGACCGTGAAGGGGCAGTCTTTGCAGAGGTGAGTTGCTGTTTCAGGCTGCTGAAGACAAAGCAGGCATCTGGGCTCGTGAGGCCATCCCCTCACAGCCAGCATATCCGCAGTGAGGATTCTTCCGTGTAGAGCTAGCCAAGCAAAGAACTTGCACTTGGGCTCAGCGTTTGCGGACCAGACCTTGGTCGTGTCGAAACATGAGTAGGAGCCAAGGAACTGCGCGCCGTAGGCAGAGGCGGCCGAGTATGTCCCCGAGGTGGTTAAGTTCCAGTGAATGGTGTCCTCTTGGTTAGGGAGGAGGGTGATCTGACTAATGTGATTCGAGAGAGACACGAATTCACCCAGCTGCTCAATGGTCTGCAGTCTGGCCACCGCCCTGATCCAGTTCTCGTTCATGAGCTCGTTGTGCACCGATCTGTTCTTTCTTGAGGTAATCTTGTAGAGCTCCGGAGCTAGAAGCTTGAGCGGACCGTCACCGGTCCAGTTGTCATGTCAGAACAGCGCCTTCTGCCCATTGCCCAACGTAATCGAGGTACATGCGCGAAAGAGGCTCATATCTGATTGGTCGCACGGCAGCTCCGATCCCACCCATGGCCTTTTTGGGTCAGTCCATTGCAGCCACGGCCATCGGAGGCGCAGGGCACGGCTAAATCTCTCCAGGTCCATGATCCCAAGACCACCCAAATGCCTTGGACGGCAGACGGTCTTCCAGTTAACAAGGGAGTGACCTCCCGAGGTCTGAGATTGGTCCTCTTTTTGCCAGATGAAGGCCCGAATGATTTTGTTGATCTTTCTAAGCGTCCCCTTCGACAAGTTGAGAGCTGTGATGTGGAAGGTGGCCATGGCCGTGAGGACAGACTGAGCGAGTGCCACCCTGCCAGGCTTGTTGAGAAGCTTTCCTTTCCATCCTGGTAGTCTGCCTGCGAACCTATCGATGAAGGGTTGCAGATCAACCCCTTTAAGGCGGCGATAATGCAGGGGGAGCCCCAAGTAGCGTCCCGGGAAGGTGGCGATCTTGGCAAGGAAGACCGACAGCACATCCTGGAGGTCAATGCCGGCGCATCTGATCGGGAAGACCTCGGTCTTGCTCAAGTTTGTGATCAGTCCGCTTGCCTCCCTAAAGGTCTTCAGGATTGCAGAAATCGCGTGAAGCTCATCCTTGTCTGGGTTCGCAAAGATGCCCGCATCGTCAGTGTAAAGGGAGATCCTACATCTGGCCGTTCTTGCACAAATGGGCTTGAGGATGCCTCGTCGGGAGGCGAGTTGTAGGATCTGCTGGAGAGGGTCAATGGCCAGGATGAAAAGCATCAGAGATACCGGATCGCCCTGACGGAGGCCCTTTGCGTGTCTGAACATCCTTTCGGGGTTTCCGTTAAGCAGCACTCTTGATGAAGAGGAAGACAGGGAGAGACATATCCAGTCTCGCCACCGCTGCCCAAAGCCGAGGCGTTGCATGACCTCCAACAGGAAGGCCCAATTGACGGAGTCGAAGGCTTTTGAAATGTCCAGCTTGAGGAAGAGGCCCGGGATGTTCCGACGATGCAGGTCCTTTATGAGATTCTGGACATGCAAGAAGTTGTCGTGGATGGAGCGCTTCTGCACGAAGGCGCTTTGGCATTTGGAGACCAGCGTTGGCAGGATCGGGGCCAGTCTGTTGGCGAGGAGCTTGGAGAAGATCTTGGAAAGGCTATGAATGAGGCTGATTGGTCTGTAGTCTCCGACCACCCGAGCGTCAGCTTTCTTTGGGAGCAAAATGATGTTCGCTGTGTTGATGAGGGAGGCACCGTCTCCGCGGAGATTAGCAAGCTGGAGGATTGCTTGAATGATGTCATTGCGGATGATCTCCCAGCATGCTTTAAAGAAAGCTCCAATAAACCCATCTGGGCCAGGCGCTTTGACAGAGGGCAGCGAGAAAACCGCGTCTTTTATCTCGTCCTCATCAAAAGGTGCATCGAGCTCCGAGAGATCATGCGAGGTTATCTCGAGGTTGTCCCAAATTAAGCTTGAGTGTCGTGGCGTGGTGTGACTCCCCCGATTCAATCGTACACTAATCATACACGCAAACGTGTACGATCAAGATCAGGGACTCACGGGAGGATATCACAACACAACTCTAAGAAATAAATAAGTCATACAAGCATCATAATACAAGCCAGGGGCCTCGAGGGCTCGAATACAAGTGCTCGATCATAGACGAGTCAGCGGAAGCAACAGTATCTGAGTACAGACATAAAGTTAAACAAGGTGCCATAAGATGGCTAACACAAACTGGGATACAGATCGAAGAGGCGCAGGCCTCCTACCTGGGATCCTCCTAAACTACTCCCGGTCGTCGTCGGCAGCCTGCATGTAGTAGTAGGCACCCTCGGTGTAGTAGGAGTCGTCGAAGGTGGCGTCTGGCTCCTGGGCTCCAGCATCTGGTTGCGACAACCGGGTATAGAAAGGGGGAAAAGGGGGAGCAAAGCAATCGTGAGTACTCATCCAAAGTACTCGCAAGCAAGGATCTACACTACATATGCATCGGTATCAATGAAAAGGATAATATATGTGGACTGAACTGCAGAATGCCAGAATAAGAGGGGGATAGCTAGTCCTATCGAAGACTACGCTTCTGGCAGCCTCCATCTTGAAGCATATAGAAGAGAGTAGCTGGTAAGTTCACCAAGTATCATCGCATAGCATAAACCTACCCGACGATCCTCTCCTCGTCGCCCTGTGAGAGAGCGATCACCGGGTTGTATCTGGCACTTGAAAGGTGTGTTTTATTAAGTATCCGGTTCTAGTTGTCATAAGGTCGAGGTACAACTCCGGGTCGTCCTTTTACCGAGGGACACGGCTATTCGAATAGATAAACTTCCCTGCAGGGGTGCACCATATTACCCAACATGCTCGATCCCTCTGGCCGGACACACTTTCCTGGGTCATGCCCGACCTCCGAAGATCAACACGTCGCAGCCCTACCTAGGCCTAACAGAGAGGTCAGCACGCCGGTCTAAATCCTATGCGCGCAGGGGTCTGGGCCCATCGCCCATTGCACACCTACACGTTGCGTGGGCGGCCGGTGAGCAGACCTAGCAACCTCCATTACAAAGGAAGTTGCGTTACGCGGTCCAACCCGGCGCGCGCCGCTCAGTCACTGACGTCTAGGAGGCTTCGGCTGATACCACGACGTCGAGTACCCATAACTGTTCCCGCGTGGTGGTTAGTGCGTATAGGCTCGTAGCCAGACTCAGATCAAATACCCAATCTCGTTAAGCGTGTTATTTTGAAGTAACCGCGGACGCCGACCAGGGACCAGGCCCACCTGTCTCCTAGGTGGTCACAACCTGCCCTGTCGCTCCGCCACAAAGTAACACTCGGGCACCGTCGGCAACCTAGGCCCACCTCTACCTGGATGGAACCACCTGCCCCTTCAGCCCCCATCTCCGAACAGAAACATAAGTATGTAATAGTATATAATATAAACCCGTGATCACCTCCCGAAGTGATCACTGCCCAGTAGTATAGCATGGCAGACGGACAAGAGTGTAGGGCCACTGATGTAATTCTAGCAACCTATACTAAGCACTTAGGATTGCAGGTAAGGTATCAACAGTAGTAGCAAAGACAGGCTATGCAGCAGAATAGGATTAACCGAAAGCAGTAACACGCTACACTACTCTAATGCAAGCAGTAGAGAGAAGGAATAGGCGATATCGGGTTGATCAAGGGGGGGGCTTGCCTGGAAGCTCGGCAGAGAAGGACGGGTCGTCAACACTGTAGTCGTTCACGGCAGCGTCGTCAGCGGTCTCAGCGTCTATCGAGAGAGAAAGAGGGGGGGAGGAAAAAGTAAATACAAAGCAAACAATGCTACACAAAGTATGGCATGACAATATGCAGTGCCGGGTGTGCTCTAACGTGGGGTTGCATGTTACCGAGAAAGGGGGATCCCATCCGGGAAAGTTTTCCCGGTTCCGGACATTTGTTAGATAGATGACCGGAGGGGAACAGTTGCACGTTCGCTATGCTAGGAACGTGTGGCGGGCGAACGGACTGCGTATTCGGATTCGTCTCGTCGTTCTGAGCAACTCTCATGTAGAAAGTATTTTCATCCGAGCTACGGTTTATTTTATATTAATTTTTAAAGATTTAAATAATTTTTAAATTAATATTATTAATTTAATTCAAAAATACATTTAAGACATCAGCATGACGTCAGCGTGATGTCAGCGGTCAACTCTGACCGTTGACTGGTCAAACTGACGGTGGGTCCCACATGTCATAGACTGTTTAGTTAATTAACAGTAGTTAATTTGGTTAATTAGTTAATTTGGTTAACTAATCTTAATTAGTTAATTTAAACAGAATTAATTAAGTTAATTAATTATTTAGTTAATTAATTAATTATTATTTATCTTTATTATTATTTTTAATTACATTTTCCTTTTCTTTTTCTTTTATGTTCTGGGCGTGGGGGCCCACACGTCATTGGCCAGGGAGGGCTGACGGGCGCGCGGGCGACGGGTTACGGGCACGGGCGTAGGCGCCCGGGTGTGCCCGAGGCCACCAGGGGGGCGGCGGCGCCGGCCACGGCAGGGGACGGCCGCGGCACGGCCAGCGCGCGGGCGGGCAGCAGAAGTAGCCGGCAGAGCAGCGAGGGCAGCAGTGCAGCGCAGCAGCAGGTAGAGAGAGCAGCAGCGGCGTGCACAGCCGCGACCATAGGGGCACGGCGAGCCGGTGGACGCGCGCGCGGTGGCGGTCGCGAGCGCACGCGAGAGTGCGCGAGAGGAGAGGCCAGCGGCGGGAGTGCGCGACGGGCGGCAGCCAGCGGGAGGCCGAGGCGCGGTCGGCACGGTGCAAGCGCGCGGCGGCGGAGTGGAGGCGAAGCAGCGCCAGCAAGGGGGCGTCGGTGAGCGGCTGTGCGAGGCGCGGTTGTCGCCGGCAACCGAAGGGGGAAAGGGGAGAACGGGGTCCTCACCCCACGCTGTAGATGTACGCCGGCGAGGCTCGGTGATGCGAGTCGGGGAGGAGGACGAGGAAGCGAGGTCCGGCGGGGGGGGGAGGAGATCCAGCGAGGCGGCTTCGGGCGATGGCGAGCGCGAGGCACGCGTGGTCGCCGATCTAGATCGGGGGGGGGGGGGAGTGGAGAGCGAGGGGGGGTGTTGGTCTAGGGTTTGACGGGGTGGGGGATAAGGGAGCGAGGGGGGGGGGGAGGCCAGGTGGGCCAGGTGGGCCGGCCTGGCGCAGTGGCCAGCTGGGCCGACTGGCCCAGTGGGGGGGTGCTTGCTGTTCTTTTGTTTTTTTGTTTGTTTGTTTTCGTTTAGTCCTTTTCTTTTTTATTTATTTTCTTTTCTGTTTTAATTCATTTAAAAGTACTTAGGCTCTTTATAAAAGCATGGTTCCTTCACCATAATTACCTAGTCATTACTCGGCACACTCCGAACATTTTAGTTTTAATGTTTGAAATTTTTTGATGTTTGACAAAAATTCAAATTTGAATTCGAACCGGTTTCGAACTAACGCGAGATTAGCCACTGTAACGGAGGTGATGTGGCATCATTAGCAGAGGTTCACTGTAGCATAATTATCCGGGCGTTACACGTGGGGGTGCCCAAATGGTCTTGGAAGTGGGAAAGGAGCACTTGCTCCTTATCTTCTGCCGTGATGGCAACACCGTGGTCCGAGTGCAGCGTCTGGATGTAGTTTTTCCGCCGGCGCCCATTCACCTTGGCATGGAAGAACTTAGAGTTGACATTGCCCAGCCTGATACCCGCGAGTCATGCGCGCTGGCGCAGCTTAACCTTCCGGAAGGATAGGAGGCCGAGATAAGAAAGCTTAAGCCTGCGTCTGAGCTCCAGCTCTGCAGGGGAGAGGGACCTTCCCTCCTCGGCTAGGTCTAGCCTCCATATTACCTCCTTTGCTATGCCAATCTGAGTATTGAGGACTCCGACTGTATCTCTTTGCCATTTCTTGAGAGCCTTTGCAGTCCGTGTCAATTTGATGTGAATCTTGCGGATTGCAATAGATGACTGCACTGGTTTATTCCAGGCCGTGGCCACCGTTTCCTTAAAACCAGGTAGTCGAAGCCAGAAATCTTCAAACTTGAAGGACGGGCGCCGCCGCACCTCCGTGTCCCCAAGGACGAATAGCGGTGCATGATCCGAGCATGCTGACGTGATGGCCTGGAGGTGAGCATTGGGAAAGAGCTCATCCCAATCATCGGAGTGGAAGAAATGATCAATCTTAGTTAGCACCGGGTTCTCTTGAGCATTGGACCATGTGAATTTACGGCCTGAAAGCTGTTGGGGAACGTAGTAGTAAATCAAAAAAATTCCTACGTATCACCAAGATCAATCTAGGAGATGCTAGCAATGAGAGAGAGGGAGTGCATCTTCATACCCTTGAAGATCGCTAAGCGGAAGCGTTACAAGGAACGCGGATGATGGAGTCGTACTCGCGGCGATTCAAATCGCGGAAGATCCGATCTAGCGCCGAACGGACGGCGCCTCCGCGTTCAACACACGTACAGCCCGGGGACGTCTCCTCCTTCTTGATCCAGCAAGGGAAGAGGAGAAGTTGAGGAAGAGCTCCGGCAGCACGACGGCGTGGTGGTGGAGGAGCTCGTGGTTCTCCGACAGGGCTTCGCCAAGCACTACGGAGGAGGAGGAGGTGTTGGAGAGGGGGAGGGCTGCGCCAGGGAAGGGGTGCTGCTGCCCTCCCACCCCCCCTCTATTTATAGGGAGAAGGGGAGAGGGGGCCGGCCCCCTTAGATCCCATCTAAGGGGAGGGGCGGTGGCCAGGGGGGGAAACTTACCCCCCAAGCAAGGTGGGAGGCGCCCCCACCCCCTAGGGTTTCCAACCCTAGGGGCCTTGGGCCCCTTGGGGGGGCACACCAGCCCACCAGGGGCTGGTTCCCTCCCTTGCTCAGCCCACTTGGCCCACCAGGGCAGGTGGCCCCACCCGGTGGACCCCCGGACACCTTTCGGTGGTCCCGGTACAATACCGATAACCCCCGAAACCATTCCGGTGACTGAAACTGGACTTCCCATATATAATTCTTCACCTCCGGACCATTCCGGAACTCCTCGTGACGTCCGGGATCTCATCCGGGACTCCGAACAACCTTCGGTAACCACATACAATTTCCCATAACAACTCTAGCGTCACCGAACCTTAAGTGTGTAGACCCTACGGGTTCGGGAACCATGCAGACATGACCGAGACATCTCTTCGGCCAATAACCAACAACGGGATCTGGATACCCATGTTGGCTCCCACATGTTCCACGATGATCTCATCGGATGAACCACGATGTCGAGGATTCAATCAATCCCGTATACAATTCCCTTTGTCCATCGGTATGTTACTTGCCCGAGATTCGATCGTCGGTATCCCCATACCTCATTCAATCTTGTTACCGGCAAGTCTCTTTACTCGTTCCGTAACGCATGATCCCGTGGCTAACTCTTTAGTCACATTGAGCTCATTATGATGATGCATTACCGAGTGGGCCCAGAGATACCTCTCCGTCATACGGAGTGACAAATCCCAGTCTCGATTCGTGCCAACCCAACAGACACTTTCGGAGATACCTGTAGTGCACCTTTATGGTCACCCAGTTACGTTGTGACGTTTGATACACCCAAAGCATTCCTACGGTATCCGGGAGTTGCACAATCTCATGGTCTAAGGAAATGATACTTGACATTAGAAAAGCTCTAGCAAACGAACTACACGATCTTGTGCTATGCTTAGGATTGGGTCTTGTCCATCACATCATTCTCCTAATGATGTGATCCCGTTATCAATGACATCCAATGTCCATGGTTAGGAAACCATAACTATCTATTGATCAACGAGCTAGTCAACTAGAGGCTTACTAGGGACATGCTGTGATCTATGTATTCACACATGTATTACGATTTCCGGTTAATACAATTATAGCATGAACAATAGACAATTATCATGAACAAGGAAATATAATAATGACCATTTTATTATTGCCTCTAGGGCATATTTCCAACAGTCTCCCACTTGCACTAGAGTCAATAATCTAGTTACATTGTGATGAATCGAACACCCATAGAGTTCTGGTGCTGATCATGTTTTGCCCGAGGAAGAGGTTTAGTCAACGGATCCGCGACATTCAGATCCGTATGTACTTTACAAACATCTATATCTCCATCTTGAATATATATACAAATGGAGTTGAAGCGGCGCTTGATGTGCTTGGTCTTCTTGTGAAACCTGGGCTCCTTGGCAATGGCAATAGCTCCAGTGTTGTCACAGAAGAGAGTCATCGGCCCCGACGCATTAGGAACCACTCCTAGGTTGGTGATAAACTCCTTCATCCAGACTCCTTCCTGCGCTGCTTCCGAAGCAGCTATGTACTCCGCTTCACATGTAGATCCCGCCACGATGCTTTGCTTGCAACTGCACCAGCTGACTGCCCCACCATTCAAAATATACACGTATCCGGTTTGTGACTTGGAGTCATCCAGATCTGTGTCAAAGCTAGCGTCGACGTAACCCTTTACGATGAGCTCTTCGGCACCTCCATAAACGAGAAACATATCCTTAGTCCTTTTCAGGTACTTCAGGATATTCTTGACCGCTGTCCAGTGTTCCATACCGGGATCACTTTGGTAACTCCCTACCAAACTTATGGCAAGGTTCACATCAGGTCTAGTACACAGCATGGCATACATAATAGAGCCTATGGCCGAGGCATAGGGGATGACACTCATCTTTTCTCTTTCTGCTGCCGAGGTCGGGCGTTGAGCTGTGCTCAATATCACACCTTGCAATACAGGCAAGAACCCCTTCTTAGACTGATCCATATTGAACTTCTTCAATATCTTGTCAAGGTATGTGCTTTGTGAAAGACCAATGAGGCGTCTCGATCTATCTCTATAGATCTTAATGCCTAATATGTAAGCAGCTTCTCCAAGGTCCTTCATTGAAAAACACTTATTCAAGTAGGCCTTTATGTTTTCCAAAAGTTCTATATCATTTCCCATCAATAGTATGTCATCCACATATAATATGAGAAATGCTACAGAGCTCCCACTCACTTTCTTGTAAATACAGGCTTCTCCATAAGTCTGCATAAACCCAAACGCTTTGATCATTTCATCAAAGCGAATGTTCCAACTCCGAGATGCTTGCACCAGCCCATAGATGGAGCGCTGGAGCTTGCATACTTTGTCAGCATTCTTAGGATCGACAAAACCTTCCGGTTGCATCATATACAATTCTTCCTTAAGCTAACCGTTAAGGAATGCCGTTTTGACGTCCATTTGCCAGATTTCATAATCATAGAATGCGGCAATTGCTAACATGATTTGGACGGACTTCAGCTTCGCTACGGGTGAGAAGGTCTCATCGTAGTCAACTCCTTGAACTTGTCGATAACCCTTAGCGACAAGCCTAGCCTTATAGATGGTCACATTACCATCCGCGTCAGTCTTCTTCTTAAAGATCCACTTATTTTCTATGGCTCGCCGATCATCGGGCAAGTCCACCAAAGTCCATACTTTGTTTTCATACATGGATCCTATCTCGGATTTCATGGCTTTAAGCCATTTGTTGGAATCCGGACCCGCCATCGCTTCTTCATAGTTCGAAGGTTCACCGTTGTCTAACAACATGATTTCCAGGACAGGGTTGCCGTACCACTCTGGTGCGGAACGTGTCCTCGTGGACCTACGAATTTCAGTAGCAACTTGATCCGAAGTTTCATGATCATCATCATTAACTTCCTCTCTAGTCGGTGCAGGCACCACAGAAACATCTTCCTGAGCTGCGCTACTCTCCGGTTCAAGAGGGGTTACCTCATCAAGTTCTACTTTCCTCCCACTTACTTCTTTCGAGAGAAACTCTTTCTCGAGAAAGGATCCATTCTTGGCAACAAAGATCTTGCCTTCGGATCTGAGGTAGAAGGTATACCCAATAGTTTCCTTAGGGTATCCTATGAAGACGCATTTTTCCGATTTGGCTTCGAGCTTTTCAGGTTGAAGTTTCTTGACATAAGCATCGCATCCCCAAACTTTTAGAAACGACAGCTTAGGTTTCTTCCCAAACCATAATTCATACGGTGTCGTCTCAACGGATTTAGACGGTGCCCTATTTAAAGTGAATGCGGCAGTCTCTAAAGCGTAACCCCAAAATGATAGTGGTAGATCGGTAAGAGACATCATAGATCGCACCATATCCAATAGAGTGCGATTACGACGTTCGGACACACCATTTCGCTGAGGTGTTCCAGGCGGCGTGAGTTGTGAAACAATTCCACATTTCCTTAAGTGCGTGCCAAACTCGTGACTCAAATATTCTCCTCCACGATCTGATCGTAAGAACTTTATTTTCCTGTCACGTTGATTCTCTACCTCACTCTGAAATTCCTTGAACTTTTCAAAGGTCTCATACTTGTGTTTCATTAAGTAGACATACCCATATCTACTTAAGTCATCAGTGAGGGTGACAACATAACGATAGCCACCGCGAGCCTCAACACTCATTGGACCGCATACATCAGTATGTATTATTTCCAACAAGTTGGTTGCTCGCTCCATTGTTCCGGAGAATGGAGTCTTGGTCATTTTGCCCATGAGGCATGGTTCGCACGTGTCAAATGATTCATAATCAAGAGACTCCAAAAGTCCATCTGCATGGAGTTTCTTCATGCGCTTGACACCAATGTGACCAAGGCGGCAGTGCCACAAGTATGTGGGACTATCATTATCAACCTTACATTTCTTGGCATTCACACTATGAATATGTGTAACATCACGTTCGAGATTCAATAAAAATAAACCATTGACCAGCGGGGCATGACCATAAAACATATCTCTCATATAAATAGAACAACCATTATTCTCGGATTTAAATGAGTAGCCATCTCGCATCAAATGAGATCCTGATACAATGTTCATGCTCAAAGCTGGTACTAAATAACAATTATTGAGGTTTAAAACTAATCCCGAAGGTAGATGTAGAGGTAGTGTGCCGACGGCGATCACATCGACCTTGGAACCATTCCCGACGCGCATCGTCACCTCGTCCTTCGCCAGTCTCCGCTTATTCCGCAGCTCCTATTTTGAGTTACAAATGTGAGCAACTGCATCGGTATCAAATACCCAGGAGCTACTACGAGCGCTGGTAAGGTACACATCAATAACATGTATATCATATATACCTTTGGTATTGCCGGCCTTCTTATCCGCTAAGTACTTGGGGCAGTTCCGCTTCCAGTGACCATTTCCCTTGCAATAAAAGCACTCAGTCTTAGGCTTGGGTCCATTCTTTGGCTTCTTCCCAGCAACTGGCTTGCCGGGGGCGGCAACTCCCTTGCCGTCCTTCTTGAAGTTCTTCTTACCCTTGCCTTTCTTGAAACTAGTGGTCTTATTCACCATCAACACTTGATGTTCCTTCTTGATTTCCACCTCCACTGATTTCAGCATTGAATATAACTCGGGAATGGACTTCTCCATCCCTTGCATATTGTAGTTCATCACAAAGCTCTTGTAGCTAGGTGGAAGCGACTGGAGGATCCTGTCAATGACCGAATCATCTGGAAGATTAACTCCCAGCTGAGACAAGCGGTTGTGCAACCCAGACATTTTGAGTATATGCTCGCTGACAGAACTGTTTTCCTCCATCTTACAACTGTAGAACTTGTCAGAGACTTCATATCTCTCGACTCGGGCATGAGCTTGGAAAACCATTTTTAGCTCTTGGAACATCTCATATGCTCCGTGCTGCTCAAAACGCTTTTGGAGCCCCGATTCTAAGCTGTAAAGCATGCCGCACTGAACCAGGGAGTAATCATCACTACGCGACTGCCAGGCGTTCATAACGTCTTGAGTTGCTGGGAAAATGGGTGCGTCACCTAGCGGTGCTTCAAGGACATATGCTTTCTTGGCAGCTATGAGGATGATCCTCAAGCTACGGACCTAGTCCGTATAGTTGCTACCATCGTCTTTCAGCTTGGTTTTCTCTAGGAACGCATTGAAGTTGAGGGCAACATTAGCGTGGGCCATTTGATCTACAGGATAGATTGTAAAGACAATTTTTAGACTAAGTTCATGATAATCAAGTTCATCTAATCAAATTATTTAATGAACTCCCACTCAGATAGACATCCCTCTAGTCATCCAAGTGATACATGATCCGAATCGACTAGGCCGTGTCCGATCATCACGTGAGACGGACTAGTCATCAACGGTGAACATCTCCATGTTGATCGCATCTACTATACGACTCATGTTCGACCTTTCGGTCTCTCGTGTTTCGAGGCCATGTCTGTACATGCTAGGCTCGTCAAGTCAACCTAAGTGTTTCGCATGTGTAAATCTGGCTTACACCCGTTGTATGCGAACGTTAGAATCTATCACACCTGATCATCACGTGGTGCTTCGAAACAACGAACCTTCGCAACGGTGCACAGTTAGGGGGAACACATTTCTTGAAATTTTAGTGAGGGATCATCTTATTTATGCTACCGTCGTTCTAAGCAAATAAGATGTAAACATGATAAACATCACATGCAAATCATAAAGTGACATGATATGGCCAATATCATCTTGCGCTTTTGATCTCCATCTTCGAGGCGCGGCATGGTCACCATCGTCACCGGCATGACACCATGATCTCCATCATCGTGTCTTCATGAAGTTGTCTCGCCAACTATTACTTCTACTACTATGGCTAACGGTTAGCAATAAAGTAAAGTAATTACATGGCCTTTACATTGACACGCAGGTCATACAATAAATTGAGACAACTCCTATGGCTCCTGCCAGTTGTCATATTCATCGACATGCAAGTCGTGATTCCTATTACAAGAACATGATCAATCTCATACATCACATATATAATTCATCACATCCTTTTTGGCCATATCACATCACATAGCATACCCTACAAAAACAAGTTAGACGTCCTCTAATTGTTGTTGCATGTTTTACGTGGCTGCTATGGGTTTCTAGCAAGAATGTTTCTTACCTACGCAAAAGCCACAACGGTGATATGCCAATTGCTATTTACCCTTCATAAGGACCCTTTTCATCGAATCCGATCCGACTAAAGTGGGAGAGACAGACACCCGCTAGCCACCTTATGCATCAAGTGCATATTAGTCGGTGGAACCTGTCTCATGTAAGCGTACGTGTAAGGTCGGTCCGGGCCGCTTCATCCCACAATGTCGTCGAATCAAGATAGGACTAGTAACGGTAAGCAAATTGAACAAATCATCGCCCACAACTACTTGTGTTCTACTCGTGCAAAGAATCTACGCATAGACCTAGCTCATGATGCCACTATTGGGGAACGTAGTAGTAAATCAAAAAAATTCCTACGTATCACCAAGATCAATCTAGGAGATGCTAGCAACGAGAGAGAGGGAGTGCATCTTCATACCTTTGAAGATCGCTAAGCGGAAGCGTTACAAGGAACACGGATGATGGAGTCGTACTCGCGGCGATTCAAATCGCGGAAGATCCGATCTAGCGCCGAACGGACGGCGCCTCCGCGTTCAACACACGTACAGCTCGGGGACGTCTCCTCCTTCTTGATCCATCAAGGGAAGAGGAGAAGTTGAGGAAGAGCTCCGGCAGCACGACGGCGTGGTGGTGGAGGAGCTCGTGGTTCTCCGACAGGGCTTCACCAAGCACTACGGAGGAGGGGGAGGTGTTGGAGAGGGGGAGGGCTGCGCCAGGGAAGGGGTGCTGCTGCCCTCCCACCCCCCTCTATTTATAGGGAGAAGGGGAGAGGGGGCCGGCCCCCTTAGATCCCATCTAAGGGGAGGGGCGGCGGCCAGGGGGGAAACTTACCCCCCAAGCAAGGTGGGAGGCGCCCCCACCCCCTAGGGTTTCCAACCCTAGGGGCCTTGGGCCCCTTGGGGGGGCGCACCAGCCCACCAGGGGCTGGTTCCCTCCCTTGATCAGCCCACTTGTCCCACCAGGGCAGGTGGCCCCACCCGGTGGACCCCCGGACACCTTCCGGTGGTCCCGGTACAATACCGATAACCCCCGAAACCATTCCGTTGACTGAAACTGGACTTCCCATATATAATTCTTCACCTCCGGACCATTCTGGAACTCCTCGTGACGTCCGGGATCTCATCCGGGACTCCGAACAACCTTCGGTAACCACATACAATTTCCCATAACAACTCTAGCGTCACCGAACCTTAAGTGTGTAGACCCTATGGGTTCGGGAACCATGCAGACATGACCGAGACATCTCTCCGGCCAATAACCAACAGCGGGATCTGGATACCCATGTTGGCTCCCACATGTTCCACGATGATCTCATCGGATGAACCACGATGTCGAGGATTCAATCAATCCCGTATACAATTCCCTTTGTCCATCGGTATGTTACTTGCCCGAGATTCGATCGTCGGTATCCCCATACCTCGTTCAATCTCATTACCGGCAAGTCTCTTTACTCGTTCCGTAACGCATGATCCCGTGGCTAACTCTTTAGTCACATTGAGCTCATTATGATGATGCATTACCGAGTGGGCCCAGAGATACCTCTCCGTCATACGGAGTGACAAATCCCAGTCTCGATTCGTGCCAACCCAACAGACACTTTCGGAGATACCTGTAGTGCACCTTTATGGTCACCCAGTTACGTTGTGACGTTTGATACACCCAAAGCATTCCTACGGTATCCGGGAGTTGCACAATCTCATGGTCTAAGGAAATGATACTTGACATTAGAAAAGCTCTAGCAAACGAACTACACGATCTTGTGCTATGCTTAGGATTGGGTCTTGTCCATCACATCATTCTCCTAATGATGTGATCCCGTTATCAATGACATCCAATGTCCATGGTTAGGAAACCATAACCATCTATTGATCAACGAGCTAGTCAACTAGAGGCTTACTAGGGACATGCTGTGATCTATGTATTCACACATGTATTACGGTTTCCGGTTAATACAATTATAGCATGAACAATAGACAATTATCATGAACAAGGAAATATAATAATGACCATTTTATTATTGCCTCTAGGGCATATTTCCAACAAAAGCCGCATCTCTTTTAGCTGTAGGTGATTTAGCACGGACCGGAAACTGCCAATGAGGCGGTTGTTGATGTTCAGGTTGTTCTTGTCGGCCGCTTTGGTGATCAGGTTGAAGTCGCCAAGAATGAGCCACCGGGGCTTCACCACATACTTCAGCCCCCTGAGCTCGTTGATGAAAAGCAGCTTGTCTTGCTCCCCCTGAGGGCCGTAAACACATGACAGGGTCCAGTCGAGGCCATCAGCCAACATGGAGACGGTGGCCGAGATGGATCCATGTGTGGCCTGGAACTCTGAAAGGCGGAAGTAAGCGTCGGAGACGGCCATGATCATGCCCCCCTTGACCCAACAGCCGGGAGGACATGGAAGTTAGCAGTGAAAGAGGGATCGAGCATGCTTGCGATCAGAGTATCGTCGACGTGTTCGAGCTTAGTCTCTTGGAGGCACACAATGGTGGCGTTGCAGTCACGGATAAGGTCACGCACGGCGTCGCGACGGGCAGGGGCATTAAGGCCACGCACATTCCAGCATAGAAGCTTGACATTAGGTTGCGCCATATGGGGAAACGTAGTTCACGCTGGGTTCGTAGACAAGTAACATGCCTTGAGGAGGCACGCGAGGATGCCAGGACGCGGATGCGTTGGCTCGAAGTTGCAAACACAGGGGCAGAAGAACTCGAAAGGAAGCAGCGAAGACAGACCTGCGAGCTACGACGCACATGGCAGAACTACACATTGGCAACACCGGGGGCCTCGCTGGCGGCTGCTGTCTTCTTTCCTGGCTTGGTCTTGGCTGCCTTGACATGCTTCGCCAGGGTCTCGATCGCCTGGATGACTGGAGCAGCAAGAGGTGTGTTGAACAACGCCTCGTAGGCTGACTGAACCCCGGCATCCATCTCCGATTCCGGGCCGAGCAGGTTGCAGGCACGGGCAATCAGCTCCTGGACTGCCGAACTGCCCTGAAGGCACTGCCGCGTCTTCTTTTGAGCGATCCTCCCGCTCCTACGAGGCGAGGAGAGGTTGACGCCTCTGGCTCCTCTAGTCTTGGCTGGCTTCGGCACCGGGGCAGGCAACAGGGGCGCTGCAGGGGGGGCGGCGATGGAGTCTAGGAACCGGCCAAGCTCGCCGACAGCAGGCGTGGGAGCGCTTTCTGGCACCGCGCCGGCAGCAGGCGTGGAAACGCCCTCCGGCACCGATACAAAGTCGCCAAGGTGGCCCGTCTGGGCAGGGGAGGCCGGAGAGGAGGCCAACACCGGCGACACAGCCGTGGCGCCCACCAGGCCCGCACGGACAGGGGAGGCCGCAGACAGAGTATGGTAGGGACCCAAGAGCGCCGCAAGCGGCAGGGGCGAGGCCATCGGAGTGCGTCCGGTTTTTTCTTTCTTTGTTATACTTTTCTTTTTTTCATGGTTTTCTTTGTATTCTTCGGTTTTCTTCTCTTTTTTTTGTCGTTTTTAATTGGTTTTATTTTTTAACACATCTATACTTTTTCTCATTACTTAATGTACATTTTTAGCACACACCCGAAACATTTATTGAATACACTTTGAAAGTTTTTTCAAACATATAATATTCATGTTTTGAAAACTTTTTTGAATACACGCTAACATTTTCCAAATACGCGTCATACATTTTTTAATGATAATAAACATATTTTTAAACTACACAACTTTTTTTTACATTGTATAAATATTTTTTACATTTTTCATGGACATTTTTTTGGAAAAATGTGAATATTTCTTTAAAATGACACCTTCATTTTTTAATTGAAATAAACATTTTTTTTATCCTACAGGATTTTTTTTACATTGTATAAACACTTAAAAAATCATAAACTTTTCTAAATGCTACTATTTTCCTTTAAATTTTCACTTACATGTTTTTAATGGAATGACTTTTTTTCTTACTTGTATACACTTTTTACGAAAATGTCACAAATACTTTTTTGAAATTTGTCAACATTTTGTTAAATGTAACGTACATTTTCTGTAATGTATGAAACTATTTTTTGAATTATGGGAACATTTTTTTACATTATATAAAAATATTTCTAAAAACGTTACTTTTTTTGTAAACACATGACATTTTTTAAATGTCACAAACATTTTTGTACACATGATTAATAATTTCTATACACTTTTAAAGAATTTAAGTTTTATAGAAAATATTTTTATAATATATATATTTAGAATACTTCGAAATATAACTAAAATTTCGCAATTACATATACAAAAAAATCCGTTTCCGTTTGAGTTTTGTGGAAAGACAATTTCTGTCTCTTTTCCATTTCTGCAAGAAACCTTTTCGTCTTCATTTGTAATCTTTCATTTTCATATTTGTGTGCACGTTCCAGTTTTTCTCCCTAACCGAACGGAAAATTTCCACCCCATTTTCGTCTCTAATACGGCACAAATGCAATAAAAAGAATCCTTAGCATTACAGTATAAGTCTCAACCGCGAGAAGCTGTGACAGTAAAAGAAAAGGTGCGAACACGTTTCTTCTCTTAGAAGCAAAGATATTTCACCATTGCCAATAAATAAATAAAACACCGCAGTAATTACTTTCTGCTTTTTCACAAACAACCTAGCAGAAGCCACATTGACTCCAGGCGACCGACCTACTACTTTTTCCTCGAGAAGAATAGCGTTCGCTCGCGCGTGGGGTGGCGTCGCGCCCGGCGAGAGCGAGACAGGGGGGGGGGGGGGATGTATCCGGTGCACCCGCACTTGTGGTGCTACCGGTGCACCGGATGTCATAGAGTATTTTTTTTTAAATCTGAAAAAATTCTAGCATGTTAACGCAACATCAATGTATGATGTCACAAAATTTCGTATAAAAAGTAAAAAAAAATTGAGATACAAAAATGATAAATTTGACATCAGTGTGATAATGGGCCAAATCTAAAGCCCAAGTTATGTTATGTATTATTCAGTGTTGAATTTGTCATTTTTATTTTTTGAGTTATGTTTCGAATTTGAAATTTTATGACAACCTATTACATTGATGTTGTGTGAGTATGCTAATTCTTTTTAAAAAAAATCATACATTTAAAAGTACAATGTGAGTTCGGTACACCGATAGCACCGCAAGCTCCGGCGCACCGGATATTTTCCCGACATGGGGGAGGAGATGGATTTGGGCGACATCGTCTCCTGGTCGGTCCAGGAGATCATCCCTGACGACCTCAGTGCGCCTACGCGACACTGTCATAAGCTACCTAGTACTAGCAGTACTGCTCTAAGTAGGGGCGCACGTACGTATGTTGTTGGATCGTGATTGCCATCAGGATGTGTGTGGCCATCAGGTCGCGATTGCCATCAGGGAAAACAAGTGCATGCTCGTAGAGTAGTAGTAATAGCTGACAAACATACAATTCAACCAAGACACATAATACTGGCCATTAACTTGGTACTCCCTCCGATCCATATTACTTATCACTGGTTTAGTACAACTTTGTACTGAAACAACGACAAGTAATATGGATCGGAGGGAGTATATTATTTACAAACAACTAGTATATTACGCTATTAGACATTACGACCCGTTGCGTCCATGTTGCAAGAAACCGATTAAAGCCGAGAGATATGCGCTTGTTGTAGTTACTGGTAACCAAATGAAGTGAAACAATCATATGTGTCATTCCTATAGCATAATAGGATAAGAATAGATTTTTGGATAGTCGTTAGACGTTCTAAGCAGGGACGAATCCAAGGGGGGACGAGGGGGGGCGAGACCCCCCCTAACGATCTCATTTTACTCGGTAGCGATTAGCAGGTCGGTAGAAAAAAGTGGATATTTAGCTAATATTGCCCCCCTTGACCACCTGAAGCCCAACTAAATCACAAAGCCCATCTTTAACACCCCGCAGGAAATAGCCCAGCACGAAGGGAGACGGTCAGATCGTTTGATTTTCCATCGTCCGATGCCTGTCGCCAAGGTCTAGCTGTCTAGGGTAGTTCCTGACCAGCGCCGTTTCAATCTGAGTCCATGACCAGCGCCGTTTCAATCTGAGCTCTAGGGCAGTTCATGACCAGCGCCGTTTCAATTTGAGCGGAGAATCCTTGCTTGGACGAGATCGCGTCTAACGTGAACGAGGGCCATCTTGCGCGGACGCTCGGCCGGCCGGCCGCGCAACCAGTGGAGAGAAGCGGCGACCAAGGAAAGGGTTAGGTTAGTCTGTTTCTCACTCATTGGTTTGTCCTTGCTTATGTTTCTAAATCAGATTAATGGATGCCTTCAGAACTACACAAGTCGAATGGTAGTAACTGTATAAAAGTAAAAGATTGGGGATATATCCCTGTACCCATCGGACAAGCTTTTGCATTGTTTATCCCATCCAATAGTAGAAAGATTTAGTTCATTAACACGTGAATTGCTTTGGCATTTGCTTGATGGTAACTTCTGATAAAAATTCAACTTGCTCACAGCAGAACATGTTTTGACGAAGATTTAGTTCGTTAACTAGGCTGTCTCTTCTATTTTTTTACGAGTCTCTACACTAGAGGATTTTTTTTTTGCCCCCCCTATGTTCAAATCCTGGCTCCGTCCCTGGTTCTAAGGTATCTTGAAGCATATATTACATGGCACAAGATGACCCGCTGCGTCCGTAGTGCAAAGGACAAATGCAACCGAGAAGTTAATCAAACTATGCAAACCAGTAGCTTTACTCCAAACTACGACCAGCTCGGTAATAATAAACTCATAAGCTTTTCCTTCAATACAAACACCAACCAAGCAGGACAGGTCGAGAAAATATCAGGTGCTCCAGCCCATTAGACGGACACAATGTAGCTAGGTTCCTTTGTTGTTTTATGTCGTCGATGCAGTGGTGTATATAGCTTGTGATGTGTGTCGATGCAGTGGTGTCTATAGCTTCAGCCCTGGTACTGTACATCTTTTCTTTTATGTGGGAGGGTGCATCTACTTGCACGAGATATAGTGGCACTAGGGATGTAAACCGGTCCCGTATAATCTCATTTAAACCCATTTATCGGTCTAACAGTTTAATAAAGTTTTTTTAAAAATAAACAATCGAGCTAACAAAAACTAACTAGACGGGCCTTGTGGCGCAGTTATTGCGCCATTTACATCCCTAAGTGGCGCCTATGCCGAGTGGCAAAGTTGTTGATGTTGTGCAGGCATCTAAGCTGCATGTATGTTCTGCATGCGTAATGATGGTATATTAACCCAACGTCGTCCTGTATAAATCAGCTGTTGCATGATTCCTAATCCTAACCTACTATTATTCCACTCAAAATTTTGGTGGGATGGCAAACTTCAATCATCATCAATCACTATTCCTTTGTCTCCGCGAAGCCAAGAACTGCCGGGGGTGAAGAGTCCTTTTTCCGTACCCGAATGTGCTTTCGCAACCCACTGTGACATGACAAGAGACCAACTGCTGTGACGAGAGACGCTAGGTAGGTTCCTTTACCGTGCTGCGTGTCAATGCAGTAGTGGCTCGATCTAGCCTCACGATGCATCTGCGTCTTTTTTTTTTTGTTGCGAGAGCGTGTTTCTGTGCAGGCCGAACGATTTTATTCTGTGCAGAGTGGCTACGGTGATGCTGTTGCGCGTTGATGCGCCACTCAGGACTAGAGCCCGAGTGGGCTAGCTCGACAATGGACTCATTTCACACAAAAAAAGAGTTCGACAACAGACTAGTCGCTCGCTGCAGTACACCTTCGGGGCCACATGATCGATCAGGAAGCGGTGGCATTATACCTGGCCATGGGATACCCGGGCTGACCCGACCCGGCCGGGTCTTACCCGCGGGCCGGGTCTGGGCCTAGGTTTTGAGCCTGAAGGTCAGGTCGGGCCGGACCTGGACCCACCATATTTGTGATTTACGGAAGAGGCCCAGCCCAAGGCCTGGCGGGCTTTTTCATTGATGGGTCGGGCTTGGGCTTGAATTCTAGGCTCGATGGCCGGGCCGGCTAGGCCCCGGCCTAGGGTTTTTGCGTCGGGCTTCGTTAGGCCCGGCCCAGCCCGAAAGATGACCAGGTATAAGTGGCATACACCTTCGGGGCCTTCTGGCCGTTGGGGTCACCCAATCCCGCAGCCGGGGTAAAAGGCATGAATAGATTGAAGATATCCGTTGGGTACATCTATCAGGGCAACTCCAAACACGACCCCAAACGGACCTTCATTTTATCCGTTTTTCGTTTGGTTGGGGTGGCAATGTTGTGGATGCGCTGGTCGTGCGCCCAATGCGCGGCCGCATCTCGTCCGCATACATTTTTTTGACGTATTTCTTATTATTTTCATCATCGATTTTTTTGATACATTGGAGTACATTCACCAAATCTTGACTAGAATAGTAAGGTCAAAGAAAACAGGAACCACAAGAAGACATTTTAAAAGATATCCAACTTCCATAACTGCTCCCGCAAGTTGAATTAGTGCCTTCTCGATGCCTTCATTGTTGATCTGCGGAGTCTTGATCTTGCATGCTTCTTTCTTCTTCGAGTCTAAAGAAGTAGACATTGCTTCTCCGCATCTAGTCTCATCTCTCGCCTCTATTCTAGCAACAGTGCACAGACATCTATCAAATTTTGTTCTATCAATAGATCGATGTAATCTTCTTCTCAATACCAAAAGTTGCATCCATCCTACAAAAAAAAATAGTGTAAGCAAAATGCGCCGAATCCAGGAGCACAACCGAAGCTAAACTAGCACATACCCATCGTTTTTGCACTTGACGAACACCCATCCGGGATGTTCTGGTGTTGTAGACGCGCGGCGCAGGACCTTCCGTGGACAGTCGTCGCACTTTATGAGCGGCAACGGTGCACCGACGAGCCTTTGGGCCAGTACCGAGCCCGGACGATGGCCGTTGGTGTATTTGCCGGTGAACCGGCGACGGGGTAGATCCGAGCAGCTAGAGGCGGAGTCAATACCTGCATGCAGCCTGGGGGCGTTGCCGGGGCTGTGCGGTCCGGTACCCGGCCAGTCCATGGCACGGCGCGCCCTTCGGCAGCCGGGTGAGCTCAAATCCGGCCGGATCCGCTCCAAATCCGGCCACCGGATGCGCGCAAATCAGAAGGCCGGGGTTGGACGGCGTGGGGCGTCGAGGAAACGGGGGCTGCGAGTAGGGGAGGGGGTGGGCTCGCGGCCGTGCTGGACAGCGCACGACCGAGAAAAATGGCGGCAGTGGCGGCTAGGGACGAGAGGGGAGTGGGGCGGGGTGCGGCTGGAGTGGGGGGGGGGGGTAGTTAGAGTTTTATAGTGAGATTGTAATGTTAGAAAATCATTAGAATAGAAATAGAAATAATAGAATAGAAAATAGTAGTTGGTAGAAAATAGTTTAGGTAGGGTAGTAGAAGGTAGTAGTTTAGTAGTATTAGTAGATTAGGGTTAGAGAAAGAATAGAATAAGATAGTAGTAGTAGGAATTAAGAATTTAGAGGATTATAGATATTAGATAGTTTAGTAGATTAGTTTAGTAGAAAAAGGGGACGCATGTGTCCCCGACGGACGGACCAGAGGAGGACATGGGCACGCGCCGCGCCCGTCCGCGTGTGTCTGTTTGGCCACAAACGCGGCCCAAAGTTAAGCCGGGAATGGGTCGAAAGAGAACGAAAAACAGACATTGGTCCGTTTGCTTTCGTTGGACCGCCTGTTCTATCTGTTTACCCTGGAACAGACGCGCCGGGACCATTTGGGATCGTGCGTTCGAGTTGCCCTCAACTGTCTCACCGGTTTACCTCTCCCTCTAACGTGTGGTTAAGAAAGCGCTAAGCCGATTGGCCTAACGCCACTACGTAAGGTATGGGCTGGTACACAGTGGCCAATTTTTTTATTTTTTATTTTTTTTGAGAAAAACACCCAGAAGGGCATTTTATTATATCTGGAAAGGGTTAAGGATCACAGCCCCGACGTTTACAGAAAGGTCCCTATTGAAATAAAAAATCACAACGAAGTCCTTGCAGGGAGCAAACTGCAAATCCACCATCTTCTTCGCCGCGACCTCCGCATCCAGCTCCGACGCGATGGCGGAAGAGAGAGAGCGGCAACCCAACAGCTGCTGCCAGACCTGCAAAAGCCTTTGCCACATGGGCTTTGAGTACCGCAAGATCCACCCGCCCCTGGGGACGGGATCTGAAGCCGGGAGTAGGAGCATCGGTCGGGGGGCCTCCCCGGGCAGCACAGGCCACCAGTCCACCACCGCAGCAGCCGAAGGAGAGCGGAAGACGCAGACGAAGAGGAGAGCACGGGAAGCTGCGAAACAACCAACCAGATGAGCCAGAAAGCGTGGCTCACCTCCAACGCCGGCCACCTGCCGACGAAGCCTCGCCAGCAAGCACCACCTAACTGGCCTGGTCCGAAGCACCAGCCAGACAAAAGACCCACAGGCTCCTCGCCGTCGTCGAAGACGACACCGAGATGGGGCTGGAGCCGAGGTCAGCTTATTCCAATCGGCGGCGCCACCACCACCAAAACGCCGCCGCCGGAAACCACACATCCACGCCCTATTTACACGTCGAACGCCTAGATCCGGGGTTCCCCCCCCCCCCCCCCCCCCCCCCCCCCCTTCCCACCGCCGGAGCGGAGGAGGAAGGAAGGGGAACCCACGGCGGCGCCGGTGAAACGGGGGGAAGACCGGGTCGCCTCTGCTCTCTCCCCTGGAACCACTGTAGCAGGGGAAAGTGCGAGAGCGAAGCAGCGCGGAGTCTCCAAACTACCAGCACGGGATCACAGTGGCCAATTGGTGACTAGACATTCATGCTGGTCCATCATTGTACCGTCGTGTCACTTCACCAGTCTGTGATATGCAAGGCTATGGATGTCACCAAGACTTTGTGACTCCAGACAACCTACGATGTGATATGCTGCAACTAGTTTTCTTAGGTCTAGAGTCATTTGGTTAGGGTAGTTCATGTTCTCCAAATCATTAGTAATCAATAAACACCTTCCACCCAATAGTATAAATATCATGTCATTAGAGATATGGCGTGCTAATATTATTCGCAACCTCGTCACCGACGAGCTGCTGGCAGTAAGCCTCGCCGCCCATGTTTCCCCTCTCTTTCTTTTAAAAATATGATAGCTAGGCCCCACTCGTTAGCCTCTGCCAGCCACCCCAACCGGTATCTAAGTGGAGGCGTGAATCCATTATACGCCTTCGACGTGGCCGCTTGAGGAAATTCTAGTTAAATCTCCGTCTGTCGTACCATTTTGCAAAAAAGCCCCTGCGTTTTTCTGAAATCAACCCGCGGTTCGGACTTAAGGCACACCCGAACCGTTATTTTACAATTTTTTACCCTGGCCTTTTAGGTAATTCATCCACGGATCATATTTAAGTGAAACAAATGTTTTTCTAAATCATTCATATCTTTTAAACCGTAACTCCGATTTGAATATGTTATATATGAAATTTGATTAGAAAAATATGTAGAATATGAATATGACATTATTTTTACCTGTTAAATATTATTTTAGAAGATATTTAATTTAAGTCAACAAATAATTTTCTAAATTACCCGTATCTTTTAAACCGTAACTCCAATTTTAACATGTTATATATGAAATTTGATTAGAAAAATGTGTGCAATCTGAATATGGTGTTACTTTTACCTGTTAAATATTTTTAAATATTATTTTAGAAGTAAACTTATAATCTATAGTGCACGATCCATTTTTTTCGTACCGGCGGCGATCCGGATTGCAAATAAACACCCACTAACTATATATGGAAAAGAAAACATTGATACCTACACATGCATACCTCTAAAAAACATCAAATGGGAAAACAACAGATTTCTCATCGCGAGAGTGAGAGAAAGCGAGAGAGGGAGAGAGAGACGCCTTAGAATTAACCACATTCAAACATGTTTTGATTTGTGTGAACACTGAGGCCACCACCGGAGAGGGTGAGAAGGAGGATAATCGGCAACACAAATATGATGCCTCGCTAAAATAAAGGAGATGGACCTATTGTGGTCTTGAGTGATGTTTGTTGGGTTAAGAGTGTGTGTTATGTTTTTTCTCCTGTTGCTAAAGCACGGACTGCTTCTGCCCGTCCGTCCGTCGCACTTTTTTGCAAAAAAGCCCCTGCGTTTTCTTGAAATCAACCCGCAGTCCGGACTTAAGTCACACCCGAACCGTTATTTTACATTTTTACGAAAACCACCTTGCCCTTTTAGGTAATTCATTCGCGGATCATATTTAAGTGAAATAAATGTTTTTCTAAATCATCCATATCTTTTAAACCGTAACTCCGATTTGAACATGTTATATATGAAATTTGATTAGAAAAATATGTAGAATATGAATATGAGATTATTTTTACCTGTTAAATATTTTTAAATATTATTTTGGAAGATATTTAATTTAAGTCAAACAAATGATTTTCTAAATTGCCCGTATCTTTTAAACCGTAACTCCGATTTTAACATGTTATATATGAAATTTGATTAGAAAAATGTGTGCAATCTGAATATGGTGTTACTTTTACCTGTTAAATATTTTTTAAATATTATTTTGGAAGTAAACTTATAATCTATAGTGCACGATCCATTTTTTGTCGTACCAGCGGCGATCCGGATTGCAAATAAACACCCACTATAACCATATATGAAAAAGAAAACATTGATACCTACACATGCATACCTCTGAAAAACATCAAAGGGGAAAACAACAGATTTCTCATCGCGAGAGTGAGAGAAAGCGAGAGAGGGAGGAGAGAGGGAGAGAGAGATGCCTTAGGATTAACCACATTCAAACATGTTTTGGTTTGTGTGAACACTGAGGCCACCACCGGAGAGGGTGAGAAGAAGGATAAGAGGCAACACAAATATGATGCCTCGCTAAAATAAAGAAGATTGACCTATTGTGGTCTTGAGTGATGTTTGTTGGGTTAAGAGTGTGTGTTATGTTTTTTCTCCCGTTGCAACGCACGGACTCTTTTGCTAGTTCATTTTAATCCAGTTTGACCAGAAATTTCACCATTCATAACTTTTAGACCACAAGTCCAATTGAGTTGAATTATTATTTCTGCAATATTTTTCATTTGAGCTCCTTTATTCAGTAGTTTTATGTTGCATTTTTGTGATCTACCTAGACATGCTAGGTAGATAATATTGTCTCATGTGATATTTACCCTTGCTTATTAAAAAATTTTCTAGAAGGAAATGGCATAGGTGGTGAAAATCAGGAGTACATTTCAAATCTTATAGGATTTTAGAACACAGGAATCCTGCAATGTGTGCCTTTGAATGGCGCATAGGGAACAAACATGAAAAGTTTAGATGATGAGTATACTTCTCGAAAGAAAAAGAAAAGGAGATTTGCGGTCATGTTAGGATTTCCATAAAATGAAAAACAATAGAAATTAATTAAATATAAAAAATATGACCAGTCAAAAGGGTTTTCGTATAAAATTTCTACGCATTAAAATCCTTCAAATTTTGAGTTCCTGTGAAATTCCTATAATCCACTTTGTCATGTTCAACACTTCAGCCGTCAGATCACGTGGGCCGATTTCATCGCAGGCCGAGTTGCCATGTCTATATTTTGGGCCTTTCATTGCGGTAAGGAAGGAAGGAAGGTCCTTTGTTTGGGCATCCCGTTCTACGTTTCCCGCCCTCTGACCTCCCGCTTCCCGCTTCCCGCTTCAAAACAAGCTCCGCTCCTACTACCAGTATAGGAGTACTATTTTTTTTAACAAAATAGTAGTAGTACTATTTTTATTTCACAGGGAAATGCTGCCGCTGCCTGCATTTAAAACCAAAACTAAAATATCGGCCAATGTTGACTGGCCTCTCCGCGCATGGGTCAGGACAGTAAAGGAACCGACAGATGGATGAGACGTTGGTCAGGAATCTCTGCAGCTCTACTTCATAAGGCTATGGTAGGTATAGGCTACACACGCAACCACCTCCAAAAGCAAATACTCTCACATATACATACATACGTACAATACACTTATACTCTCACGTATGTTATCATGAAAAATTACGGATATGTGGTATACATCCGTGGTCCATGTGTATTTTTTCAGAATTTTTTGAAACTTGAATTATTTTTTTACATTTTTCGGAAAAACAAGGAGAGAATTCTTTATTTAACACTAGCTTAAAAATTTGTGCCTTATTTAACACTGATAAAAAAAATTCTTCCTTATCTAACACCAATTCTAAAATTTGTTCCCTTTCTAACACTTCCGTCCATTTTGAATACTAACGGTGTTAAATGACACGTGAGAAGACGATTTTACCCCTGGCACAAATTATGACCAAAATTGTTCGCATACTAAAAAGCAATAACTTTTTTCTGTTGTTAAATGCAAGATTAGGCAGAACCTCCCCTGTAAACATGCAAAATTCCATATTTGGATTTAAATTATTTTGATATTTAGTTCAAAAATTGGGCACAACCCCCTCTATAATTTGATGCATATCCGATCACACAATTCACATATACATATTTTGCAATATTACACATAAACATCCAGGCTCACAACAAAGTACACATATATCACTTGCAACATATCCAGGTTCACATATATGGGTCCAAATCCACACTTGCATCATACTCTACATGATATGAGCAACATAAAGACTGTTATCATACCAGATTCGCATGCTTAGTCGCATGCATAGTCCAGAAGCACAAAAGTGACTTTAGGTTCACATACATGTATCTTAACTCATGCAAATATGATGGAAGCATATGATTGAAGTTGCTTGTTTTGTTTGAGGGTAGAAACGACCAGCAAAGTAAAGTCTCTTCACCATATTGGGGTGCATGTATGGAATCACTCTGTTCACTGGCATCAACAGTTGTCAATCAGTGATGCCATTTATCTCCATTGAGTGTTCTGTCGTTTACAGGGAGAGATTTGCTGGGATGTACTCTCCTTGGGATGCCATTTATCACCATCAGTGATGTCCCATCTGAACAAGCCCATGTGGCTGCGCCCGGCCTGAAGCTGTTGCTGATGCCAACCCGGGGACACCCTGACAGGAACCTCCAGCCACGCCGGCGGCCGACCCAGCAGTGCCCTGGCCTGATGCCGCTGCAGCCGAGGCATCGCCCTGGCCAGGCGCTGGTCGACCGCACCGCAGCCCGACGTTGGCCCGACCCCACTGCAGCCCCGCCGTCGTCATCGGTCAACGCTGGATCCACAGCCGCGCCAAGGCCTGAGCCGTCCGTAGCCGCGCCCTGGCCGTCGTCCGCGGCGCCATCTCCCTCCGTACTCCGCAGCACCGCCGCCATCCATACCCCAAAGTCGCCGACGCTGCCGCTAGGTCTGGGAGGTTTGCTGCCGCCGCCGCCTCTAGGGTTGGGGAGAAAGGGGAAGAGAAGAGCTCGGGTCGGGAGAGAATAGAGAGCCCTGGTTCGGCCTCTGTTTTTCTATTTTCTCATGCTTATGGACAAGGGCAATTTCGTCCAACTATAAAAAACTGACATCAGTTAAAATCGATTTTAACAGTGTAGGCTAACGGAACTGACGGAAGTGTTAGAAACGGAAAGAAATTTAAGGTTGGTGTTATATAAGGAAGAACTTTTTTTGCAGTGTTAAATAAGGAAACAACATTTAAAATAGTGTTATATAGGGAATTTTCTCAAAAACAAGCTCCATGTAGCTTGAGCTCCAACATGCATTTCCGTTTATGCACCTCATATATATACTACTCACACTATAGGTGCTAGCGAGACCGCGAGAAAAATAAAACTGATCAAGAAAGTTTGCAAGTGGACGATTTCGAAAAGAATGAAAGGGCAAATGACTTACCGAATTGCAAGTCCATGTACTGTAGACCTGAATTATTTTTTATTAAAGGTACAAATTACATGTAACAAAAAAGTGCCTATGTGCAATTTACAAATAGAGGAAAAAGATCATAACCCCCCACCCTACACATACACACAACAACAATGCCTGGTATGGTTGTATAACTTTGGCTGATATTCGAAATTTATTCATAGAAAGTCACTTTTTTTTACTATGAACATGTTTTTAATGACAGTTCTAATGGTATGCTTCTATTTCACTAAATAAAATATTTTATATACTAACATCAATTTATACAAAAAATACAATTCTCTTTTTAGTGTAATCTTTTCATACTATGTTTTATCTTTCACTTGATTACTCTAAGATTAACCACTCTCTTTGTCATTTTCCTTTTAACAAGGGATCTTGTTCATTTGTGCCACTATGAAAGGGTCGAATTTCAAATATGTATTTGATAAGGCAAGTGCTTAGTGTTCACAAGCCTTCATTAGTGTTAGAAGGGAGCGAGGGATTTGGTGGAATCGTTGATTGTATTGCTTGAGCCTCGTGGGCATATATATAGGAGTACATGGTCATCTTGGAGTACAAGGCAAGGTAGAACAAATCCTACGCTATCCTAGGTTTAGGGCATGCTAACTAGGTTTAGGGCATCCACAATGTGTGCAAAAATCTGCCCATAAGCGAAAAGGGCACCCTTATGTTCCGCCCTTATACATTATAGGAGTTGTCCACAAACCATAAAGCTTAAGGTAAACCCTTAGGCTTATGGGAAGTCCATAAGCAATAGAATAATATTATCTAGTGCACATTGCAATATAAAACCAAATTTACATGGAAAGGTTGTCAGCTGGTTGTTCTTACATGTGGGCCCCAACTTATGGAATACTTTGGTTGTATAAATTGTGGTGCCCTCTTATGGTCAAGTATGTGTGTCCTAGCTTAGTGGACAACTTGAGCTATATAGACTTGTGATGCCCTAATTAGGCATGCCTTCACTGTTAGGAAACGTTGCATGGAAAATAAAAAAAATTCTACGCACACGCAAGATCTATCAAGAAGATGCATAGCAACGAGAGGGGAGAGTGTGTCTACATACCCTCGTAGACCGTAAGCGAAAGCATTTGACAACGCGGTTGATGTAGTCGAACTTCTTCGCGTTTCAACCGATCGAGCACCGAACGTACGGCACCTCCGCGTTCAACACACGTTCAGCTCGATGACGTCCTCCGCCTTCTTGATCCAGCAAGACGGCGAGGTAGTGGATGAGTTCCGACAGCACGATGGTGTGGTGACGGTGATGGTGAAGCTATCTCCGCAGGGCTTCGCCTAAGCACTACGAAAATATGACCGGGGGTGTAAACGGTGGAGGGGGCGCCGCACACGGCTAGGCAATTGTCTGTTGTGTGCTAGGCGCCCCCTCCCACATATATATAGGTAGGAGGGAGGGAGGAGCAGCCAAAGGGGGCGCCCAAGTAGAAGTAATCCTACTTGGGGTCTCTCCCAAGCCGCGCCCCCTGCCTTATGTAGGTGCGGGGGAAAGGCAGGGGAGGGTGGCGCCCCCTTTCCTTTCTCCCATGAGAGGGAAAGGCAGGAGGGGCTAGCCCTCCCCCCTTTCCTTCCCTAGGGCTGGCCGGCCAGGGAGAGGGGCGCACCAGCCCCCTGTGGGCTGGTCTGTCCCTCCCTTGGCCCATTAAGCCCATAACACCTACCGGGGGTGTCCGGAACCCCTTCCGGTGACCTGATGGCTACCCGGTGCATCCCGAAACCCTTCCGGTGTCCGAATACCATCGTCCTATATATCAATCTTTACCTCTCGACCATTTCGAGACTCCTCGTCATGTCCGTGATCTCATCCGGGACTCCGAACAACATTCGGTCACCAAATCATATAACTCATATAGCACTATATCGTCAACGAACGTTAAGCGTGCGGACCCTACGGGTTCGAGATCTATGTAGACATGACCGAGACACCTCTCCAGTCAATAACCAATAGTGGAACCTGGATGCCCATATTGGCTCCTACATATTCTACGAAGATCTTTATCGGTCGAACCGTTATGACAACATACGTAATTCCCTTTGTCTATCGGTATGTTACTTGCCCGAGATTCGATCGTCGGTATCTTCGTACCTAGTTCAATCTCGTTACCGGCAAGTCTCTTTACTCGTTCTGTAATACATCATCCTGTAACTAACTCATTAGTAACTTTGCTTGCAAGGCTTCTTATGATGTGTATTACCGAGAGAGCCTAGAGATACCTCTCCGATATTTGGAGTGACAAATCCTAATCTCGATCTATGCCAACCCAACAAACACCTTCGGAGATACCTGTAGAGCATCTTTATGATCACCCAGTTATGTTGTGATGGTTGATAGCACACAAGGTATTCCTCCGGTATTCGGGAGTTGCATAATCTCATAGTCGAAGGAATATGTATTTGACATGAAGAAAACAATAGCAATAAACTGAACAATCATTATGCTAAGCTAACGGATGGGTCTTGTCCATCACATCATTCTCCTAATGATGTGATCCCGTTATCAAATGGCAACACATGTCTCTGGTTAGGAAACCTTAACTATCTTTGATAAACGAGCTAGTCTAGTAGAGGCTTACTAGGGACACGGTATTTGTTTATGTATTCACACATGTATTTAAGTTTCCGATCAATACAATTCTAGCATGAATAATAAACCTTTATCATAAATAAGAAAATATAAAATAACAACTTCATTATTGCCTCTAGGGCATATTTCCTTCATTCACAACATACTAGCTTTAGCTAGCTAAGGGCATCTCCAAGGCAGACCACAAACCGCCCGCATACGTCCGGACCATGCTGTCCGGACCGCAAAAGCCATCTAACGCGGTCGTGTATCGGTCCAGTTGTATTTTATCCCGCAAACCGGAGACAAAAGTGGGGGAGCTTTGCCGGAGTCCGGACACCAGACATGTAGGACTCGACACCCCCGGCCCACCCAAAACCCTTTTCGGACCCCGCGCCTCCATCCTCCCCATTTTCTCTCATTCCTTCCTTCTCTCCGCCGCTCCACCACCCCGGCCGCCACGCCACACCCCTGTCGGAACTCTACGTCTTCTCACCTCGAGCGTTCCAGCCGGGCTCCACCACATTTCTCCTCCATCGTTGTTGAACCCCTGTCCTCCGATCGCCCTGCCAGGTACCATTCGCTACAGCTATACTCACCATGCCCGGCAACTGTTCGATGAATTGCCGGAGCTAAAAACTATTTTCCCTTCTTCTTTCTAGCAATGGATTTGGATTTGGAGTACATATACGAGCACTATGTTGAGTCGTACGATGGCTCGTCCGACGAGGAGGAGTACTCGGATGAGACAACGATGATGCAGGCGGTCCTTGAAGACGCGAAGCGTGTGGAGGAGCATGTTCTCAATTTCAAGGGCTCGATCAAGGGCCATCGAGTGCTCAACCACAACAGGGTGCGCGGCCATTTGACAGTGATGCCCGACTACTTTGCCCCGGATGCACTCTTCGCTGACCATTTTCGCCGGCATTTTCGGATGTGCAAGACTGTCTTCGATCGCTTGTACCATGGCGTCCCGTCCTATGATGGCTAGTTCGTCTTGAAGAAGGACGCCATCGGAATGATTGGCCTCTTTGGTTTCCAGAAGTGCATGGCCACACTATGGATGCTTGCATATGGTGCGACCTTTGATTCGTGGGACGAGTACCTACGGATATCTGAGAGCACATGCGGAGTGCCATGATCAAGTTTGCAACTGCCGTGGTTGAGGTGTTCGGACCTGAGTACCTGAGAGAACCAACTATGGCAGACATCGAGTGGCTCTTGGCAATCTCAGAAGTAAGTGGGTGGCCAGGTTTGCTCGGATCTCTTGACTGCATGCATTGAAAATGGAAGAACTGCCCGAAGGCTTTACAAGGGCAATATTTGGGTCATGTTAAGAAGCCCACCATCATTCTTGAAGCAGCTCATCACACGATCTTTGGAATTGGCACGCTTTTTTTGGCATGCCTGGGTCTCATAATGACATCAGTGTGCTACAGCGATCATCGTTGTTTGCGAGGCTGGCTGAAGAAAAAGCTCCTCCTTGCCACTATACTATCAATGGACATGAGTACAACATGGGCTACTATCTGGTTGACAGTATCTATCCTCTGTGGGCTACCTTTGTCAGCACCATATCTAATTTAGTTGGCCAGAAAAAGGCTCACTTTGCCCAAAGACAAGAAGCGGTTAGAAAGGATGTTGAGAGGGCATTTGGAGTTCTGCAGGACCGTTTTGTAGTTGTTTGTGGACCTGCTAAACAATGGGATCCAGTGACCATGTGGGAGGTGATGACATGTTGTGTGATCATGCACAACATGATCGTCGAGGATGAGGGTGAGGATGCTGCCGCAGCTCTAGAATTTGAGAACATGGGTGATCCTATCCAACTTCCAAACCAAAATCCGACCACATTTGAAGAGTTTATTCAAATGCATCAACAAATTCGGCATTGACCAACTCACGAGTAGTTGAAGGAAGATCTGATTGAGCATCAGTGGGCGGTTAAAGGGGACAACAATGTTGGGATGTAATATTTGAACTTGTGCTGCATGCGGCTATTTAAACGTCTGCAGGACTACAATCTATGTATGCGGCCATTTGATCGTGCAGACTTAAAAAAAGAGGGAGGCCGGATGTATGCGGCTATGGTTGGATGGTGGCCTTCCGCATCCGTGTCCGCGGATGGATGCAGGAGGAAGTTTGTGGGTCGCCATTGGAGACAACTCGGAGACAACCATGGTGGTGGTGGTGGTGGTGGTGGGGGGGGGGGGGGTTGCGGGCGTCCGGACAGCAACCAAGCCCGCTTCTGACCGTCCTAGCCCACCCAAACCCCCTTCCTACTCGCCCGCGTGCATTCTCGCCCGACGCCAGCTACCCGCATTCATGCCGCTGTAGAGTGCGCCGCTGCACATTGAAGCCGACCTAGAGTGGACGCGACCTCTCACTGCCTCTTCCACTGAAGCGGCGCACCGCCCGAGGGCGCTGCCCGTGATGCGTTTTTGGTGTCTGCGCCTGTTCAATGCCAGAGACGCGTTGCTGAACGGGATAGGACGGATATCTACCACGCTTGTTCAATGCCCCGTCCCTCCGTATGCCGCCATTAAGCAGGCTCATCGCCCGAGGAACCTACTCCCGCGGCACGCATTGACGAACCCGGATGTCTCACCTCACCGTAGTCCGCTATTTATAGGCGTCCACGCCCGGCTAACTCCACGCCACACCACAAGCCGCTCCCCATCCTCCCCCCTTGCACTGCATCCGTCATGACTGCAGGCGATGAAGCTCTGTGGGAGAGCCTTTCCACGGAGATGAAGCATGCAGTGGCCGCCCTTGCCGCCATGCCAGGCGGATCGAGGCCGGCTTGCCGGCCAGCTCACCGAGGTCTCCGACGATGACCCCACGATGGGGACGAGCTCCGGCAACACCGCCCCGGCTCTCGCGCTGTGCACGCTAGCTTCACCATGGAGCAGGCGCAGGCGCACTAAAACGCCGCCATGGCGTAGGTGCAGCCTGCGCCGACGCCTATGTCGATGTTACTGTAGGCGCAAGAGGAACAACGGTACAACCGATTCCTCCTGGAGCAGCACCGGCTGGCGGAGGGCCAGATCTACGGTGAGTGCGCGAGCGAGGAGGTCGTGGCGGCCATGGCCGCGACGAACCCCAACTTTGTTGCAGAGCAGCGTGCCATCTACGATGCTGCCCGCGTTCAAGCCGCCGCTCGCCAGGAAGTGGTGGCCGCCGAGGCACAGCTCCAGGCAATCGCAAAGGAGAACAACGCAAACTGCGCCTCCTACGCGTCGCCGCCGAACAATCCAGTGGCCCGGTGGGAGGACAACAGTGCGGGCGGCACAATTTCCATCGTGGACCTCATGTCCATCGGGGACGGATAAGGCGTGGACTCGGAGCTCCGAGGATGAGTAGGGCATGGGAGGCGGCAGGGCCTTGTGTCTCATGTGGGGCAGTCCGTCCCCGTGTTTTACTGTTCCTCGCCGGAGACCGCAACTTCACTTCATCAGTCATATCGCCGGTGGTCATGAAGACGATGGATGGAGGGCGGGAAGGGCTTGGACGCTGGCCGCCGCCGCCGTAGGATAGGTTTAGGGCCGGGTCGGTTTATTTTTTGTTCTAAATGTTTGAAATCTAATGAAAATCCGCCGTGTTTGCATGAATTTCATCCAGTTTTTTTAACTCAGTATAGACGCAAGCGCTCATACATACGCGCATACACTCACCCCTATGAACGCACACACGCACACCCTACCCCTATGAGCATCTCCGAGAGACTGAGCCAGCATATCATCTTGAGATTTTACGAAGTCATCGTAGGCGCCTCGTAGTCGATGGGAACGTCTTCTCCCACTAAACTTGTATCGCCGGAAATCGTGAAATAAATCCAGGATAAATGCGAGCACCAGGACTTGAACCCTCGTGGGCTGGGATACCATTGTCCTCCTAACCATCTAACCACAGGTTGGTTCACATTTCATCCGGTTTGTTAAAAAGTGTTTGAAATGTATGTGGGCAGTGTTGGATGGACCAGTCCACGGACGGATGCGAGAGAAAATTTACGGGTCACCGTTGAAGATGCCCTAACTTGCGCTTTTCCAAATACAGTGACCTAAGTGAACTTATATGAAGAGTATTGTTTTGATGTTTTTTTATACTTGAGAGGAAAAGGTCGAAGGCCCAAGGACCCGTGACTGGAAAAAGGTGGGAACACGTTCCTTCTCTCATAAGTAAAAAGAAAACCTACCCCTAGAAAAAAGCAAAAAAAAAACCTCTCTCAACTAGTCACCCTCGGTGCTTTTTCACAAGCCCGCAGAGGCCGCATTGACTCCAAGGGACCTACTCCCCCCCGCCCCCCCTCGAAAGTGGCGCTCGCTTGCTCACTCGCTCGTGCGTGAGGCAGTGTACGTCGCGGCGAGACAATGGGGGAGGAGATGGATTTGGGCGACATCATCATCTCCTGGTCGGTCCAGGAGATCATCGACGACGACCTCTACAATGGGCAGGTGCGTGGTCGATCGATTCCCCCGGCCGGTTGATTGTGACGATTTGTTCGGGCGTTTCCCCCTCTTCTCCGATTGTGCGATGGCTAAGTGTCGGCGGCGGCGGATGCACTGTGGTCAGGAGGCGGCGGTGCTGGGGGTGGAGGGAGAGAAGAGGAGCGGAGGAGACATGGCTGGCTGGCGGAGGGGGGGGGGGGCATTACAACTATTTGCTCTTGTAGTAGGGAGCAAGCGGCCTTTGCTGTTCATATGCTCAAATCAGATGAGTGGTCGCATCTGCGCCGCTGTTCACTAGTACTCCTTCACTGCTGGTTGGGCTGAAGTTGGCTGGGAAATGCAATTAGCCTAGTAGTCTGGAAACTGCATATTGCTGTTGGTGGCATATGTATCTGATTCCAGCCAGCACAATGATCTGAATATTTCCCCATATAATAGATTTATTTTTCTTTCTCGAGAAAGCCCCAAAAACTTTGCCTCTCGTCGCATAGATAGAAAAACTTTTTCTCGGGAAAGCCCCAAGAGGGCAACACCCGCATGTACAGCACAATGCTCTGACGAACTAAGTAGTAGGCATTGCCGGAAGCAGTGCTGCAAGACCCAACGCTCCTCGCACTGCCGGGATTCAGCCTTGACCATGTTGAATAGGCCAATGATGTTGGGATGCGCGCCAAATCCACCAAGTCTAGTAGTGTGGACATTGTATATTGGTGTTGGTGGCATATGTATCTGATTCCAGCCAGCTCAATTATCTGAACATTTTTCCCAAATGGTTGATTTCATTATCATTGATGGAGATGGTGTGCTTCGTTGTTTACAAGACTTACACACTAGATTAACTATCTCCTTGATGCGCCATCTTTTGTGAAGTGTTATAGCGGCCTGTGGCATGATCTAGCCTGCGTTTGATTCCATAAAACTGTAGATAACACTACAATGCAGGTGCTACACGTCAAGTTCTGAAGGACTAGTGGGAGATGTTATTTCTGTTGCCTAATTTGACATCTATAAATATGCAATGTCATTTAGCTGTTGTATAAGTTGGTGGCAGAAATTATAAGTTATTTTACGATGAGTATATTGTGCGATACGCGGAAACGTCTTACCCTCGTTGGAGGAGACGGCTGCATGTTTATAGGCAGGGGCACAATAACCCTGATGCGCATACAAGGAGTTGAGATTTTACAGGAGATTACAATCTTGGAGAGGAAGAGATAGAGATAGTTACAATGGATAAATATGAGAGCTAACTACCTAGTCTATCTACTTCATCGACCGTGTATCTCCTGGTGCATACGTGACAGGTGCAATCACATGTTTAACACCCTCCCTTAATCACAACTTCATCAAGTTGAGATTATGCTTGAAGTCTTCAAAACTTCTTGTGGGCAAAGGCTTTGTGAATCCATTTGCAATTTGATCTTTGGAATGTACAAACCGGATGTCAAGTTGTTTCTTGGCAACTCTTTCTCGTACAAAGTGAAAATCTATCTCAATATGCTTGGTTCTGGCATGAAAAACAGGATTAGCAGATAGATAGGTGGCACCAAGGTTATCACACCATAGACATGGAGCTTGAGTACTTTTGACACCAAGTTCCTTCAATATGGATTGTACCCATATAATCTCAGCTGTAGCATTGGCCAATGCTTTGTATTCTGCTTCTGTACTGGACTTGGAAACAGTAGCTTGTTTTCTTGCACACCATGAAATCAAGTTAGGGCCAAAGAATACTGCAAAGCCACCAGTTGAGCGTCTATCATCTAGACATCCTACCCAATTAGAATCTGAGAAGGCACTAATAAGTGTTGATGGTGACTTACTAAAGTTGAGACCAATGTTGAGAGTATTCTTGACATATCTAACTATACGTTTAGCAGCAGTCCAATGGACTGTAGTAGGTGCATGAAGAAATTGGCAAACTTTGTTAGTAGCAAAAGATATATTAGGTCTAGTAAGTGTCAGATATTGGAGTGCACCTACTAGACTTCTGTATTTTGTGCTATCATCTTGGTTTAAAGGTTGTCCCTCTGTAAGAGACAATTTTTCTTAACTTGACAATGGAGTGGGTGAGGGTTTACAACCTTGCAAGCCAGCCTTTTTTACCAGATCTGTTGCATACTTCTCCTGAGAGAGATGAAGTCCATCACCATGTTTCTTCACCTCAATCCCTAGAAAGTAGTGCAAGTTTCCAAGGTCCTTGAGAGCAAACTCTGAACCAAGATCCTTCAAAAGTCCTGTGATGGCCTCATCAGATGAGCTTGTGACAATAATGTCATCAACATATATGAGAACAAATATACATGTGTTGTACTTGTTGTAAATGAATAGTGAGGTATCAGACTTAGAAGGAACAAAGCCAAGAGTTTGCATTTTGTGACTGAGACGAGAGTACCACACCCTCGGAGCTTGCTTCAGTCCATATAGTGACTTATCAAGCTTGCACACATAAGAAGGTGCATTTTTGTTCAGAAACCCGGGAGGTTGCTTCATGTACACTTCCTCTTCTAGAACACCATGGAGGAACGCGCTCTGCACATCTAGCTGTCTGAGACTCCAGTCCTTGGAAACAGCAATAGACAAAACAAGGCGGATGGTGGCAGCTTTTACAATAGGACTAAAGGTGTCCTCATAATCTATACCATAACGCTGTTTAAAACCTTTTGCAACGAGTCTTGCCTTGTATCGATCAATGGTTCCATCAGATTTCCTTTTAATTCTGAATACCGACTTGCAGTCAATGAGATTTTTCCCTTGCTGTGGAGGAACCAAGTGCCAAGTTTTATTTTTCTGCAGTGCCATATACTCTTCATCCATAGCCTTTTTCCATCTTTCATCACCAAGTGCCTCGTCAAGCATGTGTGGTTCACCTGGTTCACCTATGGAACAAATCATCCCATACTTGGTTACATGCTTGTAATTAACAGGTTGTATTACCCCTTTTTGTAGTCGTGTACGATGTTGAGATGGTGCTGCCAAAGCTTGTGGCACAGAAGATCCCGTGGCATGCACAGAATCTGCTGTTGCAGCTGATCCCGAGGCAGATTCTGAGGCAGCGCCAGCAGAGTCCACCTGAGCCTGATCTTCTATGGCAGTCGGAGGAGATCTAGCTCTTATCGACTACATCACATTGGAGATCACACCCCTTGACGTGTTAATTGTCGATGAGACTGCTCAAGTGTGGGAGTGTGAGTTGGTGATCCCACTACGTCTGCATGGGTTGAAACATGTTGTTTTGGCAGGAGATGACTGCCAGCTAAATGCAATGTATAAAAGCCAAGTAAGGTTTTCTCTTGACCTCTTTGTAATGTATATTTTGATTCCTTAATTCATACCATTCATTGTTTATCTTCAGGTATGCAAAGAAGCTGGATTTGGAGCAAGTCTTTTCCAGAGATTGGTTATGATGAACTTTGAGAAGCATTTGTTGAATATACAGTATCTTATGGATCCTTGCATCAGCTTATTTCCAATTGCTCAGTTCTATGGGAGGAAAATTTTAGATGGTCCAAATGTGTTGTCTCCTCTCTATAACAAGGAATACACAAGCCTCCCTTTTGGCAGCTACACTTTTATAAACGTTGTTGATGGAAGGAAGGACAAAGAGGGCACTAGAAAGAGTTGGAGGAACATGGTTGAAGTTGTTGTAGTTCTGCACCTGATTCAAACCATCTTTAAATGTATGTCCAAGCTAAAACCCTATCTTATTTTTAACCATGGTATCCTAACTTGAAACCCTCTGGTATACCCAGACCCAATATAGTAATTTTCTATCTTCTGCGTGAATCAGCGTTAGTCAATTATTGGCAAAAATTATCCCATTAGTCTTGTGCATAAATTGACCTATAAAGATATGTAAACATACCGCTCCTGAGTTTTATTTCTGCAGCTTGGGAAAGATCAGGTCAAGGGTTCAGCATCGGTGTGGTCTCTCCATATAGTTCTCAAGTTGATGAAATTAAACGTAGGCTCGGCAACAAATGCGATAAATGTGATGGTTTTGATGTGCGGATCAAGTCCATTGATGGTTTTCAAGGCGAAGAGGATGATGTAATCATATTATCGATTGTTAGATCCAATGGGAGAGGAGCTGTTGGATTTCTTGCTGATAACCAGAGAACCAATGTTGCTCTGACTAGAGCAAGGTGCACATCAGTATTTTGTTTTACAATTTTGAACTTGAGAAAATGTCAAACTTACAAGTTTTAACCATCAGAGTGATGCTTTATTTAATGTAGGCACTGTCTTTGGATTGTTGGGAATGCTAATACATTGTCTAAAGGTGGGACTGTCTGGACAGATATCGTTGCTTATGCAAGAAGGCGTAACTGTATTTTCAATGCCACTAATGATGCAACCATGTGTAAGTTGATTCTGCAAGTAAAACAAGATCTTGATGAGCTTGACGATCTTCTCAATGCCGATTCAGCGGTTTTCAGCAATACTAGATGGAAGGTATGTACGTAAGTGATGGCTAGGTTTTCTTTGAGGAACATGGCAGTATATTCCTCGTTTTCGAAAAAAAACATGAGCGTATATTTTCGTGAGAAGTAAATGAACTCAATATTTCCAAGTTCCATTCCCAGCTTTTAAGGGGGAAACCAAGTGAAAGTCACACTCAGTCTCCCATGGATTACTCCCAACCCACCTGCTATACTCAGCAAGCCCATGAACCCACAACAACCCCATAGACCTACGGGCATATCAAGGTTTCTGCACAGTGCATGGCGCCCACCCTTCACATTATGTGCCATAGCTCCCTCACAGAGCGGACACAAACAGGAACTTCAAGATATAAACTCCACAATCTTCTGGACATTGATTATGGCAACCACAACCATGTGCCGCTAGAGACAGGATGAGTAACCTTCATCATTGGTTGTGAATGGCCACAATGACACTGCTTTCCCTTGGCATTGACCTTCTTGGCATCCTTGTTGACGTGCACATTGTTGATGACACAGTTGAGTGCTTAGATCACCTTGGGTGCAATAAGTCCAGGTATTGGTTATCATCGGCTTTGCGGTGCCCCCATCGAACCGCATTGGCAAGTCCATGAGGCAGCTGTTGTGTTGCTTATTCAAAGTGTTTGCTAGTTAGTCCCTTAGAGCCGTGAAGTTAGTTCCTTAGAGCCGTGACTCATGAGACCGTGTGGGTGGTGGTGGCCAAGGCCGCACGATGGCACCATAGAGTGTTTGAATAATCACGCTACGAGATTGCATGCTCGACTCAAATTGGGAGGTAATCACCTAGTAGGACTAGAAGTCGTAACCGTGTAGGTTAGGTTAGCTTGCAATTTCTAGTCACACCTATAGCCCCTGTAAACAATTGAGCCCATGAGTCAATAAAGTAAACAAGGCTCGTATGCTTTTGGCAGTGAGCTAAGTTTCATGTGCGTGAGTACAAGTAGTAGTAGATCGATTTGACAATTGGCATACGTGTGTGCTAGTGTGTACACATGAGTTATGTTCTGGCGTGTTTCTCTTCGGTCAAGTGCACCGGCCAATAAGGGATTAATCACAAGCGGTTCGAGTCAGCGTTGCTTTGCCGTCGTCATCACGCATCGCCAGGAAGTACTTGGCGTCGTGGGGCTGAGGCAACAATCGATATGAAAGCAAAGGTTGATCTTTCAGTAATGGATGACAAGACCAAGCTGCTGGTGGATTATTTTGGTGAGGCTAAAGAAATTGTCCCGCCGGTGGTGGGAATGTTGTATCATCATTTTGACCATGCCAAACTTCACGGTGTGGGCAGCCACAATGGAGTGGGCGCTCGAGGGCAATGAGGTCTATGAAGTTGTTGATCCTGATGGTGACGAGTTGACCGAGGATTCAGGAGCCAAGGTCTCGGATGGTTGCACTCGGGAGCGAAGCAGGTGGAAAAACTCAGCACATCCCTAGCCGTGGGGTAGTAACAAGGCTGGGCCAGCCCCCCGGCCCAGCTCAGCCATTGTACGCCGGCTTGTCCAGATATATAAGGCGAGCTAGGAACCCTGGGGGGGGGGGGGAGAAAAGCGAGAATTGTGTATCGCCAGAGAACATGTAGCCTCCGGCGATCCCCAAGATAATTCTAATTATAGAAGTAGGAGTAGGGTGTTACTCCCTTAGTTCCTAAATATAAGTCTTTTTAGAGATTTCAATAAGGACTACGTACGGAGCAAAATAAGTGAATCTACAGTTAAAATATGTCTATAGACATCCGTATGTAGTCCATTTTTTAAATCTCTAAAAAGACTTATATTTAGAAAGGAGGAAGTACCTCCCTTCGAAGGGATCGAACCTGGGTAAAATCCTCTTGCCTCCACCTCTAGCCATGTCGATCCAACTCAAAGAGGTTGCGGCCCAGCAAGCGGCAATCTTGGAAGCACGAGCGCAATCAACAATGGCAAGCTCCAAGACCAAGCGCTCGAAGGGCAACCAGCCCGCCGAGTCCTCGACCCGCCACCCTGAGAAGGTGACAAGATCTAGGTCCTGCCAACTTGGGGGCTCGCCCTTCTGAGAAGCAAGACAGGTCGGTTAGACCCCCACACTCAATGTGAGGAGGCGACTCCTCCTGGGGTGTTGAGAGGCTAGACCCGCACGAGGAAAGGGAGTCGACTCCTCACACTACATGGTATCAGAGGGCAGGGACTTGGAGGCGGCGGTGTCGCCGACGATGGGGCTCCTCTAGGTGACCGAATGCATCTTCCCCCCTCCCTCACATGGTAGGATAGTGCGGTGGCCTGGAGCTGTGCAACGTCGGCAGCAGAGGGCAGCATGGCGGCGGCACACAGTAGGCTTGCTGCGAGTGAAGATTCTGCTGGAGGGTTGTTGCGATAGCTATAGGAGGTGGGCTGCAAATGAAGGTACTGCTGGAGGGTTGTTGTGGCTGCTGTTGGCGGAAGAGGTGTTGATGTTGGTGCTCTGCAGGCAGAAGTGAAGGAGAAGGTTGGTGCTCTACAGACTGTGGCTGCTTGTGGTTGCTGAGGCTGTTGTAGGAGGAAGAAATGTTGAGGTTGTTGCTGCTGGCTATGCTTGGTGCTAGTTTTGAGTGATCCTGGTGGCTGCTAATGGCTGAGCTGAAGTGAGTGATCCGATAGTTGTGTGGATGTTGATTGCAGAGAAAGGTGTGAAGACTAGGTGGAGGCTGTCATGGGGAGTGATGTTACCTATGTGCTCGAGCAACTTGTGCAACTCATGACTGTGAAAGCTGGTGAGGGGCCATCTCTTGCATATGGTGGCATTGTTGTGCCTCATGCAGATCAGGCATTCAAGCTTGAGCTCATGCCTAATGATATCAAGCTGAATGGTGTGAGCAGCTGCCTGAGCTAGTCGAGGCGAGCCTTGTTGATATTGAAGATAAAGGGCCTAACGGGGTATTGTTCTTGGAACGGTTAAAGAACTGGATGACAAGGAGAGCTCAGAATGGAAGACATGGAGTGTTACTAACTCCCTGATATTAGTTTGGATGTTGAACTCCCTGATTCCAGGCATTGCAATGTCTATTGAGGCATTGCCGAATGCTTCTGCTATGTGGAGCCTGTTATCCGTTAGGTATTTCAGTAAGAGAAAACTGATGCTCATGTCTCAAATTAAGTACAAGTTCCAGTATGTTCGTCAAGGTGACCGAAGCTTGATGGTGTATGTGAATGAGTTGCAACACCTTTGGTCGGATCTAGATCAGTGTGATTCCCTTGAGCTTCTACATGCAGAGTCCATGGTGATTGCTAGGAAGTGGGTTGAGTGAAGGCGTGTGCAGTTTCTAAAAGGTCTAGATCAAGGTTTTGAGAGCAGTCATGCTGCGCTCCTACATCAGCCGACGCTTGTGTCCCTTGATGAGGCCATTGATGCAATGTACAAAGAAGAGGCACACCTACAATCGAGAAGAGGAGATGGAAATGAATCTGCTTACAGAGTGGATGACCAACGAGGTTCTAGGGATTGTTATAATTGTTGTCAACCAGGGCATATCAGTTGTTTCTGCACTAAACCTAGAAGAAGCAGAAGCCGATTGTACAGTGGTGGTAGTAGCAACCGAGTTGGTCGGAATGGGATTGGTTCTTGGAATGCTCCCAAGGCAAATGTAGCTACTTCAGCTAAAGGGAAGGAGCCTGCAAGAGAACAGGAGCCTGCTACCAACTTTGCCAACTTTGTCGATACAAACGAAGGTAACATTGAGAACACATCAATAGCAACCCATAAAATAAATTCTGAATGGGTGCTTGACTCTAGAGCATCATAACATTTTGCTACAGACTTTAATGAGTGTTTAAATCCTATGTTCCACACACCCACACATCAGAAAACCATCCACACAACAAATGGCACAACCTAGTCCATCATAGGTGTTGGGACAGTCAGCTGCACACCGAGTATCGAGTTATCCTCAATGTTGCATGTGCCAACTTTTCCCATGAACTTAGTGTCCTTGAGTGCTTTGATTGACCAAATTGATTGTTGAATAATTCTTGGCAAGGTTTGTGTGCTTGATCCTGGAGAGATTGACAGGTAGGAGTCTTGGGACTCGAGTGAGGCATAGGGGGTTGTGGTACATTGACCACCGCATGACGGGCCAAGAGGGAATGCACATGCTAGCTACAGATGCCAAGGATAAGGATACTAGAGCCCTAATCCATCACTGTAGGATGGGACACGTGTCTTTTGACAAAATGTATCAAATTTTTTCTGATGTAATGAGTGGTGTGGACAAGAGCAAGCTGAACTGTGATCCTTGTGAGTTAGCGAAACATACCAAAAGCTCATATGTGAGTAAGGGGATTAGGAACATATCTCTTTGTGTTAATCTATTATGATGTATCGACGTGTCCAGTGTTATCTGTCGGTGGTATGAATTACTTCGACACGTTCATTGATTGCCGTTCTCCCATGGCTTGTGTCTATCTTCGGAGACATAAAGATGAGGTGCTTTAGTGTTTAAAAAATACACTTGTTCAAACTCAATTTAATGTTAAAATTTAAGCACTCAGATCAGGCAATGGCACCGAGTATGTCAACAAGGCCATTGGTGCCTTCATGTCTTACATGGGCATCCTGCATTAAACATCTTGTTCGAACACAACTCCTCAGAATGGGGTGATATCGGAGAGGAAAAATCGCCACCTATTGGAGGTTGCCCGGGCATTGATGTTCACCATGAATGTGCCCAAGTTCCTTTGGAGTGATGCTGTCGTGATGGCCACCTTCTTGATCAACCGCACACCATCCTGTGTGATAGGTATGAAATCACCGTGTGAGTTGATTTTCATATAAATTCCCACTTCCTCCCAAGGTGTTTGGTTGCACTTGTTTTGCTTGTGATCATAGGCCATCGGTCGACAAATTGATCCTCGGACAGTCAAGTGTATCTTTATTGGGTATTCTTTGGGACAAAGAGGGTACAAATCCATCCGAGAGGCGAACATTTGTGAGCATGGATGTTATGTTACATGAATCAGAGCCCTTTTATGGTGAGAATACTGATCTAGGTGTCTTGTTTGAAGAACTTGACCACTTCCAGGTTGGTCAAGAAGGGGAGAGTAGGAGCACATTAACTCATGTGACTCCTGGGACACAAGCATAAAGCATTTGTTGCCTCTATTGAGTCTGTGTCAATTCTGACTGACGGGAAGAAGGCAAAGGAGGACTGAAAATGGCATATGGCCAATGGTTGAGGAGTTGGAGGCTCTGTGTAAAAACAATACATGCGTACTAACACCTCTTCCAACAGGAAAGAAGGCAATCAACTGCAAGTGGGTATACATTATGAAGCAGAATGCATAAGGAAAGATTGAAAGGTATTCCCTCTGTCCCATATTATTTGTCGCTCAAACAGATGTATCTAGCACTGAAATACGTCTAGATACATCCTTTTGAGCGACTATTAATATGGGTAAGGGGGTACAGTCAGACCTACGACATTGACTATGATGAGACATTTGCTCCTGTAGTGAAGATGAACATTGTAAAGATCCTGATCTCCTGTACAACAAATTTTGGGTGGTCCTTACATCAACTTGATGTGAATAATGCTTTCTTGCATGGGCACTTGCAACAGGAGGTCTACATATAGATTCCACCTGGGTTCTTGACTTCTAAGACCGCTGGCAAGGTACACATGCTAAAGAAAGCCCTTTACGGACTATAGCAGTCTCCAAGAGCTTGGTTTGACAAGTTTAGACGAGCGGTGTGTGACATGGGGTATGTACAATGCAATGCTGAGCATACATTGTTTTAAAGACAGTCTAAAGGGAAAATAACCATCCTTGCAGTTTATGTAGATGATACCAGTATCACCAGTGATGATGATATGGAGATAACAAGGTTAAATAGGGGTCTGAGTAAGGCCTTTGAAGTTAAAAAAAGATCTTGGTCAACTCAAGTACTTCCTTGGTATAGAATTGGCCAGGTCTGGAAAAGGAATAGTTCTTTCTCAAAGAAAGTATACCTTGGACCTTCTCTGTGATGTTGGCATGTTTTGGGTTATTGAGCTACTTCAACACCAATTAATTAAAACCATAAAGTGATTGCTCAATCAGGTGATCTCGTGGATAAAGAAAGATATTAGCGATTGGTGGGAAGATTGTTGTACTTGTGCCATACACGACCTGGCATTACATCAACCACAATTGATCAAAACCATAAAGTGACTACCCAATCAGGTGATGATGTGAATAAAGAAAGATATTAGGGATTGGTGGGAAGATTGTTGTACTTGTGTCATACATGACCTGACATTGCATTTGCTGTATGTGTTGTGAGCAGACATGCATGAGCCCAGAAGTGAACATCTTGAGGTAGTATATCGAATCTTGAGATACTTGAAAGGTACTCCTGGGAAAGGACTGTTGTTCAAGAGTCATGGACACCTGGTTGTAGATGGTTATTGTAATGTTGATTGGGCTAGCTGCCTAGATGACCGGAGATCAACTTCAAGTCATTGCGTTTTTGTAGGAGAAAATCTAGTGTCTTGGAGAAGCAAGGGACAACCTGTTGTTTCCAAATCAACTACAGAGGTTGAATACACCACCAGCCATATCTCAGGAACTAAGTGAGTTGTTATAGACAAGAGAAACCTATTAGAAGAGCTGAAGATATTGAAGACTAGCTGCATGAATGTATGGCGTGACAACAAATCCGCAATTAATATAGCAAACTACCCGTTTAACATGATAGAACCAAATATGTGGAGATAGAAAATTCTTTACCTAGGAAAGCTGGATGCTGGGATTATCAAGATAGAGATGTGAGTTCAGGGCAACAATTGCAGATTGCTTGACTAAAGGACCGGGAACCAAAGAATGCAGCTTAGCGTGTGACAAGATATGAATGATAGATATCTATCATCCCTCTTGAGGGGAAGTGTTGTATACGTGGCCCATACATGCGCATGTGACTCAGACCCATCCTATCCTAGTGACTAACCTAGAAGAGGGGAGTGCATGTTGATGTCTAGGGAGAGGTGCCGCCACACATCGAAAGCTGTTGGTATGCCCCTCCTGAACCACACCGAGACATTCATTGATGTTTGCATATATGCATTTCCATGGAAATGCAGTGCACTGGTTTCAGTCGTACACGTTAACTGAACATTGAAGTAGTTGAGCCAACTTTTGCATTTTAGTTATTCAGGAGTTTGATGGCAATGTACACATGAGAATTACTTGTGCTACGACAACAATGCACTTTTCATGAGTATAAACATCTGCTCATTGAGTTGGTTTATCAGGTTAAATTGTATGAAGGGGGTGCAAGTTGTTAAGCTTCATGCACTAGCCAACGCAACCAAAAGTCGGAACTGATGTAAAGGGCTAGGCAATCTATAGATACACTTGAACATAACCAATGCAACCAAAAGTCCGAATTGATGAAAAGAACTTTTGTATTGCAGTTATTCAGGAATTTGATGCCAATGTACACATGAGAATTACTTGTGCTATGGCAACAATGCAATGTTCATGAGTATAAAAGTTCAATCAGTTGGTTTATCAGGTTAAGTTGTATGAAGGGGGTGCAAGTGACATTGTGTTGGTCACACAATTTATTTTGGGTTTGAAGGAAGAGATCAGGTTTGCTGTGGAAATTGAACTACGTACTACTGTGGCTGTAGCTTTAGAGTATGCTCTTGTGCAAGAAGCTATGTTGGTTTATCAGGTTAAGTTGTATGAAGGGGGTGCAAGTGACATTGTGTTGGTCACACAATTTATTTTGGGTTTGAAGGAAGAGATCAGGTTTGCTATGAAATTGAACTACGTACTACTGCGTGCAGTTATTGCAACTCAGTGAGACCGAGTCATTCTAATCGGTAGCACCGAGACAAAAAACCTAGATCAGTCTAATGCTTTCGGTGTGACCGAGTTTGAGTGAGTTGGTCTGACCGAAAAGCAATAGAAGGTTTTGGAATGCAACCCTTGACGGATTGGTGGCTCCGAGTGCTCCTCACCCGGAGGGTCCGAAAGAGACTTGTTCAAATTTTGTGATATAGCATGAATAGAGTTTGAGACAAGAAAAGCATAGATAGCTAGAGAAAGTTCTTAGGCATTCTTGTCCATCCATTTGGCAAATAAAAACCAAGACAATCAAAACAATAAATGGATGTCCTCGAATGGAGAAATTATGCAACCAAAATGCTCACACAATAAGGTAGTAACTAAAACATGTGTCAAAGCATGCACAAACAATTGTAGCATCTATCAAGCAATTGGCGATGGCTCGGTCATCTGTATATGAGTATATTGACTTAGGAGTCAAATGAGAACATTTGATCATAGGTCATACTCATCGTTTAAGCACAAGTGGGGTTACCACTTTTACATAAAGCATCAATGTGTTCACACCATTAGAGTTGCTTTAGCTCAATTTTTAGAGCAAAGCTCCCCCTAGATGTGATATCCCCCCTAGGAGGGATGAACTAACCTTGGGTTTTCTCGATGATGACTTCATGTAGATAGTGAAGATGTGGATGCTCAATGTTGATGTAGATCTTTTGGGGCAATCCATTGGAGTGTTGCACTTTCAATACCTACATGGGTTAGTCCCACAAGGAACATACAAGGATATCCATAGACATAGAGTGAATTGCATATATGATGATGTCCATGAAAGCATTAGGTTACCTTGTCCCTTGTCTTACCATCAATGGAGTTTGTGACTCCATGAACTAGTGCAAGATATGAAAGTTGATTGCACAAGTCCTTGCCAAAATGAATATGAGTGAAGTGTGTTGGCGGAGTCACCCTCAAGAACACTCTAGTTCTTCTTCTTTGGGATCCACATCAACTTGATGGGAATCCTTGGAGTTGTAGTTGAACTTGATGAAGTAGAGCTTGACGTAGTCTTGGGAACCCACTTGACCATGGCCTTAGGAGCTTCTTCTAATGAGTCAATCTCTTCTTGAAGCTTGTCCTTGCCTTTAAGCTTGTGGTCTTGTGGTGGAAGATCATCTTGAGCTTGTGTTCCCTTGAAAGAAGTGGGGTCATACTTCTCTTGTTGAGGAACAAACTTCGTCTTGGGGTATTGATCTTCATCCCACTCAACTCCATTGGCATTGAACTTTCGTTCAAAACTAACACCTTGATTCTTCCGGTGCCTTCCTTGCTTGCGTACAATTTCCTCAAATTGCTTACTCCCGGCAAGGCTCTTGTAAAAACTTTTCTCTATAATTCCCTTCAATAAGCTATTTTCTTGCTCAGGTGTAACTTGGCTAAGAGAATCATTAGTGGAATCAAGAGAACTACTAGAAGCAACAACATTTGATTTAGCATGGTTGTTGTTACTACTAGAAGAAGAATCTTTCTTGCTCTTGTTGCTAGATTTTACTTGTGGCATATAAGTAGACAAGAGGAGATGTTTGACAATGTAAGAAGAACTCTTCTTTCGAAGATAATCATTGATAGCTTTTAGAAACTCACGCTCTTGCTCTAAATTTAGCTTCTCGAAGCGTAGCTTCTCATGAGTTCTTAGGAGCTCTCTATGATCCTCTAGAGTTGTTTCATGAGCTAACTTAAGAGTGTGTAGTTCTTTAGTTAGACGCTCAATCTCCTTATCATTGTCATTCATTTCATCTTGATTAGCATGATTACTAGCAAATTCATCATAGTTTTCATCACTAGTTTTGTCAACAAGTAAATCATCATCACCTAGCAAATCATCTTCATCACTATTGAAATCAAGATACTTGGGGTGTGATACCTTGGGGCCTTTAGCCATGAAGCGTCTTCCAATTCCTTCATTTGGTGAGTCAAATATGTCGTAGGAGTTGGTTGACACAAGTGCAAGATCGGCAACACCTTCATCTTGAGTATAGTCGGAGTCAGAGTGATAGCTTCTCTTGGAGTAGTTGTTGGAGTCGGAACCGGAAACCCATTCACCAACATGAGCTTGATGTCTTCGTCTTGTGTAGCTCTTTGATGACTTGTCCTTCGTTTCCGAACCTTGCTTCTACGAGAGGGTCTTCGTTCATAACGATCATCTCTACTCCTTCTCACTCTTGGAGGTGATTCATCCCTTCTACTTCTCCTTTTTGGCGAGTCTTCTCTTTTCTTGTAGGGAGCCGTACACTCATTTGAGTAGTGTTCGGGTCTTCCACAATTATAGCAATTATGATCACGGCTAGAAGATCTTTTGCCATTATAGGACCTTGACTTGGAGCTTCTCTCCTTGCTTCTATTCTTGTAGAATTTGTTGAAGTTCTTCACCATTAAGCTCAACTCTTCATTGGAGACTAGCTTGTCACTTGATGTTGTGGGAGCATCGCTTGAAGCTTTGTAAGCACCACTTGACTTGTTGTGGAGCTCATCCTTATCCTTGAGTGACATCTCATGAGCAACAATCCTACCAATGACTTCCGTTGGCTTGAGATCTTTGTAGTTAGGCATCATTTGGATCAATGTGCACACGATATTATATTTTCCATCCAAGGCTCTAAGGATCTTCTTGATGATGAATTTGTCGGTCATCTCTTCACTTCCTAAGCAAGCAATCTCATTTGTGATGAGAGCAAGCCTAGAGTACATTTCGGGGACTCCTTCACCATCCTTCATCTTGAACTTGTCAAGTTGACTTTGGAGCACATCCAACTTGGATTCCTTGACGGACTCGGTACCTTCGTGCATATCAACCAAAGTATCCCAAATTTCCTTTGCATTCTCAAGGTGGCTGATTTTGTTGAATTCTTCGGGGCATAGACCGTTGAAGAGAATATCACAAGCTTGAGCATTGTATTGCAACATCTTCAATTCATCCGCGGTGGCTTCACGATCCGGTTCTTTTCCATCTTCAAAGTATTCACCTTGCAAGCCAATACGAACAAAAGCCCAAATGGCGGGGTTATGACCAAGAATATGCATTTTCATCTTATGCTTCCAACTAGCAAAATTTGTGCCATCAAAGTAAGGACCTCTACGGTGGTAATTTCCCTCACTAGACGGCATACTCTCCTAGGTTGTGAAACCAAGGCTATGATCACCAAAGCTATGGAAATCAAGGCTAATGGAGACCAAAGCTTTGATACCACTTGTAGGATCGAAAGTATGTCTAGAGGGGGGTGATTAGACTACTTGACCAAATAAAAATCTATCCTTTTCCCAATTTTAGTTGTGGGCAGATTTTAGCTATTAGCACAAGTCAAGCAATCAACCTACACATGCAATTCTAAGAGTATAGCTGCGGAAAGTAAAACATTGCATATGAAGGTAAAGGGAAGGGTTTGGAGAAGGCAAACGCAATGGAGACACGGAGATTTTTGGCGTGGTTCCGATAGGTGGTGCTATCCTACGTCCACATTGAGACTTCAACCCACAAAGGGTAACGGCTGCGCGAGTCCACGGAGGGCTCCACCCACGAAGGGTCCACCAAGAAGCAACCTTGTCTATCCCACCATGGCCATCGCCCACGAAGGACTTGCCTCACTCGGGTAGATCTTCACGAAGTAGGCGATCTCCTTGCCCTTACAAACTTCTTGGTTCAACTCCACAACATGTCGGAGGCTCCCAAGCGACACCTAACCAATCTAGGAGACACCACTCTCCAGAAGGTAATAGACGGTGTGTTGATGATGAACTCCTTGCTCTTGTGCTTCAAATGATAGTCTACCCAACACTCAACTCTCTCTCTCATATTTGGCTATGGTGGAAGAGTGGTTTGAGTGGAAAGCAACTTGGGGAAGGCTAGAAATCAAGGTTCAAATGGTAGGAATGGAATCTCTTGATCTCAACACATGAGTAGGTGGTTCTCTCTCAGAAAATGAATGGTGAAAGTGTAGGCACGTTCTGATGGCTCTCTCCACGAATGAAGAGGGGGTGGAGGGGTATATATAGCCTCCACACAAAATCCAAACGTTACGCACATTTGACTCATCTTGGTGGGACCGAATGGTTAAACTCGGTGGCACCGATCAGTTCAAAAATGTGAACATTAGGAATCTCGGTGGGACCAACTGGAACAACTCGGTGGGACCGATGTGCTAGGGCTTAGGGCAAACATCATCTCGGTGGCGCCGATTGCATCAACTCGGTGGGACCGAAGTGAAGCAATAAGCAACAGAGAATCTGTCAAGCCAACTCGGTGAGACCGAAGCGAATGCAATAGATCACAGTGCGCTGGCAAGGCCATCTCGGTTAGACCGAGATCCGTATCAGTGAGACTGAACTGTTAGGGTTTCTGGCAGTGGCTATGTCATATGAACTCGGTTGCTCCGGATAGAAAGAATCGATGGGGCCGAGTTGGAGTTTTGAGTTTGGACATATTTGGATGGAGAAAGTGGTTGAGGGTTTTGGAGCAATATCACTAAGCACTTTGAGCAAGTAGATCATTAAGCAACACCTCATCCCCTTTTAATAGTATTGGCTTTCCTATGGACTCAATGTGATCTTTGGATCACTAAAATAAAGATGAAGAGTCTTTAGCTTTTGCCAATCTTGTCCTTAGCATTTTGAGGGGTCCGCATCTCTTGTCCATGCGATGCCAATCATTGAACATCCTGAAATATTTATCTTGAAAGGATATTAGTTCAATGAGCTATATGTTGTTATGAATTACAAAAACCACCCGGGGATTAGTTGCACTTTCACCCGTCCGGCTGAGCGACGACCCCGATGAAGCGAACACCCTGGGTGCAGGAGGCGCGAGGCTGCTTGCCTTGTAACCGTCTCCAAAATCACCACAGTAACCTTCTTAGCAGGGTAGCAAGGGCCCGCAAAGGATGCAGAACAGCCAGGATCCATGCCTGTCTTCTCCGCAGCAGGACTAGAGAGCGCATCATGCTGTGTCGTCACCAAAGCAACAGGAGAAGCGGTTAGAGATATCTGTGGACTATGGGGCCTCCTGCTCCACTGGATCTCCCGCCACTCGATCACAACAAAGGTGGCTAGGCGTTGAGATCGCCATAAATGTTCCAAATCGATCCCCCAAAGTCGGAGTTAAAGTCGGCACCATAGTTGTAATTGACGGAGAACTTACCACAATACTGGCTTTACCTGAAGTATCAGTACATTCACCACCTTTGCTATTGCTCGAAGAGTTGTCCTTTTCACTACCATTATCTTTGCACGCATCCTCATCAGACTTGCCAATGTGATCACCATCAAGCGAGTCATCAATTGGGAAAGAAAACCCCTCAATCTCTAAACGAAGATGATATCCAACACCCTTGTAATACCAACCCACATACTTCGGCACCTCATCGATATTAACCACTCCGATGAGCAGTCGAGCCACCCCATGCTTACGAGTAAAGGGCATACCCACCTTCGTTTTTCCAAGCAAAGAGCTAATACTCCATACCTCCATAAAATCATTTGGTGGCTTAGACAGAGCCCCATGAAACCTCACCCAAATCAAATGCAACGATATACCCTCAGGCTCATGGCTAGATCATTCGTCAAACTCCAGTAAACATGGACCGTTCGGTACATTACAAATACCAAATTTCCTTCCTTGGGAAGTCAACCTTAAAGGCTTAAACACATTGTCTTCTATCAACATTGGAGCCCAACATAACTCCTTAGAAACAAGTCTCTTAAGTTGTTGCAGCACTTGCTCCTCCAAAAGAGAACCTCCCGTTACATGCACCCGCCCGGTCCTTGCACTTTCAAGGCGTGGCCTACTTGAGTTTGAACACGGAATCTCAAAGAACATCAATTTAGAGCTACAAAGACCATAAGGCGTGACCACCGGTTTAGGCATAGTGAGAAGTAGACAACCATCAGTTTTATGATGCGGCTTCAAGCTATTATCACACAACTCGGCGTACAGTCAACCACAAAGTGACCAACCTCCCCGCAGTGGAAACAATAAATTTTCCCTTTTTGCTCGCCACCTTACTCGCTTTGTCAACCTCAGAATTCTCCCTCCCTTTGTCTTGAACAGTAGCCGAAGAAGTTCACTTTTCAGCGGCACCGGGACTAACACCGACAACGCTGCTAGCACCGCATCAGGAAGCCAAGTCACCGGCTGCCCCACCACTCATACCACCTTTTATTGCAACATGTGGCTACTGAACCGACGCATGATAAATCACAATTTGTGCGGCGCCGCCAAAAGCGCCATCAGCCCTGGGTCACATGGAGGCGGATCACGACTATGACCAAGACCCCGCGCCCTTCATGTCTGCTGCCATGGTGACAACCTCGCTGATACCTAGCCACACACCGTGATCCGTATTCTGAAAGACCCCATCCGGCACCCAAAATTCGGAGTTACCATTCAAATCGCTGCCAAAATTGTTCATCGTTACGCACGTTACCCTGGTCATTGCCATAGTTCTTTCGCTGCGTTGTGAACTCATATCCTCCACCCGAAGAGGATGATCCCCCGTATCTATCATCGCCATCCGCACCACAGCCATCATAATCCCAATCTCCTATGAATGCTTGTCTTCCGCCAGCCCTGCCACTAAAACGCGCATGTCCAGCGCCGTAGTCACCGCGACCACCATAAGCACCTCGCTGCCAGCCATCTTGAGCACAACCAACACCACTCTTCCCTGCTAGTCGATACCGGTGGAGGAGGCGGGCCCTGGCCTCGCCCAGCCGCCATGAGCATGTCAACGAAACTGCGGCGATCTCCACGGACGGTGGCCACCCACATACGAGGTGCTTTGCCTCTACCAAAATTACCGACTTACCCTAGTGAGGCATGCCGCAAACTGTATGATGTGCCGTCCGTGTTGGGCTGGGTTGCTTTGCCCATCGACAACACTTGCCGTGACTCGATGGCATTCCTGCGCCTAGCGAGGCGACGCAGCGCATACCACGCAGAAGTCGGCGCGCGGGGACGACGAAGTGGACCGCGTGCCACGGCGCTACGGCCTGAAGGGGCGACCCAGCGGCAGCGTGTGGGTCGGGGCGACGGCGGAAGACCTCAAGGCGATGGCAGGGACCGTGTGCCATGCTCGCTATGGCCCGGAGGAGCGACGCAGCGGCAACACGAGGATCGGTGAAACCGCTGGGATGGCCTTGTACGACAACATGGACCGCATGCCGCGATGCTACGACTCGAAGGGGCGACGCAGCAACAGCGCGTGGGTTGGTGCAACTGCGGGGATGGCCTCGGGGCGGTGGTGGACCATAGGCCGCGACACTACGGTCCATAGGGGTGACGCAGCGGCAGCGCGCGGGTTGGTCCAGCCGCTGGAACGACCTCAGGACGGTGGCGTGGACCGCGTGCCGCGACGCTACGGCCCGAAAGGGTGATGCGGTAGCGGCGCGGGTCGGTGCATCCGCTGGCAGAACCACGGGGCGGCGGCGCTGTGGCCTGACAGGGCGACGCAGTGGCAGCCCGACGGGGCAACACAACCCGTTGCTCGATCGGTGGAGGGGTGCGCTGTACTCGGGGACAGGGCGGCGATGGCCGGCGCAGAGTGACAAGCGGGCAGACGCACAGACGACGGTTGTGATGGGCCCCCGCGTCACATGAAGCCGCCTGGTCGGAGAAGAGGACGGGTGGTCGTGCCGGTGTTGGAGTAGAGGCGCGGGGGTTGACGCACACCGATCTTAGATCGGAAAACCAAAAAGAAACACTGATCAATGCGACCAGTGAGAGAGAGAAAAACCCGGATCAAAGGATCGGGAAGAAAAGACTTTAGGGCAGCCGATCAACTGGATTGGCGGACGAACCCTAGGTACGGGCGGCGCGGCCCCCGGTAGCGATCTTGGAGATCGACCGCCCCGGGGGCACGGTGTGGAAGCGGCGGCGGCTAGGGTTTTGGATCGTGGTTAGGCTGATACCATGTAGGAGGGAATAGAGAGGAATATTGGTGGAATCGATGTTGTATTGCTTGAGCCTCATGGGCATATCTATATATATATATAGGAGTACATGATCAGCTTGGAGTACAAGACAAGGGAGAGATAAATCCTAGTCTATCCTATACTTCCTAATAATCGTGATACTCAACACCTAGGGCTGCTTGACAGCGTGCGTGGCGTGGGGCATCGTTCTAGTTGCGTGGTTAGGTCCATGTCAGGATCATGCGTGTCTGTGGCTGTGCGATAATGGATCAGCAGGTGGTGATAGCACATGGTGACTTTGGTTAGGTGAAAGCTCAGTAAACATGTGAGCAGGTGATTCTCTGGGCAGTTTCCCAGAATTAGATTCTGGAGAATCATGAGATGAAAAGAACTGGCCCTAACATGTGTTGCGTGGGCATGGTTCTAGTTGCGTGGTTGGGTCCACTACGGGACCGTCAGTGTGTGCGGCTGCGCGATGATGAATCTGCAGGTGGTGATAGCACATGGTGACTTTGGTTAGGTGAAAACTCTAGGTCCAACTTTCATTGGCTGAATTCGCAATGGTGGCATTCACGCGTCGTTCCCTTGTTAAAGCCATTGCCTGGAGTTTGCTCAGACTTCTCTTTGGGGTGAAAACCCATGATTTCGCCTTGGTGCTGGACCCAATGACGATGGCATCCATGCTACGTTCCCTTCCTGGAGGCGTCATTGTTGGATCACTTCTCCTGTTACCCTCAGGTTGCAATCATTGGTGGTTGATGGTGATGTTTTTTTAGCATAATACAGTAGGGAAGGCCTCTATTGTGTCTCATTTTCTACTAATAAATGAATATTTACATATTGTGGTGATGTTTGCTGCAATTGTTTGGTTGGTCGTTCTTTTTCTTTTTTCTTTTTGCAATAATTTGGTTGTGTGCATCCCCGATATCTTGACTAGCTCTTCATATTGTGTTGGTGCAGAGGCAGGTGTAATTAATATCTTCTTGATATTTATATATTCCCTTTATATAAAAAAGGATGTTCTTTTGGTTTTTCTTGAATAAATTTTAACTTAGGTTCTAATTATTGGCCAATTTAACAGGTCATTCTCAGTGATATGTTCAGAAAGTCTTACATCAAAATAAAATCACGACAGCTCAGAAGGGAAGTACTCCGAAAGCTTGTCAAACTTGGGGCTGGTTGGAGGACAACATTTAAGAATGTTGGTATATGTGACACTTTCCAGCTTGCAAAAGTATGGAAGGTCAGGGACCTGTATCTTGTTTGGAGTACTGACATAGAGAAAAGCGAGAGAGGGTATTTCCAGGTAATAAGAATTTGGGACCTACTGTCACACCAACATGTTGCAAGAACTGTTCAACGTCTTGAAAATCTATTTTCCATATACACGGATGATTACCTGGATCACTGTAGAAGAGTGCAGACAGATGGGTACATGTTGTTTGTTGTTTGTAGCTTATAACACTGGTAATCCAGTTCCTTCTATTTCTTACAACTGAATCACTTGCAAATATTCTTTCATGGCTCTACTTGTAGATATTCTTTCTGACTTCATTTTGCTGTGGATTACAGGAAATTGGAGGTTCCTCTGATTTGGGATGTTGGGCATGATCTTGTTCGCTATAAGAAGGATTGCACAGTCGGTGCTCAGAAAGATCATGATTTCGTGGATAGAGCATATGTTATGGAGAATTCAAAAGTTACTGAAAGCTTCTTGCTGATGAAGTTCTACTCTTTATCATCGGGAGTGGCGAAACATCTGATGTCAGCAACTGATGGGTCTCAAATCGATATCCCCTTTGAACTGACTGATGAAGAGGAGGCGGTAGTCTGATTCCCGCACACTAGCTTTATACTTGGGAGGCCAGGCACCGGAAAAACCATTGTATTGACAATGAAACTGATTCAAATTGAGCAGCGGTCATTAATTGCATCCTAAGGGCTAAATGTGGACAACTTTTATTTATCTGGGATTGATGATAAAAATATCATGCCACTGAAGGAGACAAGCAAACGGGAAGGATTTGTAAAACAATTCTTTATCACTGTAAGCCTAAAGTTATGTTCAGCTATAAAGAACCAGATTTGCAGACTTAAAAGGTAAATCTGTTGAATTCGAGTACTATGTGATAGTTTTGCATATGTTTCCAGTTTGTTAAATTAGTTTAATATATGTGTTGGAAAGTTGATTGTCTTTCTCAAGCATATTTGAAATAGTGTTATGACCTTACTCACACAATCTAACATATTCCCAACCTAGCTTTTTTACATTTCCATTTTGGGAAGCCCTTTAGAAGGGTTTAATGTTTCTAATAGCAGTTGACTGCATTTTTTTCTGGAGATGTTTTTTTGGAATTATAGACATCAAACTTGTTCAATTATTTCGTCTGAAAGAAAGATATACAATTTGATTATTTTATGGGTTATATCGACCATTTCTACATGCAATTTATAATTTATTTCAATCCTTGTAGATTTGGCTCTAGTGATGTCTCTGATCATCCTAGCATCCTTCAAATGCATGACATTATTGATGAGCTGGAATAATTGACAGAAATACGTGACAAATTTAGTGATGTACCTTGTGAGTACTATCCTCTTACTATAACATATAGCAAGTTCTTGATGATGCTTGATGGAATATGCTGGACATCATTTCTTGATGGGTTTTATGCTGAATTAAAGTCTATCATTGAGGGAGCCCATTCAAAGTCTCTTGCACTGCAAATTCTTATTGAGTTGAAGGAGGTTACCTATGAGAAATTTGTTTCTTCCTATTGGCCTCATTTTAATACCGAACTGACCAAGAAACTTGATGCATACAGTGTCTTTACTGAAATAATTTCTCATATAAAGGGTGGATATCAAGCAAACATGCCTTCTAGCGGTGGCAAACTTGAAAGACAGGATTATTTGAAACTCTCTGATAAAAGGTCCTCATCTCTGAACAGTGAGAAAAGAGGTAGGATTTATGATATTTTCCTTGATTACGAGAGTATGAAGGGCACTGCCAGAGAATTTGATCTGTCAGATTTTGTCAATAGTCTTCACAGCAGTCTAGTTTCTGCGGGCTACAAAGGCGATATGGTAGATTTTGTTTACATAGATGAGGTGCAGGATTTCACCATGGCACAAATAGCACTTCTTAAATATGTCTGCCGGAACTTCAAGGAAAGCTTCCTCTTTGCTGGCGACATTGCACAGACTATTGCAAAGGGTGTTGACTTCAGGTTTGAAGATATCCGCTCGCTTTTTTATACTACATTCCTATCAGATACTGAAGTATGTAATAAAGGAATTGAATATGGAAAACAAGTGCATCTCTCAAATATGTTCCAACTGACTCAAAATTTTCGGACACATTGTGGCATCCTTCGTATGGCTCAAAGTATCATGAACCTTCTGTACTTCTTTTTCCCATCAAGTGTTGACAAGCTCAATCCAGAGACTGGACTTATACATGGAGAAGCTCCATTGCTGCTGGAGCCTGGTAATGGTGAGAATGCCATTATGACAATTTTTGGAGGTAAACACGATAACCTGCATGGGTTTGGTGCTGAGCAAGTTGTATTAGCTCGTGATGACGTTACCAAAAAACAAATTGTGGATCTTGTTGGCAAACAGGCTCTTGTTTTAACTATTGTTGAATGTAAGGGCCTTGAGTTCCAGGTATGAGCCAATCAGTTCACTTCAGTTCTCCTCATTTTTCCTAATATTTAATTGTAAATATGTTGAGCATACTTATTTTAAAAACATACTGTGTAGGACGTGCTATTATACAATTTTTTTAGTTCATCGCCTTTAAGGAACAAATGGAGAGTTTTATATGGCTGCATGAAAGAGAAAGATATTATAGCATCATCTATGAGAAGATCTCTTATCCGGGTTTGACAGAACCAAGCATCATCTTCTTTGTTCAGAGCTGAAGCAACTCTATGTTGCGATCACAAGAACTAGGCAAAGACTGTGGATATGTGAGAGCACAGATGATTACTGTCGACCAATGTTTGACTACTGGAAGAAGTTGTGTCTTGTAGAAGTTAGATTGCTTGATTCTTCCTTTGTTCAAGCAATGCAGACTGGAAGCAGCTCTGATGATTGGAGACTACGAGGCATCAAGGTTAGTTCTGTATAGGCTATGCACTGTGTTCTTTAGTCCATGTTGTTTTGAGTTTTTAGTCTCATAAAAAGGCATTGCATTTTAGTCTGACAATTGGCCTATGTTCCCACATTTTATTTTAGTCTGGTTATGGACTTATGGTGCATAACCTACTTGCCGTTTTACTGTATGTTGGGGATATAGCTATTGGGTATGACCCGCCCAGGAGGGGCTGGGTCATGCCACTGGCGGTTCATAATGATGAGGCCCAAGAAGAGATGGCGGTTCACGAAGCAAGCTTATTGAAGGCCCGAGACCCGGAGGAGACTTGAGGCCCGCGGGCATAAACCGCCATATGCTTAACTTATACGTTAAGGAAAGTGTAGTTCTGTTACCGAGCCGGACACGTTGTGTATGAGCCGGCCGGGACTCTGTAAGCCGCCGGGCATCAGCCTGTGTATATAAAGGGGTGACCCGGCGGCGGGTTAGAGGGGAAGAAGTCGAGAACTAGGTCAAGCATATTCGCTCCCTGGTAATCAAAACCCAAGCAATACAACCTAAAGCAGGAGTAGGCCTTTACCTCGTTGAGAGGGGCCGAACCTGGGTAAACTCTGTGTCCCTTGTCCCGTTTTAACCCCTTCAAGCTAACCTCATCGCGATGGCTCCACACCTAAGTCCTCATACTAGGACATCTGCCGTGACAATCCCACGACAGTTGGCGCCCACCGTGGGGCCTGCGCACGGTGGTTTCGAGTTCTTGAAGGGCAGCTTCACAGGGCTCAAGGGATACGCTGTGGGCCGGATGACCAAGAGTTGTCGCGGCAAGCTCTACATCGATGATGCAGGCTGGAGCCCCGAGGCCGGCTCAATTGAGTACGGGTACCGGGTCCCCTTCGGCGGAATCCACGTTTTCATAGGCAAGTCGGCGAACTGGGCCCTGAGCCGGACTCCTGCACCGACGTCATCGAGACGGCTCAGCGTGCGCGACCCTCCCGGGTTCAACCCACCGTGAAGCGCGCCTTTGTTGGATTTATCCATGGGGCAGAATTGGAGGAAGGATCTGTATCTGGTGGTGAGATGGCCGTCTACTCTGATGGTGAGTCGTCAACCGGCGAGACCAACTCAATCTATCAACTGCAAGACGGTCGGCTTGGGGGCTGTTCCGATGGTGACAGTATTCCGGACCCCTATGAGCCGCCGAACAGGGTCACGATTTTCATGGCCGGTACACAACCAGCTCTTGGGTCGACCACCACCGCGGCTATGACCTCCAGTTCAATGGCTGCGGCGGTGGCTGGTGCTAGCGGTTCTGCGCGCCCACCGGCTCAAGTCCTCACAAAATTGTTGGAAGCTTTGGCGACTTTAATGGGGGTGGAGGTAACCCCGGATACTGAGGAGCAGCATAAGGTGGATGTGGCAAAGGTGCGAGATGAGATCGCCCAAGCCAAGGAGGAACTGGCGGCTAAAAACGCTAGGATGGCCGCGGAGCGGGCTGCTTTGGACGCCCAAGCACAACGGATTCAGGCAGACTCCTTCCGGCTCACATTGGATCAGAACGCTTCAAACGAGATCATGAGGAGGAGGCACCAGAGTCGACTACCCCCGGTTTATGAGGCAAGGAACCTCTTCAACACGCCTGGAGCAGGAACCAGTGACCCGCCGGCGGTGAACCGGGTGGTCGAAGCACTTGTAACCGGAACGCCGGTTCAGCCGCGCGTGATGGACCCGCCTCGGTTGAATAATACCCCACCTCAGCATGTTCCGACACCTCCGGGTCATTATTCCAACCCTTTGGATAATATGATTGCTGCGGCAACGCGATTGGCGGCCCTGCCAGTTGAAGGCGAGTCACCAGCTGCGATAGAGACACAGAGGGTTAGAGAGCTTCTTCAGACAGCGTTGGATCAGCAGGCGGCTTATTCGTATAGTCGCGAAAGGATTCACTCAACCCCTCGGCCAAGCCGGAGTTATAGCCGACGTATTGAGTCGCCAGCTGTTTCAAGCAGTGAACAGCACCATAACCAGCCTCGTGGGCATAACCCGGCGCACGGTGGTGGTGATGCTCAGACCTTGGTGGATCAAGGCAGGGCGCGTCGGGAGGCTGAGCTGGCGGCTCAGCTGGCGGCTCAACAACAGTCACCGGTTTATCCATCTGCATCGGTGGAGGCAGGAGTGACCTCCAGAACTTTGGGTGTGTCATGTTTAGTGCCAGCTCTACGCAATGAGCGTTTGCCTAAGGATTTCAAGGGCCCTCGTAAGGTGCCTAATTATACAGCAAATCAGCCCCCTGAGGCTTGGATTGAGAGCTATGAGATGGCCATGGAGATGCTAGATGTTAGTGATGCTGCATGTGCCAAGTATTTCACCATGATGTTGGATGGGTCGGCTCGTACTTGGTTGAAGGGGCTCCCTGCTAACTCAATTAGATCATGGACTGAGTTGAAAGCTCGTTTCATACAAAATTTTAAAGACACATGGAAGCAACCTATGTCAATCCTGGATTTGGATTCTTGTGTCCAAGGTGAAGGCGAGTCAACAACACATTGGGTGCGCCGGATCTCAGCTATTATACACTCGTCGGACAGTATCAACGCCGGTTCAACAGTCCTGATGTTGGAGAAGAATTGTCGTTTCCTTCCCCTTAAGCAGAAGCTGGGACGGCTTAAACGCCACTGCAACAACATGGGGGAGCTCATGGTGGCTCTCGTCAAGTATGCCGACTCTGATAGTACCAAGGACCCCGAGTCTGATGATGAGAAGCCGGGGAAGGGAAAAAGAAGCAGCAATGCGAAAGGGCAGCAGCATAACCCAGCAGGTCAAGGCGGCAATGGTAAGCGCAAGGCTGATGGCAACTTAGACTTTGTGGCTAACACCAATACACAAAATAATAATCAGCGTCGCAAGGGAAAACCGACCCGATTTGGGGGGCCAAAATTTAACCTTGAGGTAATGATGAATCAGCCTTGTCCAAAGCATAGTATGCACGAGAAGCCAGCCACTCATCTGTGGAAGGATTGCTTCATCATGAAGGAATATAGGAATTCCAATTTTTTCCAGAACAATCATGGCCCGAATGGCGGTTCAAGACCCGGCTCTCATGGGCCTGGCTTTGGGGGTGGTGGTTCAAACTCTGGCTTTCAGGGCCAAGGCAATCAAAGTGGCTTTAATCAGCAATCTGGTCAAGGGAATCAACAGCAGCAGTCTGGTTATCAGAGTAACCCGAAGCAGTTGAATAGTGGACAGTACCATGTTTTCACCACAAGTTTATGTAAGCGGGATCAGAAGCTCCATAAGAGAGCAGTAAACTCGGTTGAGCCGGCGGTACCTCCTTATTTAAAGTGGTCTGAGCAGACCATCGTATGGAGTCGTGAGGACCACCCGCCCCGGGTTGATAATCCAGGTCAGTTGGCATTGGTGGTGGCTCCTCAGGTAGGAGGATATAAGCTTACAAAAGTACTCATGGATGGGGGCAGTAGTATCAATATCCTTTATTATGATAATTTTCGTCGCATGAATCTGTCTGACAAAGATCTTCAGACGTCTTCTACTGTTTTCCATGGGGTGGTGCCTGGTAAGTCGGCATATCCAGTGGGTAAGATAACCCTAGAGGTAGCCTTTGGAGATGACCGTGATTTCAGAGTTGAAAAATTAACATTTGAGGTGGTCAAGATCAAAAGCCCGTATCACGCCTTGTTCGGGCGGCCGGCTTACGCCAAGTTCATGGCACGGCCTTGTTATGTTTATTTACAGCTTAAAATGCCAGGTCATAAAGGCACCATCACGATGCACGGTGATAGGAAGATTGCTCTGGATTGTGAAGAGGGTGATGCTGCGTATGCTGAGTCGGCCTGTGCCACCGAGGAGTTGAAGTTTTATAAGGATAATGTTGACCCGGCGGATATGACACCTTTGAAGAAGCCAACTACAGAGAATGACCCCCTGTTAAAATTTAAGTCGGCAGATGACACTAAGTTGGTCGATTTTGTTCCTGGTGACTCATTCAAACAGTTCAGTATAAGTGCCAACATGGATCTGAAATAGGAAAGCGCGCTCATCGAGTTCATCTGTGAGAACCGGGACATCTTCGCATGGAAACCTTCTGACATGACAGGTGTACCGAGGGAACTCGCTGAGCACACTCTTAATGTTGATCCAAGATTTAAACCGGTCAAGCAGTTTCTTCGTCGTTTCAATGAAGAGAGGCGCAAGGCAATTGGTGAAGAAGTGGCCCGGCTCTTAGCCGCTGGATTCATCATTGAGCTTTTTCATCCTGAGTGGTTAGCTAACCCGGTGCTGGTGCTTAAGAAAAACGGCACTTGGCGTATGTGTGTGGATTATACAGACTTTAATAAGGCCTGTCTGGCTGACCCTTTTGCTCTCCCTCGTATTGATCAGATTATTGATGCTACGGCGGGTTGTGAGCGTTTGAGCTTTTTGGATGCTTACTTTGGGTATCATCAGATTAAAATGGCAGTTAAGGACCAGGAGAAGACAGCTTTCATCACTCCCTTTGGAGCCTTCTGCTATGTGTCTATGCACTTTGGGCTCAAGAGTGCCCAGGCAACTTACCAACGGTGCGTTCAGAATTGTCTCCATGACCAGATCGGACGCAATGTTCACGCTTATGTGGATGATATCATTGTGAAATCCAAGAAGAGAGAGACTTTGATAGATGATTTGAAAGAAACCTTCGACAATCTCCGGGTCTATAAAATGATGCTTAACCCGGCCAAATGCGTCTTTGGCGTGCCAGCAAGCAAACTATTGGGTTTCCTGGTTTCTGAGAGAGGCATTGAAGCTAACCCAGAGAAAATCAAGGCTATCACTTCCTTGGCTAAACCGGCATGTATCAATGACGTCCAGCGGTTGGCAGGTCGGATTGCAGCTTTGAGCCAGTTTATCAGCCGGCTGGGAGAAAAGGCTATCCCTTTGTATCAAATGATGAAGAAGACAGATAACTTTGTCTGGAGTGATGCTGCCAATGAGGCGTTTGAGTCGCTTAAGAAACAGCTGGCTGAGCCGCCGGTTCTTGTAGCTCCTATTGAGAAGGAGCCCTTACTTTTATATGTGGCTGCAAATAATAGAGTTGTCAGTGTGGCAATTGTGGTTGAAAGGAAAGAGTCGGGTAAGGAGTATCCGACTCAAAGGCCGGTTTATTATGTCAGTGAGGTGCTCATCGAATCCAAACAGAGATACCCACATTGGCAGAAATTGGTTTACGGCGTGTTCATGGCTAGTCGCAAGTTGAAGCAATATTTCCTTGGTCATCCCATCACTGTGGTTAGTTCTGCTCCCTTGGGGGATTTTATTCAAAACAGAGAAGCCACAGGAAGGATCGCTAAGTGGGCTATTGAGCTTGGACCCCATGGCTTGAAGTATATGCCTCGGACGGCTATAAAATCTCAAGCACTTGTGGATTTCATCAATGACTGGATGGAGCTGCAGATGCCTGAGGATAAGCCGGACAATACATATTGGACCATTCATTTTGATGGGTCCAGGCAGTTGGAAGGCTCGGGGGCTGGAGTTATATTGACTTCCCCGCGAGGTGATAAATTCTTTTATGTTTTAAGGTTGATGTTCCCTTGTACTAACAATGCAGCTGAGTATGAAGCTTTACTCCATGGTCTTCGGATGGCTAAAGAGATGAATTTAAGCCGGGTGAGGTGTTTTGGCGACTCAGACTTAGTGGCTCAGCAGGTGTCAGGAACTTGGGATTCAAAGGATCCACTCATGGCGGCTTATCGCCGAGAGGTTGATACTATTGCTGGTCATTTCAAAGGTTATCAAGTGGAGCATGTTGATCGTAGGAAAAATGAAGCTGCTGATGCTTTAAGCTGGCTGGGGTCTCAGCGTAAGCCGGTACCCCCTAATATTTTCCTCGATGTTTTGCATAATCCATCAGTTAAATTGCCTACGGAGGAAGATCTTGCAGTCCCTGACCTGGAAGCACAGTTGGTGGCAGCTCTCCATGTTATTCCTGATTGGACTGTTCCATATTTGGCTTATATGACCCGGGGTGAGTTACCTGAGGATGAAACCTTGGCCAGGCAAATAACCCGGAGGTCTAAGTTAATGACTATTGTCAATGGGGAGTTGCATAGATGCAGTGTTACAGGGGTGTTTCAATGATGCTTTTCGCCTGAGGAGGGCCGTGAAATTTTAAGGGAGATTCATGAAGGAGACTGCGGTCATCATGCCGGCTCTAAATCTCTGGTTGCTAAAGCTTTTCGTCACGGGTTTTATTGGCTGATGGCTCACGCTGATGCAGAAGATCTGGTCAGTAAATGTGATGGCTGTCAGAAATTTTCCAGATGAGCTCATGTACCGGCTCAAGAATTAAGGATGATTCCAATTACTTGGCCATTTGCAGTCTGGGGGCTGGATATGATTGGGCCTTTTAAAAGGTCCAAGGACAAAAAGACTCATCTCCTGGTAGCTGTTGACAAGTTTACAAAGTGGGTTGAAGCTGAGCCGGTCAGCAAATGTGATGCAGCAACGGCGGTTCAATTCATCAAGAAGGTGGTCTTTCATTTTGGATACCCTCATAGTATCATTACTGATAATGGTACTAATTTGTCTAAGGGTGCAATGAAAGAGTTCTGTCAACAAGAACATATCCGGCTTGATGTGTCATCAGTGGCTCATCCTCAGTCTAACGGTCAAGCTGAAAGAGCCAATCAAGAAATCTTGAGAGGTATCAGACCCTGGCTTATGGTCCCTTTGCAGAGGACGCCGGGCTGTTGGGTAGAGGAATTAGCCTCAGTGTTATGGAGCATCAATACCACCCCCAACAGATCTACGGGTTACACGCCTTTAATCATGGTTTATGGAGCAGAGGCGGTTCTCCCTAGTGACATCCGTCACGACTCGCCCCGTGTGGCGGCTTATGTTGAAGCTGATAATGAAAAAGCACGTCAGGATGCTATTGACCTATTGGATGAGGAGCGTGACCTGGCGGCGGCTTGTTCGGCGATTTACCAGCAGGATCTGCGCCGTTATCATAGCCGCCGGGTTAAAACCAGGACCTTTCAAGAAGGCGATTTGGTGCTCCGGCTTATCCAGGATCAAACTGATATGCACAAGCTATCCCCACCTTGGGAAGGACCCTTTGTGGTCAGCAAAAATCTGAACAACGGGTCGTACTACCTTATCGATGTTCGAGACCACAAGGACTCACGCACGTCGGAGGAGGAAACCCGCCGGCCGTGGAATATTGCTCATCTTCGGCCTTATTACACCTGAGCCACCGGCTCTTATGATGTACATACCTTGTCAATGTATATACTATGATGAATATAATAAAGCCGGCATCCCTGAATTCAGGGCCTCTGTCATTTCATTTCTAAAGAATATGAGTCTATTATGACTTCATCTAATCACTTGGGGGCTTCCTGCTCATTGAGCATAGCTATGACTATCCAGCTGATCCGGCTTATACGCCTAGAATGAAATATTACATGGGGGCTCTGTTAATGGACAGAGCTTTGTTGACCCTTGTAATAGGCTTGGACGCCAGGTGTATTCACCAAAACATCCGGGTTATCCTGCCTTTGTAAGTTTACCACTCCGCCCAGGTAATCCTGGAATGACTCGCCGTACTGTTGACAGTCAATCTTATAGACCCTGAACTTGTCAAGGTTAAAACAGCGATTGGTCATGTGAGGCCCAACTTATAAGGTTTGAATGAAGGTTTAACTCAGCGGCTGTGCGGCCCTTGAACAACACTTGATTTTGAGGCTTGGCGGCCTATGAAAGCCTTGGGTTTTAAATTATATTTGATTTTGAACATTTTTTGAGGTTCATCTCTTGTGACATGTTAATACATGATTGAAAAACCGATGAGGGCTATGTTGCCTTATGGTTTATATATGAACTTATCCGGAGTTTATTAACCCGGCCTGGCTTTGGACTTTAAGTCGCCAGTGTATGATAATTAATTGCTTGAGTGTTGTGCTCTAAGCTTTGGGATGTTAACCCTGGCCGCGATGGCGTGATAAGTCGGCAGTATGAATAAAACTATACAGGGCGTTGTGTTCTGTCTGGGCTGTTACCCTTGCTGACATGATAAGACGGTAATGTGCCTAAACATCATAGGTATGATGTTTATTTTCTTGTTATATGAGGTTTTCATAAGCCGGCCCTGATCATGAATTGTTTAGTCATCAGTGGTTTTTGTAAAGAGGTGGTCACCCGCCCTGGGGTAAGCCACCAGGACACTTGTTATCTGTTTATGTGCAGGAACAAATGATTAAACTACCTTGCATCATTGATGGTACTAAGAAGCATAAGTGGCGGATCTTTAAATGATGGATCAGCAGTGTTATGCGAATAAAACACGCACGATGGCGTGACAGAGCGGAATTGTTTAAACTAGCCTATTACAAGGCATTTGAAGGCCCAAAAGGACAAGTGTTTTTCATATGTAGCGTCACAACGCTATGGCTAGCACCGGCTCATGAATTCATATGGTTATTCTTGGCAGGTTGAGGCTTCCGGGTCATCCTGCGCTGGTTCTTCTTCCTCCTCTGTCGTCTGGAAGTTAGGCGATGACCAATCGATCCCAGTCAAAGCATTGAAAACAGCTTCATCATCTATAAGGGTTGATGGGTCAATATCAGGAGCGAAGGTGTGCTGACGCATTGGCGGGATAAGGTCCACAACCTCATACACCGGCGTCTTCACCTTGGTATTTTCAGCATCATAAGCCGGGTGATATTTGGAAAGATCAGTCTCTTGGGCCAATTTGCTTGAAAAGGGATGCATCTCCCTTACTATTTTTGTGAAGTCCTCAGCACTGAAGGGAGACCCATCTTCTTTTAAACTCGGGCAGCCGGTGGCCAGTTCTACCAGGTCAAGCTCTGATTGCCATGCCTTTGCCCGGCTTAAGACCGTAATGGCACCAGCTCTGGCGGCTGAACGTTTCAATTCTTCAACTCTTTGTGGCAGCACAGATAGTTTCTCCAACGTTTCCTTGATGTGGGAAGGCGGTTGCTTCTTATGGGAGGAGGCAGCAATAGCTCGTTGAGCGCCAGTGTATAATTGCTCTATAAGGGTGTAGGCAGCTTTCAGCCTCATGCGCATGTCTGAGCCAAAGTGGGAGATTCTGGAGCCTGCATTACCAAAGAGATTGATAAACCGGCTGAGTAATTGTTCAAGGCATGGATGATGAAAGATTGAAATATATTATCGCTTACCAAAGATGGCGGCTGTCATGCTATTGATTTGATGTTTTAAGCCAGATAACTCATCAGTAACCGGCTTAAGGCTGGCCTCAGCATCTTCTGCTCTTTTTTGTAGAGCTACCTTCTTGGTTTCCCAGCTGTTTTTCTCAGCACTGAAGTCCTTTTTTAGTTTTTCAATATTTTCCAAAGCAGTCTTCAGTGTTGATTTGGCCTTGGAAGTCTCAGATTGCTGGGTCTGAATATTTTGCCTCAGCTCACTGACTTAAAATTCCTTCATGTCCAATTCAGCCTGTCACATAAAAAGGCAGGCAGTATGACATTCTGATGATCATCCTATTGTAAGTCCCAAGCATAATACAAGTATTTTACTTGGCACTTGGGGGCTAATGCACATTGCTCTTTTCTTCAAGACAGTTATATGATGACTCGGCTACACTATTATAAGTATAGCCGACTCATGGGGGCTACATACTTGGATTTTATTCGCAATTATGGTGATAAGTTCCGGCTTATTGATGCTGAATAAGCCGGCCCTTGGGGGATACATGCGAACTTGAGAACTACAATTTGAAGTCCCGGTTTTAGCTGTGCAGCTTAAGCCGGCCCTTGAGGGCTACTTGTTTTGACTGCAACTCTAAAGCGCTATGACAGTAATGAAAGATTAAAGAGGCTATCTGAAGTCTACAGTATATTCAATTCTATCATACCCAATAGACTTGGCGGCTGGCAGAGATATATGGACAAGATGATAGTGGTTACCTCAAAACGTTCCTTCATAAGGTTGACCAGGTTGGCTTTAAAATCACGGCTGGTGTGAAGGCGGTTTAGGTAGCCTGAATAAATCTCCTGAGCATTGAACTGGGCATAGCCTTCCAAGTCCACATTCCACTTGCCCTTATCAACATCAGAAAATTCTTCTTTGGCGCTGTGCTTGGATAAGACGGTGGGATTACCTGGTGCTGCATAAGCCGTCCCAGTGATTATGACATCTTCAGTTTCTTGAGCCGGCTGCGTGGGGCTGGGCGGTTTAACAATTTCTGGATCAACATTCATGGTGTCCATAGTGACAAGGTGCTCTTCTGGTGGTAGGTTATCAATAGTGGCCTCAGCAGTTGGATAAGAGGTTTCCGACAATTGTTTTTCCGGCTCAGAAGGGTTGGAGTCCTCAGTCGGTTTGTTCAATTTCGCCTTCTTGCTGGGCTTGGCCATACCACTGAAAAATAAAATACAAAGATGTCAGCATATTGATTAAGCATGAAGTTTCGACTAATTGAATGCACCCTTACCCAGGCACGGTCCTGAAGGCCGGGATTTGAGTTCCCGTTGAGTCACCAGAGGAGGAGTGAGATGTTCCCTGATAGTTTGAATCAGACGGATTAAGAGGTTGACGGAAGAAACCTGCCTTGGGGTAAGCTAAGTCGGAAATATGTGAGACCTCGGGACGATGCTTGTGAGGAACCGGCGTGTTTGGTAAGCCGGAAGAAAGAATCCCACCACCACTGTTCTGGGTTGTGCGACGAGCTTCATGCTGCTGCTTCTTCAAAATAAAGTTGGGATCCAAGTAAGCTAAAGGGTGAGAAAACCTTACTTTCCGGCTTGCTTGTCGAGTTTTCTGTGTTGGCAGAGGTTCTGAGCCGGAGGGAAGGATAATTACCTCGTCATCATCTGCACGGCTGGCTTCCGCATCATCCTGATAATGGTCATTGTTAATAAGATGTACAAAGAAGGAGCCAAGAGAATCAAGTTCTACCTCTGACTCTTCATCAAGAGCAAATGGGTCAACTACTTCTGATTTTTTCTTGGCAGTTTTCTTAGCCAAGTTCTTGGTCCTGGTCTTCTTGACCGGCTTATCTTGAAGCTTCTTTTTCCAGAAGGGGGAGTCAGCCTGCAGAAATTCAAGTAAGAATGAAAAGGCAGATTGACAGATAATGAGTTAATGAAAACTGTTCACAAATACTCACAGCTGGCGGCTTGTTGAGGGTGCAAAAGGGGTTCAGCCCCGTCTTGCTGCAAGTAGCCAAGATTTCGTTCAGCAGTGTCTTGACCATCTTGTTGAGGCTCTTGTCGTCCAATTGCACTCGGCTGTGGCGTTGTGGGTCTTTAACGTCACAGGTATACTCGCACATTAAGCCGGTCCGGCGGCTTAAAGGTAATATTCTCCATGCGACCCAGCATCGAACTAGGTCAACTCCAGTTAAGCCATTGACCATTAAGGCTCTAATTTTTCCAAAAATGGGCATATATTTGGCTCGTTCTGCTATGCTGATCCGGTCAGGGAGGGGGTGCCTGTTGCTAAGCCGGTTATGACGATAACCCGGCACGGGATTTTCACCTTCGGGAGATGTATCTTGGCAGTAAAACCAAGTCTGGTTCCAGTCCTTGGGATGACTGGGAAGTGCGGCGGCTGGGAAAGTAGCTTCTTTGCGCCTCTGGATTGAAATGCCGCCCAGTTCTAGGCTGGGTCCATCTGTGAACTCAGTCTGGCGATTCAAGTAATAGAATTCCCTGAACAGCTCTACAGTGGGTTCCTGTTGAAGATATACTTCGCAGAAAACTTGGAAGTTGCAGATGTTTGAAACAGAGTTGGGCCTGATATCTTGCGGATGAAGTTGAAAGAAGTGCAGCACATCACGAAAGAATTTTGAGCCGGGTGGAGTAAACCCCCGGAGCATGTGATCCGTAAAAACTACAACTTCACCTTCTTTTGGTTCAGGAGTGGTCTCGATTCTCGGGACTCTCCAATGGATCACGCTCTTTTTAGCCAGGATGCCTTCGTTCACAAATTCATTAAGGATCTCTTCCGTGACAGTGGAAGCAACCCAGTTGCATGAGGTGACAGTTTTAGTCATTTTGAGGATGAAGGCCTAAAAAGAAAATATTGTCGGTTTAAGATTATGCGGTTAAGCCGGATAAATGATCGAAAAGTAAGTGCTATAATGGTTGATTAAGCCGGAAGATAGTACACATGTTGGCGGCTTAAAAGGGGACTAATGGTACCTAGCGGCTTACAATTTATAAGTTAAGCCGCCCGCACAATCATTGATTTTCAGATCTGTGAAGCGGAAAGATTGCTAAGTGTTGGACAAACAGTTTTCACAGATCGATGTTATAATTTTGGATCTACAACAGTTCAGATAATGAAGGAAAATTCTAAAAATAAGGTGGCGGCAGCAGGACAGTTCACATGCTCAGATGAGATCTTCTATAGAGGGGAGGCGTTTGGATATTAAAAACAAGTGCCAAACTGCTACCGCACAAGATTGGTACTACACTTGGATAAAAAACTATATGATCTAGGGAAGAACGGAGATGAGCTCCGACGAACTCGCAGAAACCCTAATGGGATCTACGGTGAGAGAAAGGGACTAACTTACCGGAGGTGTTGAACAACGAAGCGTGCGGATGAACTTTGGTTGGTTCAGGTTGATGCATCGGCCGCAGTTGAGGAAGTGACGAAAGTCGACGGCGGCGGCGGAGCTCGGGCACTGGAAGCGTCGTGAGGAAGAGGATGAAGACGAGGAGGCAAGGGGGGAAAGTGAAAGGGACCCCTGGACCTATTTATAAGGCAGAAAGGATAAGTGGCATGCGCGGAAATCGAGGAGATTGAAAAATGGATATGTGACAGCACAGACGCCTTGATTTTCGGAGATTCATGAAAGTGGCGACATATTAAGATTTGGGCCTCATGTGATATTAAATGTGAGATGACATCACGGCAGGTTACCGCGATTTCAGGAGATGGCGTCACGACGGGTTATGAGATCCCGCGAGGACAGATGAGGAATGATTTTTTCTAAGTGTTGAAGATTGATATGAACAAGTTCACATCAACCTGGGGCCTAATGTTGGGGATATAGCTATTGGGTATGACCCGCCCAGGAGGGGCTGGGTCATGCCACTGGCGGTTCATAATGATGAGGCCCAAGAAGAGACGGCGGTTCACGAAGCAAGCTTATTGAAGGCCCGAGACCCGGAGGAGACTTGAGGCCCGTGGGCGTAAACCGCCATATGCTTAACTTATATGTTAAGGAAAGTGTAGTTCTGTTACCGAGCCGGACACGTTGTGTATGAGTCGGCCGGGACTCTGTAAGCCACCGGGCATCAGCCTGTGTATATAAAGGGGTGACCCGGTGGCGGGTTAGAGGGGAAGAAGTCGAGAACTAGGTCAAGCATATTCACTCGCTGGTAATCAAAACCCAAGCAATACAACCTAAAGCAGGAGTAGGCCTTTACCTCGTTGAGAGGGGCCGAACCTGGGTAAACTCTGTGTCCCTTGTCCCGTTTTAACCCCTTCAAGCTAACCTCATCGCGATGGCTCCACACCTAAGTCCTCATACTAGGACATCTGCCGTGACAATCCCACGACACTGTACTTGCCTTGCGCATTTTTATTCCATGTCACAAGTACACATCTTTTTCTTGCAGTTATTCAATGAGCGGCAGTTTGAGATGGCTACAGTGTGCTTCGAAAAAGCTGGTGACACATACAGAGAGAAGTGGGCAAGAGCTGCCGGACTTTTAGCTACAGCTGACCGTGTAATCTCCACAAATTTGGAGATGGGTCAGGCTTCATTGCAAAAAGCATCAGAGATATATGAATCTATTGGCATGCATGAGAAAGCTGCCGCTTGCTATACCAGACTAGGTGACTATGAAAGAGCAGGTGCACGGACTCTCAATAATTTTCGAGTTGCAATGCATCCAGGATTTAATCATTCCATAACATTTTATAATTGCTAAATTGGTGATTTCCTTCAAGCTGCAGGAATAGCAAAGCATAAAGGGAATGTCTTACTCGAGTGAGACATTTTTGACAAGGCAGAGTCTCATGGCATCTTTCATATGGCCCAAAGTATCAGAAGCCTTTTGCACTTCTTTTTCCCATCAAGTGTTGACAAGCTTGGTTCAGAGATTCGGCTTGCACACGAAGAAACTCCTGTGCTGCTGGAGTTTGGTAATGATGAAAATGCAATTATGACTATATTTGGAGTGAACAAAATTAAACATGGTAGCTTGCATGGGTTTGGTGCTGAGCAAGTCATAATAGTTCATGATGTTGCTACTAAAAAATATATTGTTGATCTTGTTGGTAAACAGGCTCTTGTTTTTACTTTTTTCGAATGTAAGGGCCTTGAATTCCAGGTATGAGCCTGCCAGTTCGCTCCATTTTATGTTTGTTTTGCAACATATTATAGCGAAACTTGGTGTCTTAACTACTATTAAGGCTTGATTTGAGTATGTAAAACATTGTGCAGGACATGCTGTTATATAACTTTTTCAGTTCATCTGCATTAAGAAACAAATGGAATTTTGTGTACGACTTCATGAAAGAAAAAGATTTTACTGCATCATCTGAAGAGGTCTCTCATCTGGGTTTGGGCAGAGGCAAGCCTCATCTTCGCTATTCAGAGCTGGAACAACTCTATGTTGCAATCACAAGAAGTAGGCAAAGACTCTGGATATGCGAAGATACAAATGATTACAGTGGACCAATGTTTGACTACTAGAAGAAGTTGCGTCTTGTAGAAGTTAGATCAGTAGATTCTTTCCTCGTTCAAAAAATTCAGACAGGTAGCAGCACTGATGATTGGAAGCTACAGGGCACTAAGGTTAGTGTTTTGATATCTACTTCACCATGCTATGCATTATGTCTAGTGAGTGATGTCTTGAGTTTTTTTAGGGTCATATATCTTGAGCTCTTAATCTCATGAAAGAAAAAGGTTAACACAACACTCAGCTATACCCAAAAAGGCTTTCGCCCCACTTTATATATATAAAGCAACGATCACAAACAGCCTGATACAAATGCACGCTACCACAACAAACACACACACCCAAGGCAGGATACACAGGCGCTGAGGGCAGCAGCACCACCCTTATCTACGAAGAGATGAAGCCGCATACGGCGATCCATGGACTCCAAGGCGGTGCCTTCAGGAAGGATACAACACTGGAGCGCGGCCACCGCCCGATCCAAGGATCAAAGTTTCCCCTGGGGCAAAACGACCGGCAATGAGAGCCATGACGATGCCTTCAAGAAGGGAACGAGCTTGGCCGCTGCCGGTCGGTCCGAAGATAGAACATGTTTTCACCCTGGCCAACACTCACCGCCACCGAACGCCACACCCCGGCTGCCACGCCGCCCACACGGCCATGGCCACCGGGCAGCACCAAGCCACGGGCTCTGCCTATGAGCACCGTGCTATCACCACCAGGGCCCCGCCCCGGCATCCAAGACCTTGACACCACCTCACTTGAGACCCGCCGCGACCCCAATCAAAGAGACGAGCGGAAAGGCCCCGCCTTTTGCACCCCTGGACGGCCCCCAGTGCCGAGACCCAATAGGCCGGCCAAAACTGGCCTCCATTGCCCTGTCCAGCAGCATCGCGCGCGAGACGAGCTCGGTCCTACTGCACCGTGTGTGAGACGGGCGATGGACCGCAGCTGGGAGAGGGTCAGCCCTTCGATAGAAGTAGTGCCCGGACGACGAGGAGATGAAGCGAAGGTCGAAACGGTCTGACCGCAGACGAGCCGAAGCTGTTGTAGAAGCTGGCCGTTGCCGCGGGCAGAGTTGCCGAGCCACCATGTAGCAGCCGCGCCACCGGGTGGCCACCGCCCATGCGCCGGACCTCCCCGTGCCGCCGCCCACGGCCGGAGCAACAACCACGCCAGGCCGCTGCCCAACCCGCGCCACCCACCCCGCACCGCCCACCTAGATCCCGACGTCAGATCTAGGACGAGCGCGCCACCACCCACCCCGCAGCCGCGCAACAGCCTCCCCATCCACCCGTGGAGGCATGAGGGAGACTTCCAGGAGCGGCAGGAGGAACCACCGGCGGCCACTAAGCCATCCGCCGCCACCACCGCCCGAATCCGCCCAGGACCGAACCAAATCGGTCCGCCGCGGCCATGACGGGCGTCACCACGACGCGGCCCACCGCGCCGTGCCATGCGTCCGTGACTCCACCGCCAAACGCCCGCCACCACGCCGATGCGCCCTGCGCTCGCTTACCGCCGCTATCCGATGCACCTCGGCCCGCGCCGGCCGCCTTCGAAGGGGGAGTGAGAAACCCCGCCGCCGCCGCCGACTGGGCTTAGCTCAGCGAAGCGCATAGGCGACGGCGAGGGGAGGGAGAGGGGCGGGACGCCGGCCTGGCGGCGGCGCTAGGGTTAGCCCCTCGGGTCGTTCGCGGGAGCAATGCAGGAGGGGAGAGGGAGGGGGGGAATCCACAGCACTCAACTATGAAACCAGACATCCAACTCTATTCAAATCTTGGGGTAGTTGGCCTTCCAAAATACCTTGTTGGTCCAGATGGCATTCACAAAATTGCCAGGAAGTGCGTCCTAGCTATCACATACAAAAATAAGAGAAGTGTTGTCGGGTGCGCCTGAACAGTATATTTAGAGGCACCTTGGGATCGGAGGGATGCCCTTGTGGAGAGCCAAGGCACTCCTTTCTCTAGCCACTCGGTGTTGCCTTGCCGTCCTACTGTCCACCATGGAGTTGGTGACGAGGGTTGTCCTCGATCCTCTTGAGTTTCTCCTTAGGTTTGAATTTCCTCCCGGTGACGTGTCTGCATGGCTTGGCTTGGCTTGGGCATAGCCTGAAGGTCCACACGGGGTGGAGGGGGCAGCGCCCGGGCTACCCTGGGATTTTTTTTCAAGAGACACCCAAAGGGCATCTTATATCTGATATTTATCATGGAAAACAATAGCCACTACAATAGAAAGACAACTGGACGCAGACTGACCAGTAGAAAATAAAATTACATTGCAAAACATACTAGCCTTCTTCTTCCGCCAGTGGGGATTGAAAATTGCACTGAACCAACAGCAAAGAAAAGGGACACCTACAAATGCCTTCGCCATACTAGGCTTTAAAGACCGCAATAGTCACTCGCCCCTTGAGACAAGATCTAGAAGTTGCCCACGTAGTACAGGCTTGCATTTCATCACCGGTCCAGAGGGTTGGAGAAACCAGACCATGCAGCAAAACAACACAGAAGAAGATGTCGAAGTCGTCGCACCAGTGACCAGCCAATTGCTCTCCTTGAAGGGGACATCAACTGCCAAGATCTGAAGAGAGCCAGCAGATCTGGGGACACAAACTCTCATAGGCAATTCATCGGCGCTGGATCGGATGTCGTCGAGGTAGGAGAGACCGGATGGTGAGCTTTGGGAAACCTTGGTTGGATATAGGCATCTCAATACACCCTTGGACATGGTGTGTCTGAGGATTGCGTCGATTCGGGGTAGGGAGTGGATCCCTTCTTCCACAAGAAGCTAAAAAAAAGGGTGCGGCGCAAGCCGAGGAACAGATAGAGATACTGAAGAAAAGTGAGAAGAGAGAAAGAAATGCGAGGGAAAATGCATGACATATGGGGAATAAGATTGACATCTTTCCACGTTGGAGCTCCACTGCTCCATTTGTACAAACCGTTACCACCATGACAAAACTACTTTGCAAGACCACCCTAGTGGGTTAGGTGCACGGGTTTTGAAAGTTCTATAGCTGAGAGGGTTAAGTGTGTCAGACACCAAGGGCATGTTTGGTTGATAGCAGTGCGCACTTGTTTACAACATGCTTAATAAATTTAGCCTGGTGTTTGGTTAACTTCTACAATTGGCTTACCACACTTCCTTAGCCCCACGGTCCACATGTCATAGATTCACTTCTTTTGTTAAGTTTGCCACACTTTGTCTAAGTTTGTTGTGGCATACATAGACAGCAACCAAACACGCCCCAAGCTTGAGAGGGTTAAGTGAACTTTTTCCGCTCATGAAATGTGTGGGCCAACTTTTTGATTGGCAATTGAACCATGTAGACACTTTTTTAACCTGCTCATGGTGCATACCTACTCATGGTGTTAATGCACTTCGATAATTTTTATTACATGTCATGAGTGCACCTCTCTTGTAGTTGTTCAATGAAGGACAATTTGAGATGGCTACAGTGTGTTTCGAGAAGGCTGGTGATACATACAGAGAGGAGTGGGCAAGAGCTGCTGGACTTCTAGCAATGGCTGACCGTGTCATTTCTACAAATTTGGAGATGGGCCAGGCTTTATTGCAAAATGCCTCAGATATTTATGAGTCAATTGGCATGTACGATAATGTTGCCAGTTGCTATATCAAGCTAGGTGACTATGAAGCAGCAGGTGTGTGGACTCTCCATAACTTTCCAGCTGTGTCAATATGACTGAGGTTTCATCATTCCATAACGTTTCCTTTTCTAAAAAGATCATTCCATAACGTTTTATAGACCACAAGTGTCTCTTAATGGAGTTACCATAGAAATAAAGGCCTTCAAATTTCAATACTTGGTTCGAAAGTATCACCCATCAACTCCTTACATACATGCTATTTCCAGCCTTCACACAGATAGTCATTCCCTCGCACACTATCAAACTCTCATCTAACTAAACATTGTTTTCCTTGAATTGCCCTTAGGAATGGTCTATATGCAGAAATGTGGTGCTTCCAGGCTTGAGGATGCTGGTGACTGTTAAGCTATGGCTGAATGCTTGTTACAGGTGGCTGAAGCTTACTTCAAAGCTAAATGTTATACCAAGTGTTTCTCCATGTGCCTGAAAGGAGAACTATTCACTTTGGGATTGCAGTTCCAACACTGTTTGAAGGAGGAATGTTTGGTCGATAAATCAAAGTCTGTCGAGCTTTCTGCAATTAGAAAGATATACCTAGAAAATTGTACCCAACATTATTTTGAGCATGGAGACATCAAGAACATGATGACATTTGTTAAGGCTTTTAGTTCTATGGATCATGTTCGGGCATTTTTAAACTCTAGGAATCTTGTTGATGAACTGCTCAACTTAGAGATGGAAGTGGGTAATTTTCTTGAAGCTGCAGGAATAGGGAAGGATGAAGCCAATGTCTTTCGAGAGGCAGACATGCTTGAGATGACAGGTCACTTTAAGGATACTACAGAGTTTATTGTCTGCCGTGTTGTTCAAAAGTCTTTGTGGTCTTCAAATGGTATGAGGTGGCCTAAGAAAATTGAAGAGAAGCTTCAGTTTTATGCAAAAATGAATGATATGGCGAAAAAAGTCTACGATTGCTGCTTCTGCTTTGATAACTTCGGAGCACAAACACTGAATTGTGCCCCTAAATCTCTTGCCATTTTGAGCTGTGCCTTCCTTGTGGGCAGACAATGTGGAAACTTTTTAGTAGAACTTGTTGCTGTCCATTTTCTTCTTGATATTCATCTCCAATCTCAAGCTTCTGGATACAATTTGGGATTAGCACGAGGATTGGAAGATGAAAGGTGTTGTAATATGCTGGCCTGTAACCAGATGTCACCTGAAACTCTATTGTATGTTTGGAACCATTGGAGGTCAATCATAATTAAAGTACTATCTCAGCTTCGTCACTCCGATGGTCAAGAATCAAATGATTGTGAATTTACGTATGATGATCTTTGTGCTGGATACTTTGGGTTGAGAAAAGATGGTGACAATGACCGATATGTGGTTCCTAGTAACATGAACTCAAGTTATCTTTCTAACCTAGCAGGCAGAGACCTTTTGCACCAAGATGGCAACATATCTTGGATGGATTCTATCCAGTTTCATTCATTTGTTCAGAATTTCTGGATGAATGAACTATGTTCAATTAGTTTGACTGTACTCAATAAGTTATCGGGATAATTAACTTTATGCCCCTAGTTGGGTCCCACTCATCTGTTTTACCCCTAGTTTCAAAAACTCACCTATTCAGTCCAAGCCACTTTGCAATTCTTATGCTTTTGCCCTTTGACCCTTTGACCGTCACTTTGAAAAATTCATAACAAATTCATACTAACTCAGAAAAATTCAAATAAGATATCAAAATGTTCGGAAAAACATCACCTATATGCGCATGTCATTTTCATTCTTGACAAAAGTGTTGGAAAGTCCCCATCTCAGTTTTAGCTCATATGCTCTTAGCATGAACAGTAAAATCTAAAAAAATTGAAAAAAATCTAAAAAAATTTGGTGGCAAAAATTGACCAATGTTTTGAGTGGTTGCCAAGTTTCATAATGAAATGACATTCATGGACGTCGTGGCAAAAAAAAGAAAATCAAAGCTCCAAAATTTCTTTTTTTTGCCACGACTTCCACGTATGTCATTCCATTATGAAACTTGGCAAGCACTCAAAACATTGGTCAATGTTTGCCTCTAATTTTTTTTAGATTTTTTTGAATTTTTTAGATTTTACTGTTCATGCTAAGAGCATATGAGCTAAAACTGAGATGGGGACTTTCCAACACTTTTGTCAAGAATGAAAATGACATGCGCATGTAGGTGATGTTTTTCCGAACACTTTGATATCTTATTTGAATTTTTCTGAGTTAGTATGAATTTGTTATGAATTTTTCAAAGTGACGGTCAAAGGGTCAAAGGGCAAAAGCATAAGAATTGCAAAGTGGCTTGGACTGAACAGGTGAGTTTCTGAAACTAGGGGTAAAACAGACGAGTAGGACCCAACTAGGGGCATAAAGTTAATTATCCCTAAGTTATCTTGCGTTCAATTTCCTCCAGAGCAGGCATCTTCACATGCCCTTGGGAGAAGTATCCTTGTCATGTATGAAGTTGCAATGTTTCTTAAGGAGCCAGACTTTGGTTTGCCAAAAGGTACCATAAAGTTAAGAAGCTTCTTTGTTCAGTGCGAAAGGCGCTTCTTTGAGTTTCTTTCTCATGTTTGGAGGGATGGGACAGTGAAGCCCCTCTTGTCTATGCTCGAGTTGCCAACTGCATATGGTCTAATTACTAATTCCCTTGGCGCATATCTCAGGCCAACAAATAAGAAATTGACTCATGGGCATCTTGGGAGAGTTGCCATGTTTCTGCTATATCACAGCAGTCAGATGATCTGCTGTTTTCAGGACTTCTGCAGTACCTGGACAAAGAATCTGAGTGGGCTAATTTTTTTTGGTCTTTGAAGATATTTATTTATGGCGGTGGTCTTTTTGGCAGATCCCCCTTGATCTTGAACTTTAATCTTGCTCTTGAATCCACGATGAATGCAAACTGGATTGCTGAACGGGACTGCATATCCCCAGTATGCTATGCAGATCTCATAGAGTTCCTTGGTTTCTTTGCTTCGTCATTTTCTTTCCGAATGGTTGTGTGTTCTGTGCTAAATCTATTCTAGTCAAGGTGCTAAAGTGCTGTACCTACACATCCTACCTCTTTACGTTTCCTAGGCCAGGTTTGCTTCTGGATGAAATACCATTGTCAGCGGGGCATTTCATATTCCAGTCAGTCAGGAATCTATTGTCAAACAAGTGTATGATCCAAGAGTGGTTTAAGAAGACTTCTACTCCAACTAGTTCGTACATCCCAGTCCTTCAGAGATTAGTTGTCACACTTTATGTTGTGACTCTAAATCTTAAGGTTAGGGATTGCTATGAGGTCACACATTTCCTTCGGACATACAATGTTTTTGAGGATTTACCTTTGGGGTTCTCTCAGAAGATTCTTCATTCTTTGCAAATGAGTTCTCAAACACTTAGCAACTTCAGAATGGTATTTGCTGATGCACTTGCAGCAATTGAAAATTGCATTGTAGTTATGACTTCAAGCGAAGTGCGGCCAATCTTTCGGGACTTAAATGCTGACATAATTAGCAGAGCAGATTGGAAAGATGTTGAGAAGGTAGTTGACCATTTTTGTCCAGAAGATTCAAATACCATAAGTAATGAGAATATTCCCTTCTGGGAGAAATTGGAGGCATTTCGAGTCAGTAAGCATTCCCAGGTGAGTTTCATAAGTTGCAATGTTTGTTTGGTTACCTTCCAATTTGTTCCAATGGTCCGCAAATGCCAAGTTTTTTTAGTATATTCTAAAAGTCAAGTTCTGCAGAAAGATGCATGGATTATTATCAAATTCCTCAGAAGTGCCCTTTCCTGGGTGGAGCAAAGAGGCCCTCCAAAAAAGATGAATGAACAATTGTTGGAAGAGGTTAGACACATCTGCAATGAATTTGAAGAGCGTTCTGCTAGGTAAGCAAATGCTTAAGATGATAATGTAGTATTTCAGTTAAGAGGACAAATGTGAATGTAATGTTCTAATAATGCCCCTCCTTTTCTGCATCATATATACTACTCCCTCCGCAAAGAAATATAAGAGCGTATAGATCACTACTCCCTCCATAGTGTGCATCACTCTTATACTCCCTCCGTCCCAAAATAAGTGACTCAAATTTGTACTAACTTTATACTAAAGTTAGTACAAAGTTGAGTCACTTATTTTGGGACGGAGGGAGTATTTCTTTACAGAGGTCACCCGCAAAAAAAAAGGTAGTACCTTTCTGTGAAAGGTCCTTCTCGAAAAAAAACCTTTCTGTGAAAGGTAAATGACTATGCGTTACATATCTCGTAAAAGATTCAACTTTGAGCATGCACACTGTTTGTTAACACAGGATGGGGAAGAGTGCTTGTGTGACTGCCAAGGACCTCTATTCATCTATGTGGGAAGATGGTGAGAACAAACTATGGAAGATTGTCCGCTGTTTCCAATCTGAAATGACATCCATGAAAAAAGATTGCATGGGGAGGGCAGCTGCAGCTGTTGCCCCACAGCACGTTGGCGAAGCTGATGAGTTGAATGAATGTTCATACAAGAAAGCCGACACTGGAGGGAATAACGTGATGGTGGAGTCAGCCAAGGAAGAAGCAGCTATGGCCCAGGCTTCAAAAATGACTGCGCAGAAGCAGAAAAACAAGAAGAAACCCAAAAAATCTGAGCGCCATGGCAAGAAGTGAACCAGTGTTGTAGTAGTTTTTACTTTGCATATTTGACTGTCGAACCATCATCAATGGCTAGTTTTTGGGTGTGTACCCGAAGGATTTGTTGTTGCCTTTCCTAATGTTACTCGCAGATCAGTACATCCTGTAACTGGCTGCCCTTCTGATTTCAATGACATCTAAGCTAGAAGTAAAGACATGTTAATTTACTTAGGCCTTTTTGCTTGCTTCCTCTTCTCTACAATGCTTCACCTTATCCGGACATCTTGATGTGTATTCACCTTAACCTACGACTTGTTTGAATTAACATAATGCGTACTAGTGTGTGTGATGATTATGCATATAATTTAGTTCACTTTGGGCCAGGATTTAAAAATTAACAAGACAATCATTAGTCAGTTGATTGATGATCCCGGAAAAAGAAAAGCTGCCAGTTTTTGCCACCCAAAAAAATTGCCAGTTTAAAGCTGGAACCTGGAAGTGCCTTTAGTTAGAAGATATTGCATTAGTGTTTTTATGTCTTCATAGACGTTATCCACTCATTTTTACCATGCATGGACAGAAAGAAGTATTTCACTTTCCTTCATAAAATTGATCGATTCCACATCTGCCAGGGGTTTGTACTAGTATACTGTATTTCATTATATGCTTGTTGTGCTTGATCTTGAGCAAGATGTCAAACGCCGCCTCACAGCCCTTCCTCTTCCCTAAAGGCCCTTCCTCTTCCCTAGAGGCCGTCAGTGCCGAAAAAAATAAGCACCATTCAAAAATGTAGTTAGCAAGGTGAGAAGGAAAATCTCCTTCAATGACCCTTTTGTTACGGGTAGTCCTTCCTCTTTCCTAGAACTTGGCTTGTATATTCCAATGACGACCCTCCTCAAATGAGCTCTAGGTCTTCGTCAGCAAACAAGTTGGATGCACCCCATTAGTTCATAGGAGAGCTTTCAGTCATATATAACTACATGTGCATCCTAGTTTTATGGCAATCCCTACTCCTTGCATAACATCGATCATAGGTCTTCCTCTTGTCCTAATAGTCAGCTGCATTGTTGAAAGACTTTTTTGCTTTTCACTTCTTTAAAACTCCCATCACTATTTATTTTCGCCTTGCTTAGGGCATGAATCTGTGCTTGCACTCAGATTCCAAATGGGTGAATATTGTGAAATAGAGCAAACATGCAACACGTGATTGTACTCGGTCTTGTATCGAGGGTTAGCCTAGAAGTGATTGCATGTTAATAAGCTTGATAGGGATGATTATCATTGTGTATCTAGTTAACTTGATATTGTTTCTAAACCTTTGGCAAGGGTAACTTAATGCATTTGATTGTCAAAGGATAAGTAGGAACTTCTTTTGTATGCAACAATATAGTTGAAGATTGTTAATATAAACCTTTGTCAAACGTCCTTTTATTGACTTGGAACCACCACAACTATCACATCAGTAACCTAACATCATGATTGGTAGCATTAATCCTTCAAAAATTATTATTTTCGTCAACTACATGCTCGAGGATGAACATGGATTAAGCTTGGGGATGTTGATACGTCTCACACGTATAGATAATTTTTGCCTGATTCATGCTATATTGCTCTCAATTTTAAACACTTTGGCCATGATTTTTATTAAATTTTATTAGACAAACATATTAATTCAATGCCCAGTGTTAGTTTTTGTTTTTTTACTCCTTTTCCATTTTCAGGAAAATACCCAGAAAAAGTCTCAAAAAAATCACAAAAAATATAAATGAAGGTTTCGAGAGGAGGACCCGTGGGGACCTTAACCCACAATTGGTGGACCCCATAGGCCCCAGGTGCCCCTTAGGCACCCTAGGGCTTGAGGACCCTAGTGGGGCGCCTGCAGCCTGTGCCCCCCAAGGCAGACCTCTGGTGCCCTCTGGCTTATAAATATCTCCAATCGCTCCTCAGAATTACTGATCATTTTTTCATCGCCGCAACATCGCCTTTCTATGGCGATCTTGGTTTTCAGCGCTGATTTGGTACTTTATGGAGGGAGAATTCATCACCATCTTTATCAACTTCAATCGTCGTGCTCCAAGATGAGTTATGTGTAGTCAACCCCCTGGACTATGGGTTCATGGAAGTAACCAATGATGTAATCTGTTTAGATGCATTTTTGTTGGTTAATACAATAGCTACATGAGCCGCCCTACATGATTGTAGTTTACTAGATGAGTTCATGAGTTTGTGATGGTGATGTAGATGATGTGATGGATTAACTATATGTTTAGATTTGTTCATGATTCATGTTTGATATATAGATGTTTATTCTTTCTGGTTATTTCTCTATGCTTGGTCAGTTTAGATCGGTAGCCACTAGTGGAAGAGGTGTTCATTAGATGGTTCAAGTCTTGTAGGTAATCTATGCTCCACTTTGTAAGAAACTTGTAACTTGTCCCAAATTAGACAAAAAAATTACCGCACCACGTTGGTGCCATGTCGTGACACCATGCCAAGTTTCATGAATACCTGACGAGTTGGATTTACAGAAATTTAAAAACCAAGTTTCTCAATGTTTGCGGCCAAGCCACGACGTCGAGATGTTTGAAATTCATTCGCATTCCTTGCATGGGACTTAAACATGCACCCAAAGACACATATATGATTTTTCAACCTAATTTGGTGCACTCGAGCATGTGCTCGTGGTTCAAATTTGAATTATGCACATTAAATGCCTAGAAAACTCAATTAATGTATAAAAAGACCAAACGAAACCTGAATAATTCCATATATTTTAACACGACACTCCTATTGGTCTATGTTACCGCTATAAAAAAATTCAAGGCGAGAAGAGACAGCGAATGTCATTTCACCCACAAAGGTGACACATGTGCCCTATCGGAACCATGAGGCTTCTTGTGAGAAGCTCCACTGTAAGAACCCTATAACTTGTCCCAAATTGGACAAATTTTTTACCACAACATGTTGGTGCCATGTCATGACATCATGCGAAGTTTCATCAATATCTGACGAGTTTTGGATTTACAGAAATTTAAAATCATGTTTCTCAATGTTTGCGGCTGAGCCATGATGCTGAGATGTTTGTAATTCATTCGCATTCCTTGCATGCTATGTAAATATGCACCCAAGGACACATATATGAATTTTCAACCCAGTTTGGTGCACTGGAGCATGTGCCCATGGTTCAAATTTGAATTATGCATATTAAATGCCTAGAAAACTCAATTAATGTATAAAAAGGTCAAACGAACTCTGAATAATTCCATATTTTAACACATTTTAACACGACACTCCTATTGGTCTATGTTGCCTCTAGAAAGAAATCAAGGCAAGAAGAGGTAGCGAATGTCAATTCGCCCACAAAGGTGACTCATGCCCTATCGAAACCACGAGCCTTCTTGTGAGAAGCTCCACTTTGCAAGAACGCTGTACCAAAAGTTGTCCCAAATTTGAAAAAAATTACCACAACATGTTGGTGTCATGTCAAGACACCATGCCAAGCTTCATGAATATCTGACGAGTTTTGAATTTATAGGAATTTAAAAATCAAGTTTCTCAATGTTTGCGGCCGAGCCACGACACTGAGATGTTTGAAATTCATTCTCATTTCTTGCATGCTACCTAAAGATGCACCCAAGGACACATATATGATTTTTAACCCATTTTTGGTGCACTGGAGCATGTGTCTGTGGTTCAATTTGAATTATGCATATTAAATGCCTAGAAAACTCAAGTAGTTTTGGTCAACCATGTGGCACCCATGGGTAAGCACTGTGTGCACACTCGTCGCGCTAGCTCGCGCTTCCTTCTTTCATAAGTTTTCCATATTAATGGTGTTATATATGCAAACATGTTACCGTTTCCCACTCCCCCAATCGGTTTCCCGCCACTCCCCCCCATCGGCTTCCCTCCACCAGTGTTAGTGGGCATAAAAGGCTAGGTGGCGACACACCGGCCATACCGTAGTATACAATTCCAAGCATGCCAAACCGGTGAAGCGTCGCCCTCGTCATCAACCTCCTCGATGAGGAGAACGAGCCGGAGCAGGCCAGAGAGCAAGAAGGGTCGCACGCCGGTGAAAAAGAGCGGCAGCACACCATCGAGCGTGAGTGGTCTCTTCGCGCCCCAGTGCTTGAGGCCGCCAATGTCTACACAAGTGTTCATCGTCGCCCATGGAGCAGAGCAGAGCAAGAGCGGCAAAGCGCTACCGTGCAAGAGCAGGAGAGCGCCGCCGTGCATCAGGTGCAGGGCGCTACACTGAGGGAGCGGAGCCGTGTCAGCATCATGTTGACTCAACCACTCAAGAGGTCATTTCCAGGCCTGGTAAGCATCCCGATTCCCCGCCAGGAATGGGCAGCGGCCGTCAGCGCCATAATTGCACCGGATAGCGTATGCACTGCAGAGCCCGCCGCCATGACACCAATGGGCTGGTCGCTAGGCTCTTCGACATCCTTGGCCCCCAAGTGCCACCACCGACGAAGCAGAGCGAAATGTTCATCGCGGCTTGGAATCATGTGTTGCCGATGAAATAACTAGGGCGGAGATCGATATCACGGTACAGCAGTGTCGCGAGCGCAACAGACGCGTGGACGAACACATGCACCAGTTCATGCATAGCCAGGAGTTTCCGTAGGCAAGGGTGGGGGTCATGGACTCCGGTCGGTTTAGGCCCTGTTTGTATCGATTTTTGCTTGGTTTTCCATAATTAACTGGGCAACCATCTTCTTCTTAATTAATGAAAAGTCAAAACTTTTGCTTCTTCCAGCCAGGCCTCATAGCCGATGATCATTTTTTCTTTTAGAGATTCATTGTTTCAGATATTTGTGTCTCTTGTCGTTAGAACATGTTAAGAGCTCATCTCACTTTTTATATGAAATTCAAGCTAAACATGAATCTCGGGAGAACTCTTTTTGTAAAAGCACTTTTCAGTTTTCAGAGGATTTGTTTGTTTTTCCGCTTTCCCTTTTTATTACTTGAACCTCCAATGAACTAGCATATATAGTTATTTTTATCTCTTTTCATAAAACTTCGCAACTACAATGTGGAGTACTCATAATCATCATGCAAGTAATTATGTGCTACTATTTGGATCACAATCATCATCATGTACATTCTCAAGGAAGCAATAATGATCTCACACATCAAGGCATCCAAATACTCATCGAAAAGAATCATACCTTGTTCAAAAAGAAGGAAATTGATAGTTCAACCTTATTGAAAGTAAAAATTGAAAGTTAATCTCAACCTACAGGAAAGAAATGTAGGAAGGTAAAGATACAAAGTGCACAAGAATCTCCCCCAAGCTTACAGTCAAGCCGGGCAGATCCAAGCACTTAGCATTTCATGCTCACTGCTGGGTATCCTTGCAGGCGGTGAAGATGTTCTTGAAGCGCTCCCTCATCTCCTCAATCACAGCATGATGATGATCTACAACCTGGGTAAAAAACTCAAGCTATGCAGTATTCTGATTAATGGTGTCAGCCATGAGATCGATCGTTTGGAAGAGACCATCGAACCTCGCCTGAATTTCTTTGCTCCTCAGCCAATATGAGTCAATACCCTCTCCCATTGTGTTCACACAAGCCTTCGAAACTTCTCTAGATCCTTGATATTTTCCTTTATCTCCTCTTGGGTAGGTGGTTCCTTTCCCCACTCCTTTTGAGGAGGCCCCAGAGGAAATAATGGAATAGATCCTCGGGTGTTGAATTGATAAAGGTTTGGAAGATACTCATTTGGAGACAAATCGTCATCTCTTTCCTGTTCGGGTTCCTCCTCCTTGATTTCCAGCCCCTTCACTTTCTTGCCGGTCTCCTTCTCTAGACGCAGTTCATCCTTGAGGCTCAGTGATATGTTTCTGTCGTATCTATAACTTTTGATTGTTTCATGCCATTATTTTACAACTTTCAGATACTTTTGCAACAATTTATATTATTTTTGGGACTAACATATTGATCTAGTGTCCAGTGCCAGTTCTTATTTTTTTTCATGTTTTTGTATTTCGCAGAAAACCCATATCAAACAAAGTCGAAACGCGATAAAATTTTACGAAGTTTTTGTGTGGAATATATGGGATTTTCTAGCACAAGATTCAACAGAACAGGTGGCCCACAGGCCCCACAAGCTCACTCAGTGTGCCCCTACATTGGTGCGTGCCAGGTAGGCTTGTGGCCTCCTCAGAGGTCGGTTGGATGTGTCCTTCAGCCGCAAGGAAGCATATATCGGGAAAAATTGTGTTAAAATTTCTACCCGATTGGAGTTACGGATCTCCAGATATTTAAGAAATGATGTTCGGCCAGAAAACAAGAACGCGAAACAGAGAAGAAAATAGAGAGAGATCCAATCTAGGGGGGCTCCCACCCCTCGGGGGCCACGTCGGCCAAGGACCAGAGGGGGAATCCTTCTCCCATCTATGGGGAAGGCCAAGGAAGAACAAGAAGTAGGAGGGCTCTCTCCCGGTGACGCTGGAGTGCTGCCGGGGGAATCATCATGACGGCGATCTACACCAACAACTTCGCCGCCATCATCACCAACTCTCTCCCTCTCCTTACCGCGGTGTAACCTCTCTTTTCCCGCTGTAATATCTACATAATCATGGTGTCTTATGCCACATATTATTATCCAATGATGTGTTGCCATCCTATGATGTTTGAGTAGATTCCTTTTGTCCTACGGGTTAATTGTGGTATGGTGTGATTGATATGAGTTGTATGTTAATGTGTGTTGTCCTATGGTGCCCTCTGTGCCGCGCAAATATGTGGGAATTCCCGCTGTAGGTGTTGCAATACGTTCACGACTTGCTTATAGTGGGTTGCGAGAGTGACAGAAGCTTAAACCCGAGTAAGGGGTTGTTGCGTATGGGAGTAAAGGGGGTTGTTACTTAATGCTATGTTTGGGTTTACCTGAATGAACTTTAGTAGTTGCGGATTCTTGCTAGAGTTCCAATCATAAGTGCATATGATCCCAGCATGAAAAGTATGTTAGCGTATGCCTCTCCCCCATTGCATATGATAAGTATCTATCGTGTTATATTAAATTACCTATGGACAATCTTTTTCATTGTTCTACAAAAGCTCTCTACTAAACCAATTAAGTTTTATTATCTCACAAAGTACTTCTAGTTTTATTCTCGCAAAATAGATTTATTACCTATTTTTAGGTAATGCAAACGTTGGTGTGTGTATAGTTGTATTGGTGGTCAATAGAACTTGAAGAGAATATAAATTCTACCTTTAGCTCCTCGTTGGGTTCGACACGCTTACTTATTGAAAAAGTCTACAAATGACCCCCTATAATTTTGGGTTATCACTCAGCTTCCTCAAGTCTTCCCAATTAGCGGGAACCAACTCATCAAGATTCAGGAAAGGGATGATGCGGCTGGTGGCTGACGAAGACCTGGTGTTCATGGCAGCGCCCGTACTTGTTATATGCAACTAAAGCTTTTTGGAGGACAAGGCAAGCAAAAGAAGCTTGAGATTAGATTGGTTTGGGTTGAGGGACATGCCTCTGAGCCCTTTATGAAGGTTTAGACCCCTGGTAATCACTATATTAGGCATAAGAGTTAGTTAGAAATAGATCAAAACAAAATCAGGAAAGAATCGCGGTAACAGACCAATCGACGACCTTCCATACGAGTGGAGGCGCTCGCACAGCCGGTCGTGTGGCTTGCTGCTGAGCCCTCTCTCCCCCTTTTTTCATACCTATTGTTGTGATGTATCCATGCAACCGCTCACGCGATCTTCGCTGATCACGTGATACACCATTGTTCTTTCTGTAGTCGAACCCTTCGTCGAGGAAGAGTCATGCGAACACAGGCATTCACATGGAACACCTTAATTCTCTCTATGATCATCGTCATTCCTATCTTCTTTCCATGCCACCACTCATACGACCAGCAGTGGTCGTATGGTCCACCATCTTTTGCTCTATTGATCTCTTCATTAACTTCTTCCTTAGAAAAGTATTCCTTCATGAAAAGTTAGTGACGAAAACTTCCAACTACTTCAATCATGAGATCGAATAGGTATAACTCAACAAAAATAAATACTACACCAATATTTACATGGGATTTCTATTTCTGTGCCCCTCCTTCCTTAGTTGTGCTCAGTTTTTCCCACAACATCTAACTTTCCTCACTTTTTCCCTCCACCACTCGGTCCATTCTCACACGAGCCCAAACGGAGCCTTGAGGTCGGGTCAATGCTGTTGACCGTCACCTACTCGGTTACTGGCGCATGGGGCCTCAGTTCATTGGACATGTGGGCCAAGAACGGTAGGTGGGCCTTGGCCGTGAGCACTTATGATGAGTGGGACCTTAGCTCGGTGAGCTATAGTGCCTAAAATAGCCCGACCCCGACCAAGCAGCAGCATCCCTACCCAACCGTGGCCGCAACCCATTGCAGTCCTGCCGCTGCCGTGCCCTAGCAGTCACGCCGCCCACTTCGACTGTCCGCCTAAGCTGTGACGGCGAAGCGAAAGGGTGATACATTATAACCCGCAGGAACCATCAGATATAGTTGGGCGACATGTACCTTTCTAATCGTAACCCTGGCAATTAGGATTAGTCGATTGATTGCGTGGCTAGTATTTTGATCCTTATAATCGATTTTATTTAGGATTGGTTTCATGATAGTGGCCAATTATAGTGGATTGATAGTGGTAATTTTGATCCTTATAATCGCTTTTATTTTTACAATTTTGGTTTTTAAATTTTGTCTTTGATTGATTGCTAGCTCTACCTGGATGGAAGAGGGTGGCGGAAGACGTGATGTTGTTGGCCAAGTGCAACAAAATATGCTCCTGGTTTCTGAGCGTGAAGCAGCTCAAGTTGCACTCTCTAGGCCTGACCTTGGAAGTGACAACAGATGAACTGAAGTGGATGGTTCCTGAAGGCAAGGGGCAAACACAATGGAGATTCTCCTTTGGGCAATGACAGAGGCGATGGAGTCGCCGGATCCTCGACAATGAGCTCGCTGGTACGAGTACCGCTCCCACCTCTTGTCGCCGAATCCAGAGCCGGAAGGGCCTATGAACTTGCGTATTATCAACATCGTCGATGAGGAAATAGAGGAGGATGATTCAGACGATGAGGAGGAGGAGGAAGATGATGCTGACGAGGATGAGGAGGAGGAAGAAGTTTCCGACGAGGATGAGGAGGAGGAAGAAGTTTCTGACGAGGAGGAGGAGCAAGAGAATTCTGACAAGGAGCAGGAGGAGGCAGAGGATTCTGACAAGGAGAGGGATGAGGAGGAGGAGGATGGCGCAGAAGACATGGCCTATCAGGGGGTATGGAGATAATCTCTCATCATTCGCCGGTAGACACGAATCTGACAATTGCAGTGGATGAGGAGTATGATGAGATGGATGACCAGGAGATTGATACGTCTCCGTCATATCTACTTTTCCTAACGCTTTTCCTCTTGTTTTGGACTCTAATTTGCATGATTTGAATGAAACTAACCCGGACTGACGCTGTTTTCAGCAGAACTACCATGGTGTTGTTTTTGTGCAGAAATAAAAGTTCTTGGATTGGAACGAAACATTGCGAGGATTTTTTATTCAATAAATAAGAATTTCTGGAGCCAAGAACCACCGGAGGGGGGCACCTGGGTGGGCACAACCCACCAGGGCGCGCCCCTCCTCCAGGCGCGCCCAAGTGGGTTGTCCCCACCTGGTGGCCCCGCAGACTCCAACCCTGATACTATAAAATCACATATTTGGAGAAAAAAATCAGGGAGAAAGAATTATCATGTTTCACGAGACAGAGCCGCCGCCACCTCCTGTTCTTCATCGGGAGGCCAGATCTGGAGTCTGTTTGGGGCTCCGGAGAGGGGGATCTTCGATCTTCGTCATCACCAACCCTTCTCCATCGCCAATTCCATGATGATCCCCACCGGGAGTGAGTAATTCCTTCATAGGCTCGCTGGTCGGTGAGGAGTTGGATGAGATTCATCATGTAATCGAGTTAGTTTTGTTAGGGCTTGATCCCTAGTATCCATTATGTTCTGAGATTGATGTTTGCTATGACTTTGCCATGCTTAATGCTTGTCACTTTGGGCCCGGGTGCCATGATTTCAGATCTGAACCATTTATGTTATCACCATTATATCTATGTTATAGATCCGATCTTGCAAGTTATAGTCACCTACTACGTGTTATGATCCGGCAACCCCGGAGTGACAATAGTCGGGACACTTCCCGGTGATGACCGTAGTTTGAGGAGTTCATGTATTCACTATGTGTTAATGCTTTGTTCCAGTTCTCTATTAAAAGGAGGCCTTAATATCCCTTAGTTTCCAATAGGACCCCGCTGTCATGGGAGGGTAGGACAAAAGATGTCATGCAAGTTCTTTCCATAAGCACGTATGACTATTTACGGAATACATGCCTACATTATATTTATGAACTGGAGCTAGTGCTGTATCGCCCTAGGTTATGACTGTTACATGATGAATATCATCCAACGAATTCACCGATCCAATGCCTACGAATTTCTCTCATATTGTTCTTGCTAATTTACTACTGTTTTTGTCACTGTTGCACTTGCTACAAAATCATTGCTATCACTGTTACCGTTACTATTGCTGTTGCTACTACTATCAAAACTATCATACTACTTTGCTACTGATCCCTTTGCTGTAGATAATTAATCTCCAGGTGTGGTTGAATTGACAACTCAGCTGCTAATACTTGCAAATATTCTTTGGCTCCCCTTGTGTCGAATCAATAAATTTGGGTTGAATACTCTACCCTCGAAAACTGTTGCGATCCCCTATACTTGTGGGTTATCAAGACCTTTTTCTGGCGCCGTTGTCGGGGAGCATAGCTATATTTGTTGAGTCACTTGGGATTATTATCAAATTATCACTATGAAGAATCTGAAGAATGCTAAGACTAAGATTTTTCCCTCTAAGACGAGAGGAGGTAAGGAACTGCCATCTAGCTCCGCTTTAGATTCACCTTCTATTATAAGTAGACTTGCAACACCACCACATGCTATCAATTCTGATGTGTCGCAAGTTATTGATGATGCTACGTCTGCTATGAATGCTACTCATGATGATTCTAGTACCTTACTTGATGATAATGTGCCACTAGGTGAATTTCTTGATGAACAACTTGCTAGAACTAAAGCTTTTGAGAATGCTGAAACTGATGAAATTGTTGAAACTGATGAAGGGCTTGAAACTAAAAATCTTGAAACACCTATTAGACCTAGTTCTCCTAGATATGAATTGCCAAAGGTACCGGAAGGTTATGTTATGGATGAGGAGACAACTAGAGACATTCTTGCTTGTAAGGATAGAGATGATCTGGAAAAATTATTATGCAAGTATAAAGAAAAGACTTTGAATGCTAGAATGAAATGTGATCCTAAGTTTGCTACTTCACCTATCTTTCTTGATGATAAGGATTATGAATTCTCTGTCGACCCAGAGTTAATTACTTTAGTTGAATCTGATCCTTTCCACGGTTATGAAACTGAAACTGTTGTGGCACATCATACTAAGTTAAATGACATAGCCACACTATTTGCTCATGATGAGAAAATTCGCTAATATTATATTCTCAAATTATTTCCGTTCTCATTAAAGGGTGATGGTAAGGCTTGGTACAATGCTCTTGCTCCTGGTTGTGTGCATAGTCCCCAGGATATGATTTATTACTTCTCTGAAATATATTTTCCTGCTCATAAGAAACAAGCTGCTTTACAGGAAATATTTAACTTTGCGCAAATTGAAGAAGAGAGTCTCCCACAAGCTTGGGGGAGGCTTCTCCAATTGCTTAATGCTTTGCCTGATTATCCTCTTAAGAAAAATGAAATACTTGATATCTTCTATAATGGACTAACTGATGCTTCTAGGGATTTCCTAGATAGTTGTGCTGGTTGTGTTTTCAGGGAGCGAACTATTGAACAAGCTGAAGAATTATTGAATAACATATTGAAAAATTATGATGATTGGACTCTTCCCGAACCACCACCCAAACCTACTCTGAAGAAGAGGGGTATCTTATATCTCAGCCCTAAAGATATGCAAGAGGCAAAGAAATCCATGAAGGAAAAAGGTATTAAAGCAGAGGATGTTAAAAATTTACCACCTATCGAAGAAATACATGGGCTTGAAACACCACCACCACCTAAGGTGGTAGAGGTAAATTCTTTACTAAAGTTCGATGAAGGTGATATTCCTTATAATAAACATCCTAGTCAATGCCTTTATGAGTTTGATAATTACATTAGAAAGCAAGATCACTTCAATGCAAATGTTATAAAACAATTGAAATACAATTCTAATATGATTGCTCGCTTGAGTGACTTGTTATTTAGAATCTCAAATGATGTTAGAGGTGTGGGAAAACATGCTTCTATGGTTCAAACTCAATTAGAACAAGTTGCTAAATCTCAAAGAGAGTTGCTTGATGAAATGAATAATAATATCAATGATCATGTTGTTAGAGTAATGACTAGAGGAGGTAGAATGACTCAGGAGCCACTTTATCCTGAGGGACACCCAAAAAGAATTGAACAAGATTCTCAAAGAGTTGACACTAATGTACCTAGTCCTTCTCAAAAGAAAAAGAAGAAGAAAAATGATAGGACTTTGCATGCCTCTAGTGAACCTGAAGTTGAAAAACCTCGTGATAATGATAATGAAGTCTCTATCTCTGATGCTAAAACTCAATCTGGTAGTGAACACCCACCTTCTGAAAATGAAAAAGACAATGATGAGGTTCATGAAGATACTCAAACAAATAATAAAGAACCAGATAATGATGTTGAGATAGAACTTGCAGCTGGTCTTGATAACCCACAAACCAAGAATAAAAGGTATGATAAAAGAGACTTTGTTGCTAGAAAACACGGTAAGGAAACAGAACCGTGGGTTCAAAAACCTATGCCCTTTCCACCTAAGTCAACCAAAAAGAAAGATGATGAAGAATTTGAACGCTTTGCTGAAATGCTGAGGCCAGTCTTTTTGCGTACTCGCTTGACTGATATCTTAAAAATGCCTCCTTATGCACAGTACATGAAAGACATCATCACCAATAAGAGAAAAATACCCGAAGCTGAAATTTCCACCATGCTTGCTAATTATACTTCTAAGGATGGAGTACCTAAAAAACTTGGAGATCCGGGAATACCAACTATACCTTGCTCCATCAAAAGAAATTATGTGAAAATTGCTTTATGTGATTTAGGAGCTAGTGTTAGTGTTATGCCTTTCTCTTTATATAAAAGACTTGATTTGAATAAACTCACACCTACTGAAATATCTTTGCAAATGGCTGATAAATCAACTGCCATACCTATCAGTATTTGTGAGGATGTGCCCGTTGTTGTTGCTAATATTACTATCTTGACTGACTTTGTTATACTTGAGATGCCCGAGGATGACAACATGTCGATTATCCTCGGTAGACCCTTCTTGAATATTGCAGGGGCTGTTATTGATTGCAATAAAAGCAAGGTCACTTTTCATATCAATGGTAATGAGCATATGATGCACTTTCCGAAGAAACAATTCCAAGTGAATGGTATTAATGTTATTGAAAAATCTCCGACAATCACTATTGGAAGTTTTCAACTACCTCTACCTACTGCCAAAAAGAAATATGAAATGCTTATTGTTGGGACATCCATATCCCCATTGAGGTAACTTAGTGTTTTACGAAAGTTCTTCGGTTTCATGTTAATCGAAAGTGGTTGTTAATAAGACTTGATCAACCTTATTAATAAATCATTTTTGAGAGGTATGAAGTTGATGAATTTAGTGAGCACTACCTTCTATCCCTACCTTTTGTTTTCTGTTTTTATTAGTTAAATAAAATAAAATGCCATGCTTTGCCTGTTTCCTGAGTTTTCTGTGCAATAAAAAATGACCCAAAAATAAAAGTTCCCAGGATGCTCTGAAAATTTAATATGATTTTTTTCTGAATATTTAAGAATTTTTGGTGCAAATAACATCAGAGGGAGGTGCTCCAGGTGGGCACAACCCACCTGGGCGCGCCAGCACCCCCAGGCGCGCCCTGGTGGGTTGTGGTCCCCATGTGGGCCCCCTCACTTATCCCTTCACTCCATATCATCACCTACCTCCAGAAAAAAAATCACCATTGCTCTCTCTCTCTCTCTCTCTCTCTCTCTCTCTCTCGTGTTCTTGCTCTCAAACCCACGGATTTCGATCTCTTTGCTCGAAGCTCCGTTTCTGAAATTGTTTTGGGGGATTGTTGCTTGGTATGTGACTCCTCATTGGTCCAACTAGTTTTTGCTTTAGTGGTTTATAGTTAGAATAATTAGTGACTCTTGGTGCTGCTGTAGATGAGCTTCCATGTTGAATTCTTAGAGCTCTAAGTAGTTTGAATGCTTGATATGGCCTCTATGCATCCCTATGAGTAGTTGCTATCAATCTTGTAAATTTTTGTTGATAAAAATTTTGTGGACTAAAAATTTCAGAATTTTGTTCATAGGAAAACTATGAGTATCTTTAGGAAGTTTGCTTCCAAGAAGAACTCCAAGGGAGTTATTGGGGTGTCGTCTGACAGTGATCTCCGCACCTGGAGAATGGTGGAGGTACGGCCGTGCGAATGGCCGCATAACCCATTCATGGAAGGAGCCAGAATCCGTCAAGAGTTTGCACAGTATGCTGCTAATGCCAGCCTCACCGACTTCATCGCAGCTGAATGTGAACAGTATCATCTCCTCACAAATTCCTTTGTGCAAAGTTTTCATTTCTTGAGTAGGAATAATCCTCCTGAGGTGCAGTTTGACTTATATGTTGAACCCCATCAGATACCACTTACTGAGTTTTGTGACATATGCATGATCCCTTTTGAGGAGGATTTATTAGAGCCTAGGCCCGCAGAGTTTGATGGTTTTTACCGCACTCTGACTGTGGGGGATGAGAGAGGGGTATCGGCTGTCACTGCCACTAGCTTACACTTTCTGGCTGTGCATTATTTTGCTCTATTCATTGCGAAGTGTTTGCTTGCTAGAGAGAAGGTAGGTGCACTCAGTGCGCCTGACTTTGTTGTTTTACGTTGTGCACTTTACGGCGACAACAATCATAGCTTGGGAGCTATTGTGGCACGCCGCCTACACATTAACAGATCCAAGGGTAAGATACATGGTGGTATTTATGCTACTCGCTTGGCGAGTCTCTTTAACATTCAGATACGCCATCATGATTATCCTTTACCCAAGGCTTATCTAGATCGCTCGGCTATGGCACACCACCAATTTATTGATGGCGAGAACACTACTAGTGATTTTCCTTATAACCTTGTTTTTAGTGAGGACACTCATGATATTATTCCATTGCCTGCACCTGCTTTGTTTGATCCTATTGCCAGGGGCGGATACAGGATTATGCCTGAGGACATTGTTGCCTACCGGAACAACCTGGCTGCGGTACAGGCGGAGCCTCAGGAATGGGACCCTCAGGTGCCCGCTCCCCAGCACTTCAACATAGGACCCCATGGCTTCTTCGAGTGGTGATTACCAAGTTAGGCCAAAAGCCTAAGCTTGGGGGAGTACGTATTTCCACCGACATTACATTCATGTTCATACATTTCATTCCAGTTGTCGGTGTCCACACTTTTTCATTGTATTATCCATGCTAGATTTATTTTTTTGCCTTCTTCTTGTGTGTTTTAAAAAAAAACTTTGAGAAAATACAAAAATATTTCCTGCTTCTTTCTAGTATAACTAGCTGTAGTATTTAAAAAGAAAACCCAAAAAGATTTCCTTGTTCTTCTTTTTGCTTGTTGGGAGGTCTCCCGTGTAAATAGTTTTTCTCATTTTTGTTTTTCCTTTCTTAAATTTGCTTTCTTTTAGAAAACCAAAAACTCCAAAAATATTTCAGTGTGTTTCTCTGAATTTCTTCTTATTGAGTCATACCAAGGAGAAGACCACGATGAAAATGTTGAGTGGCTCTCATATGCATTGTTGTTGATCTAACAGTGAGCCCATATTACCTTGTTTTCTTCTTTTTGAATAAAATGTTTGCAGATTCCAGCTTAGTCCACGACACTCTTGCACTATTATTATTTTCATATCGTTCGGTCGTGCAAGTGAAAGGCAATAATGATGATATTTGATGAACTAGTTGTGGCAGAGAGAAATGGGTATGAACTCAACTTGTTCTGTTTTTGTAAATATGTTTAACCTAGTATCCATGATTCAGCTCATTATGATCAAACATGTTTGCAATGACCCTTAGAGATTATAGTTTCTCATGTCATGCTTAAGTAGCTAGGAGTGGATAATGATTTATCTTGGATGTCAACATTGCGTTAAAATAATTGTGATGTAGTATGATGATATGGTATCCTCCTCTGAATGTTCGGGTGGCTTGACTTGGCACATGCTCATGCATGTAGTTGAATCAAAACCAACATAGCCTCTATGATATTTATGTTCATGGTGTTCATATCCTACTCATGCTAGTATCCAATGTTACTTATGCATAATGCATGTTCATGACCGTTTTTGCTCTCTAGCTGGCCGCTTCTCAACCAAATTTCTAGCCTTCGCCTGTACTAAGTGGGAATTATGCTTGTGCATCAAAACCCTGAAACCCAAGTTATTCCAGATGAGTCTACCATACCTACCTATATGTGGTATTACCCTGCCGTCCTAAGTAAATTTGCATGTGCCACCTCTAAAAAAACTTCAAATAAATATCCTTTTTGTCTGCCTGGATTGTTCATAGAGCGACAGGAGGTAGTCAGTATCTTCCATGTTAAGCGGGTTATTCTCATGATGAGTGCTTATTCACTCGTCCTTGCACGAGAGGGGCGGTAATAGGGATTCCCAGTCCCGAATTCAAATTGCAAATAATTAAACAAAACTCCACCATGAATGTTGTTGGTATGGATGGCACCCGTTGTTTCGGACAAGCCGTGGAGTGTGATTGTTGGTGGAGGGGGAGTAAACCTTTACTTTTATCGCTTGGGAACCGCCACTAATGTGTTTAGCATGGAAGATACCGATAACTAATGGTCGCGAAGTAAATAAGAAGGGTGCATTTCTCAAAATTTCATTTACCTCTGTTTTAAAACATGAGCTCTGGCACCTCTGCAAATCACTACTTCCTGCTGCGAAGGGACTATCTATTTACTTTTATTTTGTGTCATCACCTTCTCAAATAAGCGCCAGAACCTGAGAGCACTATTGTCATCCTCATGCATTGTGTGTAGCTAATGTTGGGTGCATCATGACTAGATCTTTTCTACCATGAATTAAAATGTTTAGTCGCTGCTTGAACTTTGGAGGTGCTCTGCATTTATGTTTTGCGGTCTCAGAAAGGGCTAGCGAGATACCACTATTGTCATATTATATCATGGTTGCTTTGACAAAGTGTTGATTGTTTGAGATATCTTATTATTGCTCGGTAGTTGATTATGCCATTGTTATGAGTTAATATAATTTTTAAGAGTTATTGTCGACATGGTTAGTTATAATCTTTGCTGAAAACATGGGTGCTACTTAAGCTTATTTATGTAAACAAGAGCAAAAGAGTTCGTAAAAGTTTTTCTTTTTCACTTTTAGTTTACCAACTGAATTGCTTGAGGACAAGTAAAGGTTTAAGCTTGGGGGAGTTGATACGTCTCCATCGTATCTACTTTTCCTAACGCTTTTCCTCTTGTTTTGGACTCTAATTTGCATGATTTGAATGAAACTAACCCGGACTGGCGCTGTTTTCAGCAGAACTACCATGGTGTTGTTTTTGTGAAAAAATAAAAGTTCTCGGATTGGAACGAAACTTTGCGACGATTTTTTATTCAATAAATAAGAATTTCTGGAGCCAAGAACCACCGGAGGGGGGCACCTGGGTGGGCACAACCCACTAGGGCGCGCCCCTTCCAGGCACGCCCAGGTGGGTTGTCCCCACCTGGTGGCCCCGCAGACTCCAACCCTGATACTATAAAATCACATATTTGGAGAGAAAAATCAGGGAGAAAGAACTATCGCATTTCACGAGACGGAGCCGCCGCCACCTCCTGTTCTTCATCGGGAGGCCAGATCTGTAGTCCGTTTGGGCTGGGGAGAGGGGGATCTTCGATCTTCGTCATCACCAACCCTTCTCCATCGCCAATTCCATGATGCTCCCCACCGGGAGTGAGTAATTCCTTCGTAGGCTCGCTGGTCGGTGAGGAGTTGGATGAGATTCATCATGTAATCGAGTTAGTTTTGTTAGGGCTTGATCCCTAGTATTCATTATGTTCTGAGATTGATGTTGCTATGACTTTGCCATGCTTAATGCTTGTCACTTTGGGCCTGGGTGCCATGATTTCAGATCTGAACCATTTATGTTATCACCATTATATCTATGTTCTAGATCCGATCTTGCAAGTTATAGTCACCTACTACGTGTTATGATCTGGCAACCCCGGAGTGACAATAGTCGGGACACTTCCCGGTGATGACCGTAGTTTGAGGAGTTCATGTATTCACTATGTGTTAATGCTTTGTTCCGGTTCTCTATTAAAAGGAGGCCTTAATATCCCTTAGTTTCCAATAGGACCCCGCTGTCACGGGTGGGTAGGGCAAAAGATGTCATGCAAGTTCTTTCCATAAGCACGTATGACTATTTACGGAATACATGCCTACATTATATTTATGAACTGGAGCTAATGCCGTATCGCCCTAGGTTATGACTGTTACATGATGAATATCATCCAACGAATTCACCGATCCAATGCCTACGAATTTCTCTCATATTGTTCTTGCTAAGTTACTACTGTTTTTGTCACTGTTGCACTTGCTACAAAATCATTGCTATCACTGTTACCGTTACTATTGCTGTTGCTACTACTATCAAAACTATCATACTACTTTGCTACTGATCACTTTGCTGTAGATAATTAATCTCCAGGTGTGGTTGAATTGACAAATCAGCTGCTAATACTTGCAAATATTCTTTGGCTCCCCTTGTGTCAAATCAATAAATTTGGGTTGAATACTCTACCCTCGAAAACTTTGCGATCCCCTATACTTGTCGGTTATCAGAGATGTTCGATGGTGATGCTGGGGAATATCTATCGCTGCTCAGCTTGGAGGCCCAACCAGGCTGCAAGACCGCCCCAATTGTGGTGGAGGATTATGAGCTCTCGGCTTAGTTTGAGCAGAATGCTGAACGCTCCCAACGGCGCGTGGCTTGCCATCTTAAGCGTCCCCCCTTCTAGCAAGTGATGAGGATCCGACCTGTGGATGCCCATCGTTAAATGTAAACAATTATGTTATTTGAATATGCTTAATCAAGTAGTGTATGCTAAATTTTGTATTTTGTAAGTTCAAAGGGTTTTTATTCTGAAAGCATCATGCAAAACTTAACTAAAATAGCAACAACATGCAAAACTTACCCAAAATAGCAACATGCAAAACAACAACATGAAAAACATACTTAAAAAGGGATCCATGCAAAAGGAATTGATGTGGTTAAGGTTTTTTTCAAACTTGTGGTATTGCAAGTCGATGATTTTTCCTAGTAACTAGTTCACACAAGAGGGCTCCATGCACAAGGATTTCATTTTTCGAGGCTTTTTTTCATTTTCTTTGATTTTTTCCAAAATAAGGTCAAACTTGCAAGGTTTACCAATCCTACCAGATGGTTTGGAATTTCAATTTTTATTGTGTCCAGTGCCTACACCACCAATTCAAAAGGTAAAATTGATTTTTGCCAATTTTCAGGACATACATACATGACACTTGTAGTTCAAATTTGAGCTAGTTCTGATAAATATTTAGAAATTCAGTAAATGGATGAAATATAGAAATAAAGCTTGAAAATTCATGAAACTTGGGTAGTGTGCATCCAATGTGGCCTACTTTGGATGAAAAATGGAAAGACCCAATTTTATTACTTTTTTCTAGCACTTACTTAAAAAAAGTCATTTCTGCCACTTGAAAAATGGAAAAATAAGATTTTATTACAAAAAAAATTATAATTGCTATGCAAACATTGTCCACAATGGTAACACCCATGGTTGTGTCAAATTTGGACATGTTATCATGAACTGTGCCATGGACTTGGCCATGGCCATGAGCATATGCCTTGAAATCCATGCAACTTCATACAAGATTGGCCATTTTGTGAAGTTTTTTTTCAAACTTCTGGTATTGCAAGTCCATGATTTTTTCTAGTAACTAGTTCACACAAGAGGGCTCCATGTAGAAGGATTTCATTTTTTGAGGTTTTTTTCATTTTTCTTTGATTTTTTCCAAAATGAGGTCAAACTTGAAAGGTTGACCAATCCTACCAGATGGTTGGGAGTTTCAATTTTTGTTGTGCCCAGTTCCTACACCACCAATTCAAAAGGTAAAAATGATTTTTGCCAATTTTCAGGACATACATACATGACACTTGTAGTTCATATTTGAGTTAGTTCTGATAAATCTCTAGAAATTCAGTAAATGGATGAAATATAGAAATAAAGCTTTAAAATTGGTGAAACTTGGGCAGTGTGCATCCAATGTGGCCTACTTTGGATGAAAATGGAAAGAACCAATTTTATTACTTTTTTCTAGCACTTCTTCACAAAAAAGTCATTTCTGCCGAAAAGTAACTAGTATGCCTGGCTCTGCTTATATACTATTTGGTCAACAAGGGTTTTTTTTTTGCAAAAAATGCAGCTCTCCTCTTTGTTTGCTCCGCCGCCACCCGTACGCCTGCCTCCTACCATCAAGAGGGCAGAGCCACGCGGCGGTGCCCCATTGCCACCACCACCGCCCTTCCCGCCGCCAGGCAGTCCCGCCAATTCTAGATGCCTCAAAAATAGTCTCCCGCCACTGGCCCTCCACTCCCCGCACTCCCCTGATTAAATACCAGCGTCCAGCATCATTCCACTAACGCCTCATTCCATTGCTTTCCCGCGCCGCGCAATCCAAATCTAGTTCAGCCGCCATGGTGAGAAAGCTAAAGACTACAAGGATCTCCACGAGAGGTTTCTGCCCCAGGGCGCTCGTGCCCGGCACCGGCGGCAGCTCCAACACTGGAGCGGCGGCGGGCTCCAACTCCGACATGGGGGCTAACCTTGTCGCTAGGTTCTACTACAGCGCCCCCTCATTGGGCTCGGGTCCTACTCCGACTACTCCGAGCTGTCTCGTAACCGCAGGGAGCTCGAGGAGGAAGACGCCGAGGAGGAGGTGACCTTCGAGGCGTTGCAGTAGCACCTCGACATCTACGATGTCGAAGATGCGGCCGAGGAAGACGATGTACTGGCTCCTGCTTACGATGCCGCCGTGCTCACTGCCCAGGCCAAGGAGGTCCTGCGCGCGGCGCAGTAGCAGCTCGACCAAGCGGTGCTAGCCGCGTCTCTGTCCATGGTGCAGACATAGGCTGTTAGGCACCGGGTTGCTGAAGAAGAGGCCGCAGCTCGAGAGCAGAGGAGGGCGGCCACTCTGCATGCAGTGGCCACCGTCGAGGCGGAAGGTGAGGGACCGGACGTCGTCGTCCTATCCTCCTCCTACGACGAAGACCACAACAACGACGATGGTGGCACCATCATCCTTTCGGATGATGAAGACAAGTAGCCTTCCATTTGTTAACACTACCACCGCTGGCCGGCCATCTAATTTCTCCCTTATTAAAATGGTGTATTAGTGTAATGTCACGATGTCAGTTCGCTCTGTTAATTGTTGAACAAATCTAAGAACGTGGTTATTCAGTTTTATCCAAATCTCTGAATCCGCTGTGTTTTACTCCGCCGCGTTCTATCTTTCTAGTGTCACTGGCTCGTGGGCCCTTCTATAAGGCAGTAAATACCAGGTCAAAAAGACTCGGCTATAACCATAAGCAAACAGACGCACATAGGTGAAATGGTTCGCACGTTGCATAATCTAGCGTTGGTCCCGAGTACCACCCCCACTGGCCGCAATATATTGCACCATTTTTTCCAAACAAATCAGTGACTGACATATGGGTCCTGCGGTGTCCCAGGCTTCTGTATATTTCACTATTTTTTAATTTATATACTAGACACTGACAGGTGGGTCCCGGGTGAACCACGCGTTAGTGTATGCGCCAGGTAACGGTCAACTGCATCGACCCGTCGGAAATGCTCCCATTTGGGCGTTTTTGAGTGTGGGGCGACTGGTGGAGGGGAAAACTGATGGACATTAAATGGGTGGGGTAAAACTGAGGAGTACTAAGCAACGAGGGCACAGAAATAGAAAAGCCTATTTACATCTATGTTACAAAGGTACTTTTTCATACCTTTCACTTTCTCCTTAGAGATTAAGCTTCCCCGATCATGATAAAACTTACCTCTTCCACTTCCTGTTCTTCCTTTTGTTCATCAGTGAGGTATAGCTCCAGATGTTGTCCATTCACCCTTTTAGTCGAATAGCTCCGGAATTATAAACTTCTTCAATCTCATATGGCCCTTCCCAACGAAACCTAAGTTTCCCTGGAAACAACTTGAGACGAGAGTTAAATAGAAGGACCTTGTCCCCCGCGGCAAACGTTTGTTTTAGTATATTACGATTGTGCCACATCTTAACTTTTTCTTTAAACAACCGGGCACTCTGAAGCACTGTTCTGAAGCTCTCCTAAAGCATGTATATCTAACAGTCTTTTCTCTCCTGCTTCCTTAAGATTGAAATTGATATTTTTGACTTCCCAATAAGCTTTATGTTCTAGTTCTAAGGGTAAATCATATGCCTTATCATAAACTATCTTGTATGGTGACATGCCCATGGGGTTTTGTAAGCGGTGTGGTAGGACCAAAGTGTCTCATTTAGCTTGCCTGTCCAGTCTTTTCTAGACTTTTATTTGCACCGTCTTCTGTAATATTGTCTTTATTTCTTGGTTTGAGAGTTCCACTTGATCACTGGTTTGAGGATATGATACGGTGAAGCTATTCGGTGAGTTACTCCATACTTACGGAGTATCCTCCCGAAAATTCCCTGTATAAAATGAGATCCACCATCAGTAATAAGAACTTTAGGGACTCCGAACCTGGGAAGGATGATGTGCTTTATCATCTTGAATGAGGTAGAAGCATCTGCGTGATGAGTAGGAAGGGCTTCAACCCACTTGGTAACATAATCTACAGCCACAAGAATGTGAATAGGGAATGGTCACAAATAGTCCAACCCCCAAACATCAAAAGGTTCACACACTAGACTATAATTCATATGCATTTCTTGTTTCCTACCTATATTACCTGTGCGTTGACATGCATAACAACTTTTAACAAACCTGTGCACATCTCTGAAGAGTGTAGGCCAGTAAAATCTTGATTGAAGTACTTAATTTGGCCGTAGTTTGGTCGCCTGCATGATGTCCTGCATACGGGCTATTGTGACACTTATCAAGTATAGCATTCATCTCATGTTCTGGGACACAAAGCCTAATCATGTCATCCGGTCCATGCCGATAAGGAAAAGGATCGTCCCAGAAGTAGTATTTCAGCTCACTGGAAAACTTTTTTCTCTGATGATAATTCATATCTGGTGGCATATACTTTCCTACCAGAAAGTTAGCATAATCTGCAAACCAATGTTCTATTTTTTTAATCATAGCCAAACTCCCACCTCGAAAGGATCCATTTATCGGAATTGGGTCGTAGGGTATTCTTTCCATGCGTGATAGGTGGTCTGCCACTGGGTTGTCCTCACCTTTGCGGTCTACTATCTACAAGTCAAACTCTTGAAGTAGTAATTGATACATCCATTTTGCATCATGTTTTCTTACTATTATTTATAATGTTTTTATGCATAATAATGCTTTATGGGGTGATTCTAATCCCTTTTCTCTCATAAAATGCAAGGTTTACACAAAGATGGAGAATACCGGCAGCTGGAATTCTGGACCTGAAAAAGCTACATCAGAGACACCTATTCTGCACATCTCCAAATAAGCTGAAACTTCACGGAAAATTATTTTGGATTATATAAAAAATACTGGAGCAAATAACTACCGGAGGGGGCCACCTGGTAACCACAAGACACCAGGGTGCGCCAGGCCCCTCAGGCGCGCCCTGGTAGGTTATGGCCAGCCCAGCCCACCTCCGGTGCCCATCTTTTGGTACTTAAGGTCTTTTGACCTAGAAAAAATAAGGAGAGGACTTTCGGGACGGAGCGCCACCGTCTCGTGGCGGAACTTGGGCAGGAGCACTTTTGCCCTCCGGCGGAGCGATTCCGCCGGGGAACTTCCCTCCCGGAGGGGAAAATCGAAGCCATCGTCATCAACAATCCTCTCATCTTTGGGAGGCCAATCTTCATCGAAATCTTCAACATCGCCATCTCATCTCAAACCCTAGTTTATCTCTTGTGTTCAACCTTGGTACCAGAACCTTTGATTGGTACCTGTGGGTGACTAGTAGTGTTGATTACATCTTGTAATTGATTACTATATGGTTTATTTGGTGGAAGATTATCGTGGTATCACACGGCCACCTATGGGGCCATCGGCCCCTTGTGGTTCTGCAAGGGGGAAGAGCGCATTGCACAAAGAGCGGAAAGCGCAGAGCAGCACGACAACAATGACACGGGCAGTTTTACCCAGGTTTGGGCCGCCGCGAGGCGTAAAACCCTACCTCCTGCTATTGTGGATTGATGGAAGGACCGTGGTGGAGACGCAGTGCTCTAGCCCGGCAAGGTCGCCTCGGGGCGAGAGTAGCTACGCGCGTACGAGCGTGCAAGGGTCCGAATAATTATCCTCTCTAAGGTAGCCACGTCCCTCCTTTTATAGGTCAAGAGGTCACCACATTGACAAAACAGTCATTATGAATTGATTAGATAGCCACAGTGCTATCATACCTAACTCTGCAGCCAAGACAGGGTGCATTAAATGCACCGCTTAGTGTCACATCGTGGCGTAGCCCGGCAAGCCTTGCCATGCCATTCAGCCACCTTTTCGCCTGCCCACGCGACACGTCGCCTGGACGGGTGTCATTTAGGGATGATCTTCCTCAGAAATGGCCTGCCACGTACCAAGTAACAGCCACTTAGTCACTTGGGGGCTCAACACCGCGCCGATGGGTGACTTGCGTTGCTGTGAGGTGGAGCGGTTGAGCTTTGGCGGGGTAATCCGCCCTTGGCGTCCTCGGCAAGCCTACCGGGGGAGTCTTGAGGTTTGTCTTGGGGTAACCTCGACCCCGCCAGGCTCGCCTGCCCGGCAAGGGAGGTTTTTTTCTTAGTGATATCTTACTTATTTGGTTGGTCTTCTTGATCCGCCCTTTGATTTCTCAAAGAGCCATCTCTTCTGCTTGGCCTTGTCTTGAACGTCGTAACCTTGCTCTTGAGCCTATGTACAGTCCGGGCAACACACCTGGGGGTTTGTTGCACCGACAAAGATTATATGTTCAGATCCATTATGCTATTTAATACCCCTCTGATATTGAGCATGAATATCATTTGTGAGTAGTTACTTTTGTTCTTGAGGTCACGGGAGAAGTCATGTTGCAAGTAATCATGTGAATTTGGTATGTGTTTGATATTTTGATGATATGTATGATGAGATTCCCTTAGTGGTGTCATGTGAACATCAAATACATGGCACTTCACCATCTTTGGCCTAAGGGAATGCATTGTGGAGTAGTTATTAGATGATGGGTTGCTAGAGTGACAGAAGCTTAAACCCTAGTTTATGCGGTACTTCGTAAGGGATCGATTTGGATCCATATGTTTAATGCTATGGTTAGATTTTATCTTAATGCTTTTCTCATAGTTGCGGATGCTTGCGAGGGGGTTAGTCATAAGTGGGAGGTTTCTTCAAGTAAGAACAGCACCCAAGCACCGATCCACCCACATATCAAATTATCAAAGTAGCGAACGCAAATCAAACCAACATGATGAGAGTGACTAGATGAAATTCCTGTGTACCCTCAAGAACGCTTTGCTTATTATAAGAGACCGTTTGGGCCTGTCCTTTGCCACAAAAGGATTGGGATACCTTGCTGCACTTTATTTACCATTACCGTTACTTGCTTGTTACAAATTATCTTGCTATCAAACTACCTATTACCGACAATTTCAGTGCTTGCAGAAATTACCTTGCTGAAAACCACTTGTCATTTCCTTCTGCTCCTTGTTGGGTTTGACACTCTTACTTATCAAAAGGACTACGATTGATCCCCTAAACTTGTGGGTCATCAAGACTCTTTTCTGGTGCCGTTGCCGGGGAGTGAAGTGCTCTTGGTAAGTGGAAACCGGTAAGGAAAAATTTATACTACATGCTGAAATTTATTGTCACTTGTTACTATGGAAAGTCATCCTTTGAGGGGCTTGTTCGGGGTATCTTCACCTCGAACGGAAGCACAATTAGTTGCCCCTCAACCTACTGCATCTTCTGAAAATATTGGTTATGAAATTCCTTTGGGTATGATAGAACAACTGCTAGCTAATCCTTATGCAGGAGATGGAACTGAACATCCTGATATGCATTTGATATATGTGGATGAAATTTGTGGATTATTTAAGCTTGCAGGTTTATCCGGAGATGAAGCTAAGAAGAAGGTTTTCCCTTTATATTTGAAGGGAAAATCATTGACATGGTATAGGCTATGCGATGATATTGGATCTTGGAACTGGAACCGATTGAAATTGGAATTTCACCAAAAAAATTATCCTATGCATCTAGTTCATCGTGATCAGAATTATATATATAATTTTTGTCCTCGTGAAGGAGAAAATATCGCTCTAACTTGGGGGAGGCTTAAGTCAATGTTATATTCATGCCCCAATCATGAGCTCTCGAGAGAAATTATCATTCGGAATTTTTATGCTCGGCTTTCTCATAATGATCAATCCATGCTCGATACTTCTTGTACTGGTTCTTTTATGATGAAAACTATTGAATTCAGGTGGGATCTTTTAGAAAGAATTAAATGCAACTCTGAAGATTGGGAACTCAACGAAGGTAAAGAGTCAGGTATTAAGCTTGAGTTTGATTGTGTTAAATCTTTTATGAATACCGATGATTTTCACAAGTTTAGCACTAAATATGGATTTGACTCTAAGATAGTAGCCTCTTTTTGTGAATCATTTGCTACTCATGTTGATCTCCCTAAGGAGAAGTGGTTTAAATATCATCCCCCTATTAAAGAAGAAATCAAAGAACCGGTAATAGCTAAAGATGAAACTATCATTTACAATGTTGATCCAGTTGTGCCTACTGCTTTTATTGAGAAACCACCTTTCCCTGTTAGGATAAAGGAACATGCTAAGGTATCAACTATGGTTCACAAAAGTAATATTAAAGCACCTAAACCCTCTGAACAAATTAAAGTAGAACCTAGTGTTGCTATGGTTAAAGATCTCTTGATAGAAAATGTTGATGGGCATGTTATTTACTTCTGTGATGAAGCTGCTAGAATTGCCAAACCCGATGAAAAAGATAAACATAGACCCGTAGCTGGCTTGCCTATTGTCTTAGTTAAAATTGGAAATCATTGCTATCATGGTTTATGTGACTTGGGTGCTGGTGTGAGTGCTATTACCTTATATCAAGAAATTATGAATGACATAGCACCCGCTGAAATAGAAGACATAGATGTTACTATTAAACTTGCTAATAGAGACACCATCACACCACTTGGGATTGTTAGAGATGTTGAAGTCTTGTGTGGGAAAATAAAATACCCTACTGATTTTCTAGTTCTTGGTTCCCCACAAGATGACTTTTGTCCCACTATTTTTGGTAGGCCTTTCTTGAACACTGTCAATGCCACAATAGATTGCCATAAAGAAACTGTCAGTGTTAGCTTTGGTGATGAGTCTCATGAATTTAATTTCTCCAAGTTTAGTAGACAACCTCATAATAAACAATTACCTAGTAAGGATGAAATAATTGGTCTTGCTTCTATTGCTATGCCTCCTACTGATCCATTAGAACAATATTTGCTAGACCATGAAAATGATATGCACTTGCGTGAAAGAAATGAAAGAGATAAAATATTCTTTGAACAACAACCTCTCCTTAAACACAATTTGCCTATTGAAACTCTAGGAGGTCCTCCTCCACCTAAAGGTGATCCCGTGTTTGAATTAAAATAATTGCCTCACACTTTGAAATATCTTGATGAGAAGAAGATATATCCTGTTATTATTAGTGCTAACCTTTCAGAACATGAAGAAGAAAGATTATTAAAAATTCTAAAGAAGCACCGTGCTGCTATTGGATATACTCTTGATGATCTTAAGGGCATTAGTCCCACTCTGTGTCAGCACAAGATTAATATCGAACCTGATGCTAAACCCGTTGTTGATGACCAATGGCGATTGAATCCTAAGATGAAAGAAGTGGTAAGAACTAAAATAGTAAAACTTCTGGAAGCAGGTAAAATCTATCCCATAGCTGATAGTAGGTGGGTAAGTCGTGTTCATTGTGTCCCTAAGAAGGGAGGTATTACTGTTGTTCCTAATGATAAAAATGAACTTATTACACAAAGAATTGTTACTGGCTATAGAATGGTAATTGATTTTAGAAAATTAAATAAAGCTACTAGAAAAGATCATTACCCTCTGCCTTTTATTGATCAAATGCTAGAAAGATTATCTAAGCACACACACTTTTGTTTTCTTGATGGATATTCTGGTTTCTCTCAAATACCTGTTTCATAACCTAATCAAGAGAAACCCACTTTTACTTGCCCTCTTTGAACCTATCCTTATAGACGTATGCCTTTTGCTTTATACAATGCACCTGCTACCTTTCAAAGATGTATGACTGCTATATTCTCTGATTTTTGTGAAAAGATTGTTGAAGTTTTCATGGATGATTTTTCCATTTCGGAACTTCTTTTGATAATTGCTTAAGCAACCTTGATCGAGTTTTCCAGAGATGTGAGCAAACTAATCTTGTCTTGAATTGGTAGAAGTGGCACTTTATGGTTAATGAAGGCATTGTCTTGGGGCATAAAATTTCTGAACGAGGTATTGAGGTGGATAAAGCTAAAGTTGATGCAATTGAGAAAATGCCATGTCCTAAAGATATTAAAGGTATTCGTAGTTTCCTTGGTCATGCTGGTTTCTATAGAAGATTTATTAAAGACTTCTCTAAAATATCTAGGCCTCTTACTAATGTTTTACAAAAGGATGTTCCTTTTGTTTTTTATGATGATTGTGTAGAAGCCTTTGAAACACTTAAGAAAGCCTTAATTTCTGCACCTATTGTTCAACCACCTGATTGGAACTTGCCTTTTGAAATTATGTGTGATGCTAGTGATTATGCTGTTGGTGTTGTTCTAGGACAAAGAGTTGATAAGAAATTAAATGTTATCCATTATGCTAGCAAAACTCTAGATAGTGCCCAAAGAAATTATGCTACTACTGAAAAAGAATTTTTAGCAGTTGTGTTTGCTTGTGATAAATTCAGATCTTACATTGTTGATTCCAAAGTAATTGTTCACACTGATCATGCTGTTGTAAAATATCTTATGGAAAAGAAAGATGCAAAACATTGACTCATTAGGTGGGTTCTCTTTCTATAAGAGTTTGATTTACATATCACTGATAGGAAAGGAGCTAAGAACCCCGTAGCTGATAACTTGTCTAGCTTAGAAAATATTCTTGATGACCCACTACCTATTGATGATAGTTTTCCTGATGAACAACTAGCTGTAATAAATGCTTCTCATAACACTCCTTGGTATGCTGACTATGCTAATTACATTGTTGCTAAATTTATACCACCTAGTTTCACATACCAACAAAAGAAAAAATTCTTCTATGACTTAAGACATTACTTTTGGGATAACCCACATCTTTATAAAGAAGGAGTAGATGGTATTATCAGACGTTGTGTAACTGAGCATGAATAGGAACAAATCCTATGAAAATGTCACTCCGAAACCTATGGAGGACATCATGCAGGAGATAGAACTGCGCATAAGGTATTACAATCTGGTTTTTATTGGCCTACTCTTTTCAAGGATGCCCGTAAGTTTGTCTTGTCTTGTGATGAATGCCAAAGAATAGGTAATATCGGTAAGCGTCAAGAAATGCCTATGAATTATTCACTTGTTGTCGAACTATTTGATGTTTGGGGTTTTGATTACATGGGACCTTTTCCTTCCTCTAATGGGTATACACATATTTTGGTTGTTGTTGATTACGTTACTAAGTGGGTAGAAGCTATTCCAACTAGTAGTGCTGATCATAACACCTCCATTAAGATGCTTAAAGAAGTTATTTTCCCAAGGTTTGGAGTCCCTAGATACCTAATGACTGATGGTGGTTCACATTTTATTCAGGGTGCTTTCTGTAAAATGCTTGCTAAATATGATGTTAACCATAGAATTGCATCACCCTATCACCCTCAATCTAGTGGTCAAGTTGAACTTAGCAATAGAGGAAAAAAATTAATATTTCAAAAAACTGTCAATAGGTCCTGAAAGAATTGGTGTAAGAAATTAGATGATGCACTTTGGGCCTATAGAATAGCTTATAAAAATCCTATGGGTATGTCTCCTTATAAAATGGTTTATGGAAAAGCTTGTCATTTGCCTCTTGAGTTAGAACATAAAGCATATTGGGCAATTAAATAATTCAACTATGACTTCAAACTTGCCGGTGAAAAGAGGTTATTTGATATTAGCTCACTAGATGAATGGAGAACCCAAGTTTATGAAAATGCCAAGCTATTTAAAGAAAAGGTTAAAAGATGGCATGACAAAAGAATACAAAAGCAGGAATTCAAAGTGGGTGAATATGTTCTTTTGTACAATTCTCGTTTTAGATTTTTTGCAGGAAAGCTTCTTTCCAAATGGGAAGGACCATATATTATCAAAGAGGTGTATCGTTCTGGAGCCATCAAGATTAATAATGCCGAAGGTACTAACCCGAAGGTGGTCAATTGTCAAAGAATTAAACACTATATGTCAGGTACGCCTATTAATGTTGAAAGCAATATTATCCAAACCATGACACCGGAGGAACACATAAAAGAAAACTTCCAGAACAATGAAAAAGAGGAGGTATATGATACGCCGATACGGTAAGTAAACGGACTCCGAAAAATCCGCGAAAATATTTTCTGTTAGTTTTGGAATATTAGAAAAAATAGGAAAATAAGAAACGACCAGGAAGGCAACCGAGGTGGGTACGATACACCAGGGTCCGCCTGCCCTCGCCGGCGCGCCCTGGTGGGTTGTGCTCCCCTCGGGCACCTTCCCGACTCCGTTTTCCTTCCTTATGCTTGTTTCGAAAGATTAAAAATCTTAATATATACCCCCATATGATTTGACCACCGCATCGCAGAAAAATCCTTTGTTCTTGTTTCGTGCTGTTTTCTCGTCAAATCTAGATCTCCATGGCTCCACCAAGCTCCTCCAAGGACAAGTTCTTCGAGAGGGTCATCAACCCGTACTTGTCGGAGGTGATGAAGCACCCTCAAGCCATTGAGATGCATGAGGGGGTGCTCCACATCTGGGATGTTCAAGGGCCCAAGAAGACGGGAACCGTGGAGGCTAGGCTCGAGGCGGTGGAGCAGGAGATCTTCAAGTGCCAAGGGATGGTGGAGCGTGAACTCAGTGCCAATCACCTCATGATCACGGAGTTCACCTGTGATCACAAGGTGGATGGCCAGTCTATGAAGGACATCGTCTTCACCTTCAATGAGCAAATCAATTTTCTGCAAAGCCAAATCTATGATCTCCAAAATCAAGTCTTTGAGTATGAGGCAAGATTTAAAGGTATGATTTTAGCTGCCAGTTGCAGGGCTCAGGAGACTCGTGCTTCCTCTTATGATGGTGAGCTGCTGCCTTGTAAGTCGGAGGATAAGCTTGCTACTACCTCATCACCACCACCATCATCATCTTCCCCACCAAAGGAGACTTGAGTACACGGGTATGGGCACTCCCCTTGGCTTGTGCCAAGCTTGGGGGAGATGCCTCGGTATCGTATCACCATCACTCTTATTACCTTTACCTATCTTAGTTTGATCTTTAGTTATTTTGTGATTTAGTTGAATAAATGTTTAGTATGATCTTTATTCAAGTGCTAGTTTCCTGATCTATCTATCTATGTAATCGAGTGAGAGTTATATAATAAAGTTTAGTTTGAGTTTTTGCTTCTTTACTTTTATGTTTCAATCAAAATAAAAGGGAAATAAATGAAAAAGATCATGTACTAATCTTATGGTAAGTAATGACATCACATAAGGAAAAGTATAAGTGGTAAAATTTGGTCAATGATGCAATTCATGAAAGAATTAATAAGGGAAGAGAAGATTCACATGCAAATACACTATCTTGGACATCTTTTATGATTGTGAGCCCACATTAAATATTATATGCCAAAATTGTTGACGTTGGACAAGGAAGACAACTTAATGATTTATGTTTGTTCATATTCACATAGAAGTTATATTATCATAGATCCTCCAACATGTGGTGCTTGCTCAATATCTTTGCTAGCCAAAATTCCGCACTAAGTAGAGATACTACTTGTGCATCCAAAAACCTTAAACCCAAACTCATGTTTTGAGAGTCCACCATACCTACCTATGGATAGAATAAGATCCTTCAACTAAGTTGTCATCGGTGCAATAAGGCAATAAAAATTGCTTCTAAATGTGTTTGATCATTTAGTGTAAGAGAAAATTTAGCGTTGTACGAACTTGTGATGGCAAAGTAATAAAAGCGACATACTGCATAATAAAGGTTGCTATCATAAGGGGCAATATAACATGATGTTATTTTGCACTAAGAGATTGTGCATACAAACCAAAAAGCGCACGGCAACCTCTACTTCCCTCTGCGAAGGGCCTATCTTTTACTTTTACGTATTTACTTCTATGCAAGAGTCAAAGTATTTTTACCTATTCCTTTTTATTTTCTCTTTTTGCAAGCATCATGTGGTGGGGAAAGATCTAGGCAGATAAATCCAGTTGAATGTGAGTGAGCATGAGTTATTATTATTGACATCACCCTTGAGGTGAATGAGTTGGGAGGCGAAACTATAAGCCCCTATCTTTCTATGTGTCCGGTTGAAACTTTTTGCTCATGTGTATGCGGTGAGTGTTAGCAATCATAGAAGATTAAATGATGGTTGAGTATGTGGACTTGCCAAAAGGCTCCGATACGAGACCCTTCCTGAAATTATGATGAATTGTAGTTGCAAAGTTGATTGAGAATATAGTTTGTTGGTTTTCAATAGAGTTTATGCTTTTTACTTCGATGTTGTGATGAATTGTTACTTGTTCATGAGAAGTTATATGATAAAGTTATATGATAGAGCTTTATAATAAAGTTTGTTGATGTTATAATAATAAGCATGATGCTACTATGTCCGTATTTTGTTTTATCGACACCTCTCTCTCTCTAAGCATGTTGACATGATTTTCGATATCGGCTTTCGCTTGAGGACAAGCGAGGTCTAAGCTTGGGGGAGTTGATACGTCCATTTTGCATCATGTTTTCTTACTATTATTTATAATGTTTTATGCATAATAATGCTTTATGGGGTGATTCTAATGCCTTTTCTCTCATAAAATGGAAGGTTTACACAAAGAGGGAGAATACCGGCAGCTGGAATTCTGGACCTGAAAAAGCTACGTCAGAGACACCTATTCTGCACATCTCCAAATAAGTTGAAACTTCACGGAGAATTCATTTTTGAATATATAAAAAATACTGGAGCAAATAACTACCGGAGGGGGGCCACCTGGTGACCACAAGACACAAGGGCGCGCCAAGCCCCCCAGGCGCGCCCTGGTGGGTTATGGCCAGCCCAGCCCACCTCCGGTGCCCATCTTCTGGTACTTAAGGTCTTTTGACCTAGAAAAAATAAGGAGAGGACTTTCGGGATGGAGAGCCACCATCTCGAGGCGCAACTTGGGCAAGAGCACTTTTGCCCTCCAGTGGAGCGATTCCGCCGGGGAACTTCCCTCCCGGAGGGGGAAATCGAAGCCATCGTCATCACCAACAACCCTCTCATCTTTGGGAGGCCAATCTTCATCGACATCTTCAACAACACCATCTCATCTCAAACCCTAGTTCATCTCTGGTGTTCAATCTTTATACCGGAACCTCAGATTGGTACCTGTGGATGACTAGTAGTGTTGATTACATCTTGTAGTTGATTACTATATGGTTTATTTGGTGGAAGATTATATGTTCAGATCCATTATGCTATTTAATACCCCTTTGATCTTGAGCATGAATATCATTTGTGAGTAGTTACTTTTGTTCTTGAGGTCACGGGAGAAGTCATGTTGCAAGTAATCATGTGAATTTGATATGTGTTCGATATTTTGATGATATGTATGTTGAGATTCCCTTAGTGGTGTCATGTGAACGTCGACTACATGGCACTTCACCATATTTGGGCCTAAGGGAATGCATTGTGGAGTAGTTATTAGATGATGGGTTGTTAGAGTGACAGAAGCTTAAACCCTAGTTTATGCGGTACTTCGTAAGGGACCGATTTGGATCCATATGTTTAATGCTATGGTTAGATTTTATCTTAATGCTTTTCTCGTAGTTGCGGATGCTTGCAAGGGGGTTAGTCATTAGTGGGAGGTTTCTTCATGTAAGAACAGCACCCAAGCACCGATCCACCCACATATCAAATTATCAAAGTAGCGAACGCAAATCAAACCAACATGATGGAAGTGACTAGATGAAATTCCCGTGTACCCTCAAGAATGCTTTGCTTATTATAAGAGACCATTTTGGCCTGTCCTTTGCCACAAAAGTATTGGGCTACCTTGCTGCACTTTATTTACCGTTACCGTTAGTTGCTTGTTACAAATTATCTTGCTATCAAACTACCGGTTACCGACAATTTTAGTGCTTGCAGAAATTACCTTGCTGAAAACCACTTGTCATTTCCTTCTGCTCCTCGTTGGGTTCGACACGCTTACTTATCGAAAGGACTATGACTGATCCCCTATACTTGTGGGTCATCAGTAATATCCATCGAATCAATTGAGGCTTAGCGTCCTTTCTAGCAAGAACATAACATGAGGCACGATGATCCGTGTGAACTATTACTTTTGAATTATTAATATAAGATCTATATTTATCACAAGCAAAAACAATAGAGTAATTCTTTCTTAGTCGTGGCTAAGTGTTTTGATCTTCATCCAAACTCCTGCTAGCATAAAAGACAACATTAAGCTTCTTATCATCCCGCTGCCCCAAGACAACTCCAATGGCATATTTGCTAGCTGATATGTCTCCAACGTATCTATAATTTATGAAGTATTCATGCCATGTTTACAATAATTTTATTTGGTTTTGGTGCACTTTTATATGATTTTTATGGAACAACCTATTAACCTAGTGCACAGTGTTAGTTCCTGTTTTTTTGCATGTTTTTGGTTTTCCAGAAAATCCATACCAAACAAAGTCCAAATGCCACGAAAATTTACGCTGATTTTTTCTGGAACATAAGCGACCCCCCAAGCTTCGAGGAAGGACCATAAGACCCACGAGGACACGACAAGCTCACACCACGCGCCCTCCCCCCTAGGGAGTGTGGGTCGATCTTGTGGTACCCTCTGGCACCCCCCCTGACGTGAATCCAATGCTGAAAATTCCTATAAATAGAGAAACCTTCGAAACTTAACCTAGATGAGTTTTTCCGCCGCTGCAAGCCTTTGTCCCGAAGCAATCTCAATTGGAGCCCTGTTCTAGCACCCTGTCGGTGGGGGAAGTGATCACCGGAGGCCATCTTCATCATCCTGGCGGTCTCCATGATGAGGAGGGAGTGGTTTACCCTAGGGGCTGAGGGTATGTACCAGTAGCCATGTGTTTGATCTCTCTCTCCCTCTCTCTCTCTCTCTCTCTCTCGTGTTCTTGATTTGCCATGATCTTGATGTACCATGAGCTTTGTTAATATAGTTGGATCATATGGTGTTCTTCCCTCTCTATCTTGTTGTGATGAACTGAGTCTTGCTCTTTGAGGTTTTGTTATGTTGGATTGAATATTGGATTTGATATCACTTGATGTATGTCTTGCATATGGATACCCGTGGTGACAATGGGGTATTCTATCAAGTCACTTGATATATGTTTTGGTAATCAACTTGCGGATTCCGTGGTGACATTGGGGTAATCTAGGCATAGAGGTTGATACACGTTTTCATCCTACTTTCTCCGATAGGAACTTTGGAGTGATTCTTTGTCGCACGTTGAGGGATTGTTACATGATTCAATTATGTTAGCACTGTTGAGAGATTGCTCCAGTGAAAGTATGAACCCTAGGCCTTGTTTCTAAGCATTGATACACCGTTTTGCTCGTTGTTTGCTATTTGTTAACCTGCTATTTTTATTATTTCAGATACAAAAACCTATATCTGCTATCCATACTACACTTGTATCGCCATCTCTTCGCCGAACTAGTTCACCTGTTGGGCCACTGCCCCCTAGGGTTTTTGGGGTGGGGGCGCCCACCCATGGCCTATATAAATAGAGAGGAGGGACAACCCATGGAACACACATCTTTTGTGCCTGTGGCTACGCCCTCACTCCCCCCAACAAATACATCACACCATGATGTTGTTGCTCCTCCCTCCTTCTACTCCAACGAGGCCTAGCTCTGGACAATGAAGCCCTGTCAGATCATTGAGTTTGTATGCATGGGATACCAGCAAAGGCGCCATGCTTATGGTGCTCAATCTAAGGATCAGTTCATGAGATGAAATTCTCGCATCTGGGGGTATAATCTAGCTGCGGGAATCGGCATCAACTCGCTTGACCAACTCTCCTCTCTGCTGCATTATGTTGGTAAGTGATCTAATCTAGATCAAATCATGTATGCTTCTTCATAGTGATCCTGAGATGATTCGTAGGCGCAACTTTTTTTTTCCTACTACGTTCCCAATCGAAAGGGCATTTCGCGCCTTCAATGTTTTGGTGTTCATGAAATTTTTCGGACTAACCGTGTGCCTAAGCTACTTAGGTATACTTAATATGGCACAAGACGGGTTGGGCACCCCTCCGGATGAAAAAGAGCAAAGTCGGCATTCCCGACGTGTTTTTTTGGTCGTAGGAAATCTGTACTATTAAGAGGGGCTCCACATGGGAAGGTATAGGTGGAATCATATCAGGTACACAACTACATATTGCACCCACATATCTACCCTTCCATTTTGAGGAGAGAGCCTCATTTCCAACTATTGCAGAAAAGCACACAACGGTTGTACCGCTCCTCTCTGGATGGTGCAACCCATGGCCTTGCCTAGGAGGTTGTACAACGGGCTTGGTCGGTTGTACCGCTTGCGTGGTACTACCAGTCCTAGCACCCGCCCAACAACCACCCGAGAGGTGATTCCCTCGGGATAGGCAGCGGTACCTGGGCGACGGGCGACGGCTAACCAATTTTTTTGGTCGTTGCAAAATAACTAATACAACTGGTGCCCACAACGGTTTTACCGCTTGGGACTTAGCGGCCACCATCACACGCTCCAAGACGGTTGTATCGGCTCCTGTACCGCCCCTACTGCCAGTCATGGGGTGATTTCCCAGCATTGGAGCGGTATTAGAGTGGAAGCTGACCGAATTTTCAGGCTATTATTTTCTAGTCAGTACGACTAGTGGTCAAGGTGGTTGTACCACTCTTGCAATTGCGTCTAGGATTTGCTACAGGAGCAGTTGCACCGCTTGCCTGAGCGGTTGTACCACTCCAGGGCTTTTCTGCGTGTAACAGTTAGATTTGGGGATGGACCATAAATGGAGGTGGTTCTTTTACCTCCCAACTACCTCTTGCCTAATCTATCTCCTCCATTAATACCCAATGCTTTTTCTTGCTCGATATCCTCTAGCCTACCAAACTTGTTGATTTGCTAGGGATGGAGGAAGGAGACTCCTACTTCTTGAGCTTGCGTTGGTTTTTCCCTTGAAGAGGCAAGGGTGATGCAACAAAGTAGAGATAAGTATTTCCCTCAATTGAGAACCAAGGTATCAATCCAGTAGGAGGAACACACAAGTCTCCAATAATTGAACCTACACAAACAAACAAATACTTGCACCCCCAACGTGATAAAGGGGTTGTCAATCCCTTCATGGTTACTTGCAAGGATGAGATCTGATAGTTATATATGTAAAAGATAAGTAAAAGTGCGAAATAAAATAAAAGTAAATAAATTGCAGCAATGTATTTTTGTGTTTTTGATTTTATAGATCTAAAAATAATATGATGAAAGATAGACCCGGGGGCCATAGTTTTCACTAGAGGCTTCTCTCTTGAAAGAAAGCATACGGTGGGTAAACAAATTATTGTTGAGCAATTGATAGAAAAGCGCAAAGTTATGACGATATCTAAGGCAATGATCATGTATATAGGCATCATGTCCGTGACAAGTAGACCGACTCCTACCTGCATCTACTACTATTACTCCACACATCGACCGCTATCCAACATGCATCTAGTGTATTAAGTTAACAAGAATGGAGTAACGCCTTAAGCAAGATGGCATGATGTAGAGGGATAGATCCAATCAATATGAACAAACCCCATCTTTTTATCCTTAGTGGCAACAATACAAATACGTGTCATGTCCCTTTCTGTAACTGGGATTGAGCATCGCAAGATTGAACCCACTACAAAGCACCTCTCCCATTGCAAAAAAATCAATCTAGTTGGCCAAACCAAATCAATAGATCGGAGAGAAATACAAAGCTATCTTATTCATGCATAAAAGAGTTCAGAGAAGACTCAAATAATATTCATAGATAATCTGATCATAAATCCACAGTTCATCGGATCTCAACAAACACACCGCAAAAGAAGATTACATCGAATAGATCTCCAAGAACATCGTATTGAAGATCAAAGGGAGAGAAGAAGCCATCTAGCTACTAGCTACAGACCCGTAGGTCTGTGGTAAACTACTCACACATCATCGAAAGCGCAGCAAGGTTGATGTAGAAGCGCTCCATGGTCGAATCCCCCTCCGACAGAGTACCGGAAAAGGTCCCCAGATGGGATCTCACGACGACAGAAACTTGCGGCGGCGGAAAAGTATTTTTGGTGTGCCCTCTCGTCTACGGGGAATATTTAGGTATTTATAGAAGAAGAATTAGGGCTAGAGGAGTCATGGGAGGGACCACAAGCTTGCAGGGTGCCCCGCCGAGGGCGCGTCCTGTGAGCTTGTCGTTGACTCGTGGATCTTCTAGTATCCTCCCGAAGCTTCCAGGGTGTCTTATGGTCCAAGAAAAATCGTCAAATGGTTTCGTTCCGTTTGGTATTGATTTCCCGGAAAGACAAAAACAAGGAAAAAACAACAACTGGCACTAGGCACTAGGTTAATAGTTTAGTCCCAAAAAATGATATAAAACAGCATAATGATGCATATAAAACATCCAAGGTTGATAATATAATAGCATGGAACAATAAAAAGTTATAGATACGTTGGAGACGAACAAAATTTTAATATTGACATAAAAACAATAATACTTCAAGCATACTAAAAAGCAATCATGTCTTCTCAAAATATCATGGCTAAAGAAAGTTATCCCTACAAAATCATATAATCTTGTCATGCTCTATCTTCTTAACACAAAGAATTTATCATGCACAACCCCAATGACAGTCCAAGCAATTGGTTCATACTTTTTCACGTGCTTCAGCTTTTTCAACTCTCACGCAATACATGAGCGTGAGCCATGGATATAGCACTATGAGTGGAATAGAATATGATGTTGGAGGTTGTGTGGAGAAGACAAAAAAGGAGAAAATCTCACATTGACGAGGCTAATGAACGAGCTATGGAGATGCCCATCAATTGGTGTCAATGCAAGGAGTAGGGATTGCCATGCAACGGATGCACTAGAGCTATAAGTGTATGAAAGCTAAAAAAACTAAGTGGGTGTGCATCCATTTGCTTGATCATGAAGACCTAGGGCATTTGAGGAAGCCCATCATTGGAATATACAATCCAAGTTCTATAATGAAAAATTCCCACTAGTAATATATGAAAGTGACAAAATAGGAGACTCTCTATCATGAAGAACATGGTGATACTTTGAAGCACAAGTGTGGAAAAGGATAGTAACATTGTCCCTTCTCTCTTTTTCTCTCATTTTTTTTGTTGGGCACTTCGGCCTCTTTTTTTCTTAGGCTCTTTTTGACCTCTTTTTTTTCATCCAGAGTCTCATCCCGACTTGTGGGGGAATCATAGTCTCCATCATCCTTTCCTCACATGGGACAATACTCTAATAATGATGATCATCACACTTTTATTTACTTACAACTCTATGATTACAACTCGATACTAGAACAAAAATATGACTCTATATGAATCCTTCCGGTGGAGTACCGGGATGTGCAATGATCTAGCGTGACATGTATAAAAAATATGAACGGTGGTCAAGCCACAAATACTATGTCAACTATATGACCATGCAAAGCAATATGACAATGATGATATGTGTCATAATAAAACGGAATGGTGGAAGTTGCATGGCAATATATCTCGGAATGGCTATGGAAATGCCATAATAGGTAGGTATGGTGGCTGTTTTGAGGAAGATATAAGGAGGTTTATGTGTGAAAGAGCGTATCATATCATGGGGTTTGGATGTACCGGCGAAGTTTGCACCACAACTCAAGGTGGGAAAGGGCAATGCACGGTACCGAAGAGGCTAGCAATGTGTGGAAAGGTGAGAGTGCGTATAATCTATGGACTCAACATTAGTCATAAAGAACTCACATACTTATTGCAAAAGTTTGTTAGCCCTCGAAGCAAAGTACTACTACGCATTCTCCTAGGGGGATAGATTGGTAGGAAAAGACCATCGCTCGTCCCCGACCGCCACTCATAAGGAAGACAATTAAAAATAAATCATGCTCCAATTTCATCGCATAACGAGAGACCATACGTGCATGCTTCGGGAATCACAAACCTTAACACAAATACTCTTACTAAACCATAGTTAGTCACTAGCATGACTCTAATATCACCATATTTATATCTCAAAACAAATGCAAGGAATCAAACTTCTCATATATTCAATGATCTTCATGAAAGTTTTCATTATATCCCTCTTGAATACCTTATCATATCAGGACTAAATTCATAACCTAAGCAAATTGCCATACTATTTATAAGACTCATAATATAAGTGAAGCATGAGAGTTCATCAGTTTCTTCAAAATATAACCACCGCCATGCTCTAAAAGATATAAGTGAAGCACTAGAGCAACTACCTAGCTCAAACAATATAAGTGAAGCACATAGAGTATTCTAATAAATTCATGATTAATGTGTGTCCCTCTCAAAAGTTGTGTCCAGCAAGGATGATTGTGGCAAACTAAAAAGCAAAGACTCATATAATACAAGACGCTCCAAGCAAAACACATATCATGTGGTGAATAAAAATATAGCCTCAAGTAATTTACCGATAGATTGAAGACAAAAGAGGGGATGCCATCCGGGGCATCCCCAAGCTTAAACGCTTGGTTGTTCTTGAATATTACCTTGGGGTGCCTTGGGCATCCCCAAGCTTAGGCTCTTGCCACTCGTTATTCCTTAGTCCATCGAAACTTTACCTAAAACTTGAAAACTTCACAACACAAAACTCAACAAAAAACTCATGAGATCCGTTAGTATAATAAAAGAAATCTCCACTTTTAGGTACTGTTGTAAACAAATTCCAATTATATATTTGCATTTTATCTACTGTATTCTAACTTCGCCATGGCTCATACCCCCCGATACTACCCATAGATCCATCAAAACAAGCGAACAACACAATGAAAACAGAATCTGTCAAAAATAGAATAGTCTGTAAATAACCGAATTAAGATCATACTTCTATAACTCCAAAAATTGTGAAAACTTCGGACAACGTAGAAAATCTGTATGTAAATCTTGTGTTAAAAAATTCAGAATTTTTCCACGTTCCAGCAAATTTTAACATTTCTGCTACTTGACGCAAAAGTTTTTTTTTCTCAGAATCAAATCATACCAAAGGTCTTACTTGGCACAAACACTAATTAAAATACTAAAACACAATCATAACTGAAGTGTAATTGCATATTTATTGAAAAATAGAAGAAAAAGCAAAAACATAAAATAAAATTGGGGTGCCTCCCAACTAGCTAGGCATATTGCATAGATCTAGGTATTGTCATCTTTGGTATTCAATCCATAAGTGGCCCTCGTAATAGATTCATATGGCAGCTTAATTTTCTTTCTTGGAAAGTGTTCCATGCCTTTCCTTAATGGAAATTGAAATCTAATGTTTCCTTCTTTCATATCAATAATAGCACCAATCGTTCTAAGGAAAGGTCTACCAAGAATAATGGGCATGTAGGATTGCAATCAATATCAAGCACAATAAAATCTATGGGCACATAATTCCTATTTGCAACAATAAGAACATCATTAATTCTTCCCATGGGTTTCTTAATGTAGAATCCGCTAAGTGCAAATTTAAAGAACAATCATCAAGTTTATGGAAACCTAGCACATCACATAAAGCTTTTGGAATAGTGGAAATGCTAGCACCCAAACCACATAAAGCATTGCACTAATAATATTTAATCTTAATTTTAATAGTAGGTTCCCATTCATCATATAGCTTTCTAGGGATTGAAACTTCCAACTCAAGTTTTTCTTCAACAGATTTCATCATATCATCAATGATATGTTTAGTAAAAGCCTTATTTTGATTATAAGCGTGAGGTGAATTAATTATAGATTGTAACAAGGAAATACACTAAATCAAAGAACAATTATCATAATTAAATTCCTTGAAATCCAAAAGAGTGGGCTCATCACTAGTTAAAGTTTTGACCTCGCCAAACCCACTTTTATCAATTTTTTTCATTAAGATCTTCACCCTCCAAATTATTGGGACGCCTTCTAGCTAAAGTTGACTCCTCTCCAGTCTCTTCTTTATCAAGTTTTATATTAGCAAACAAAGATTCAATAGGAGTCACGCCAACCACTTTAAGATCTTCATCTTGATTATCGCTAAAACTAGAAGAACATACTTTTTCTAGCCATTCTCTCTTAGCTCGCATCCTAGCGATTCTCTCCCTACTTTCATTAATACAAATTTGAATAGATTTCAGAGACTCATTAATATCAATCTTGGGTGGCATAGATCTAATCTTAAAAGAATCAATCTCACGAGAAATTCTATCAACGTTTCTAGCAACATCATCAATCTTAAGCAATTTTTCTTCTACCATAGCATTGAAAATATTTTGGGAGTTAATAAAATCTTTGATACTATTCTCAAGATAAGAGGGTATCTTATTATAATTTCCATAAGAATAGTTGTTGGAATTACCATAATTATTAGAGGAATTACTAGGAAACGGCCTAGGATTAAAATTGCCTCTATACGCGTTATTACCAAAATTGTTCCTACCAACGAAATTCACATCCATAGATTCATTATTATTCTCAATCAAAGTAGACAAAGGCATATCATTAGGATTAATAGGAGCACTCTTACAATCAATCAATTTCATAAGTTCATCCATCTTTCCACTTAAAGTATTAATTTCTTCAATAGCATGCACTTTTTTACTAGTAGAATATCTTTCGGTATGCCATTGAGAGTAATTTGCCATAATATTATCTAGGAGTTTAGTAGCCTCTCCTAATGTGATTTCCATAAAAGTACCACCCGCGGCGGAATCTAAAAGATTTCTATATGCAAAATTCAATCCAGCATAATTTTTTTGTATGATCATCCATAAACTTAAACCATGAGTAGGGCAATTTCTTATCATTAATTTCATCCTTTCCCATGATTGTGCAACATGTTCATGATCAAGTTTCTTAAAATTAATTATATCGTTCCTAAGAGAGATGATCTTAGCGGGAGGAAAATACTTGGAGATAAAAGCATCCTTACACTTATTCCATGAATCAATACTATTTTTAGGCATGGATGAAAACCAAGTTTTAGCACGATCCCGTAGTGAGAATGGAAATAACTTCAATTATCCACATATTTTATCTTTTGCATATCACACAATTCAACAAAAGTATTGAGATGGGAAGCTGTCGGATTCAGGGCTCCACAGACCCAAGAAAGGTTCGAACTCTGGGACGTGTGCGAAGAACTCAACCTATCCAGCCTACCTGCCCTCGCCCCATGGCCTAGCTCGATTCACATGAACAGGGAAGAAGATGAACACGACAGTTTACCCAGGTTCAGGCCACCTTGCGGTGTAAGACCCTACTCCTGCTTTGTGGTGGATTGGCCTCACGAGGGCTGAGGATAGACTAGTACAAGGGATGAACAACCTCGCGAGGTTCAGGGGTGAGGGAATGAGTCGACCACTTCTATGGTGGTGGCTAACTTATATTTATAGTGGCCTTGGTCCTCTTCCCCCAAAACGTAGGCGGGAAGGGATCCCACAGTGGCCAATTTGAAAGGGGACAAGTAGTACATCTTATCCTGACGAAAGGTGGTCTTCACCTGCAAAGCTTCTGGTCGTGACGCAGCGGTGGGCTCGGCGATGACATCCGATCTACCGTGCTGGCGGCCTTGGTCTTGTTGCGCTGGAATGGAAACCTTTGCCAGATTCCTCAGGAAGCCACGCATGTCCTTGCCTCCTTAGCACCAAAGAGGAAACTGCCTCCTCTGCGCTCGCTGGCGCCCGCCTGACTTGGTCGTCAAGGCTTGCATCATGGTAGCCTCATGAGGCTGGGTACCTGCATAGAAATCTCCGCTCCTCAGGATGCCGCCTGGGGAGGCCACTCCCTCGAGAGGTCTTGGTATCGTCTGCCTCGCGAGGCTTGGCGCCTCGCGAGGGTCTTGCCTTGGCAGCCTTGTAGACGGGCCGTACCAGGCCGTCGATGGAGCCACGCTGTGGGCCGCAGGCAGGCAAGTCTGGGTACCCTGGTTCCCAGAACACCGATAGTAGCCCCCAAGCACAATGCACACTCGGACTTGGCTTCGAGGCGAAGCCAAGGGGCAAGAGCGAAGCGCCGCGGGCCCCAATCGCCTGCAGGCCAGGCTGACGCGTGGCGCTCAACGGGACATGGGCGTCTGCGCTTCCCCACGCTGCCTCGGCAACTACCCGACTTGACAACTGCCTGGTGCATGCAGAGGGGCCATCATTGCTTGGAACGCCAGAGGCCGGCGGTTAGCCTTCCTCCAGCTATAAATGGGGGAAGGGGGCGGAGCCCCCAGCCCATCTTCATCTTCTTGTTGCTCGCTCCTTCTTCTTCTTCGCCGTGCCACCATCTCGCCAGGGCATCCATGGCGCCAGTGAGGAGGTTCTCGGCCGCCGAGAAGGGAAAGGCCCGCAAGGAGGGACCAGGCTCGCCATCGCCCAAGAGGGGCCGCGACCGTCCCCGCAAGTACGCCGCGACGCCGGCGGTGCCTCCCCGAGGGTGTGGGCGCACCCCCTTGAAGGCTGGCACCACCTCTGTCGGTCATGGGAAGGCTCCCTCCCACGCCGGAGGCTGCCGCGGCCGAGGCGGCCGCAACCAAGGAGGGAGGCATGTGGCAGCCATCCGGCCACCGCGCCCGCGATCCCATTTGGCCGACGCGTCCTCGGAGTTCGTGGTGTGGGCGGAGAGGCCTGCAGGCGTCTTGTTCCAGCTCCTGCGCTTCTTCGCGGGCGCGCTGCCAGCCGGGGGACCTGGCGGCCTCTGGCTGCAGGCCAATGGTTGCTGCAGCAAGGCCTCGTCGGTGGAGGTCGAGGTCACCCCCGCCGGTAACGTGTTCCTGAATCGCGGGTGGCAGTCGTTCGCCCGTGCACGTGGCCTGCAGGGGAGGTGTACTCTCCACTTCAGGCATGATGGCGCTGCGACCCTCTACGTCAGGGTCTTCGGGGAGGACGGCGGGCGTCGGGGGTGTTGCCCCGAGGGCGACGACAATGATGGTGATGTCCATTCCTCTGACGGTGACGGCCGGGGGGCCGCCGACATCCTTGGGGGTGAGCTCGCCCTTGGCGATGGTCGTGATGCCTCCAGCAGTGGCGGCTCCCCCTTTGGGGAGAGTACAAGCAACGACGACTACGATGAACTGCCATGCTACCGAGCTCGGACCGGGGAGCGCCACGAGTCGCCTCGCCATCACGCTCCGGTGAAGCAGGAGGAAGACTCCGACTGAGCGCGGGCGTCGCTGGAGCCAGGCCTTGGGAGCCGTGGTGGTCGCGAGGCTGCTTTTTTTTTTCTTTTCCCTACATCAAGAAGTAGAAAACCCTGCCGGGGCATGTAATGGACCATGGCGCTTGCGCTGTTATATTAACATTTTTATATCGCATCCTGGCATTCATGTTGCTATCAATCGACAGGTTCTTGTTGATCGTGGTCAGGATAACTTAGCTTAGTGTGCTTGTGGTAGACTCTTGCACCTCGAGGGCGTGCTCCTCAGGAGCCTAGGTCCCCTGCGTGCTTCTCGTTCCAGGAAGATCCTGCCGGGGGTTTTCCTCCTGAGGATCCGAATGTTCCCAGGCCTCGGGAAGCGCCCAGCCGCCGCAAGGCCGGTCTTTAGCGGGCCATGAAGGTACGGGACCTCCGGAGGTGCCTCACAGGGTGCCGCGCCCTGAGCGAGCTCCCGAGCAAGGGCCGATCGCCGCTGGTACGCCAGGTCGCGATGCCCGGCGAGGCTAGGAGGTGCGGACTCAGGAGGGCGTGCATGTCCGTTGGCTCGTTTAAGGGCGTCGCGCGAGGATCAAGACGCCAAAGGCTAGGGAACCAAGGCTTTTGGCGAGGTGTGTTCGTGGGCGGACCCAGACATACACACCGTGCCCAGTGATAACCCACAAGTATAGGGGATCGTTTGTAGCCTTCTTCGATAAATAAGAGTGTCAAACCCAACGAGGAGCTAAAGGCAGAACAAATATTCCCTCAAGTTCTATCGACCACCGATACAACTCTACGCACACTTGACGTTTGCTTTACCTAAAACAAGTACGAAACTATTTTGCAATAATAAAACTATGAGTACTTTGCGAGAATAAAACTACGAATAAATTGCGAGATAATAAAAGTGGATAGCTTTTGTCAACAAGAAAGTCATTTGTGCCTAGGCAATCGATAACAAGTACAGGTAATCATTCTTGTAATTTTATATGAGGGAGAGGCATGAGCTAACATACTTTCTCTACTTGGATCATATGCACTTATGATTGGACCCCTAGCAAGCATCCACAACTACTAAAGATCATTAAGGTCGTAAAACCCAACCATAGCATTAAGTATCAAGTCCTCTTTATCCCATACGCAACAACCCACTTACTCGGGTTTAAGCCTCTGTCACTCTCGCAACCCACCATAAGCGAATCATGAACATACTGCAACACCCTACAGCGGGGGCCCCTCACGTTTGCGCGAGATGGAGGGCACCGTAGGACAGCACCATAAAAAAATATACAATCATACCAACCAAGATCACGATTAACCCATAGGACAAAACGGATCTACTCAAACATCATAGGATAACCATAGATCATTGGGAAATAATATATGGAGTTGAGCACCATGTTTAAGTAGACATTACAGCAGGGATAAGGGGTGCTACACCACTGCATAGAGGGGGAGAAAGTTGGTGTTGACGATAGCAAGATTGTTGATGTAGATCGCCGTCACGATCCTTGCCCCGGTGGCACTCCGGCGCCACCAGGAGAGAGGGGGAGAGAGCCCCCTCCTTATTCTTCTTCCTTGGCCTCCCCCTAGATGGGAGGAGAGTTCCCCCTCTAGTCCATGGCCTCCATGGCGGCGGAGGGGCGGGAGCCCCTCCGAGTTTGGATCTCCCTCTCTGTTCTCTTCTGTTTCGCGCTCCCCAGATCTAGCCCTTCACCGTTTCTTAAATTCCCGGAGATCCGTAACTGCGATTGCGCTGAAATTTTTACACGATTTTTTTCCATAAATTATCTTTCTTACGCCAGAAGAAGGGCCCCAACCGATGTTCGAGGAGGGCACAAGATACCTGGGCACGCCAGGGGGTGCCCGGCGCGCCCTGGTGGGTTGTGGTCACTGTGGGCCCCCGTTTGCGTTGATTCCACCTCCCAAAAATCATAAATATTCCAAAATAATTCTCCGTAAATTTTTATCGCGTTTGGACTTTGTTTGATATGGATTTTCTACGAAACAAAAAACATGCAGCAAACAGGAACTGGCACTGGGCACTGGATCAATAGGTTAGTCCAATAAATCATATAAAAAGTTGCCAAAAATATGTGAAAGTTGTATAATATTGGCATGAAACAATCAAAAATTATAGATATGATGGAGACGTATCAGCATCCCCAAGCTTAATTCCTGCTCGTCCTCAAGTAGGTAAATGATAAAAAAGATTTTTTTTGATGTGGAATGCTACCTATCATAAACTTGATCATATATCTAATCATGGCATGAATATTAAGACATAAGTGATTCAAAGCAATAGTCTATAATTTGCCATAAAGACATCAATACTCAGGCATCCCAAAAAAACAATCGTGTCTTTCAAAATATCGATGCTAAAGAAAGCTATCCCTACAAAATCATATAATCTTGTCATGCTCTGTCTTCTTAACACAAAGTATTTATCATGCACAACCCCGATGACAAGCCGAGCAATTGGTTCATACTTTTTAACGCGCTTCAGCTTTTTCAACTCTCACGCAATACATGAGCGCAAGACATGGATATAGCATTATGGATGGAATAGAGTATGATGATAGGGGTAAATATAGAGAAGACAAAAAAGTAAGAAAGTCTCACATCGATGCGGCTAACCAACGGGCTATGGAGATGCCCATCAATTGATTTCAATGTGAGGAGTAGGGATTGCCATGCAATGAATGCACTAAGAGCTATAAGTGTATGAAATCTCAATATGAAAACTAAGTGGGTGTGCATCTAATCCTATAATAAAATTCCCACTAGTATATGAAAGTGACAACATAGGAGACTCTCCATATGAAAAACATGGTGCTACTTTGAAGCACAAGTGTGGAACTAGCATGCCCCTTCTCTCTTTTTCTTTTTCTTTTTCTTTTTTTCTTTCTTTTTTTTTCCTTTTTTTTCTCTCAATGTCCGGAGTCTCATCCCGACTTGTGGGGGAATCATAGTCTCCATCATCCTTTCCTCACTGGGGCAATGCTCTAATAATGAAAATTGATGATCATCACACTTCTATTTACTTATAACTCAAAAGAAATAAAAATTACAACTCGATACCTATAACAAAGTATGACTCTATATGAATGCCTCTGGTAGTGTAACAGGATGTGCAATGATCTAGCGTAACATGTATAAAAAAAATGATGAACGGTGGCTGAGCCACAAACACTATGTCAGCTATATGATCATGCAAAGCAATATGACAATGAATGCTCAAGTCATCAAAATGGAAGCGATGGAAGTTGCATGACAATATATCTCATAATGGCTATGGAAAGGCCATAATAGGTAGGTATGGTGGCTGTTTTGAGGAAGATATAATAAGGCTTATGTGTGATAGAGCGTATCATATCACGGGGTTTGGATGCACCGGCGAAGTTTGCACCGACTCTCAAGATGAGAAAGGGCAATGCACGGTACCGTAGAGGCTAGCAAATTGCGAAAAGGTAAGAGTGCGTATAATCCATGGACTCACATTAGGCATAAAGAGCTCATATACCTATTACAAAAGTTTATTATCCCTCGTAGAAAAGTACTACTACGCATGCCCCTAGGGGGATAGATTGGTAGGAAAAGACCATTGCTCGTCCCCGACCGCCACTCATAAGGAAGACAATCAATAATAGATCATGCTCCAACTTCATAGCATAACGAGAGACTATACGTGCATGCTTCGGGAATCACAAACCTTAACACCAGTATTCTTACTAACCACAACCATTTACTAGTACCTCCCACATATTCCATCTCTATATCGCAAAACTATTGCAAGGAATCAAATATATCATATTCAGTGATCCACAAGTTTTATGTAGGATTTTATGACTAACCATGCAAATGACCAATTCCTGTTGACTCTCTAAATTGATATAAGTGAAGCATGAGAGTTTAATTCTTTCTACAAAATACCATGCTCTAACAAATATAAGTGAAGCAAAAGAGCATTCTACAAATAAAGGTTTTCTAAGTGAAGAGAAACAGGCAATCCAAACTTCAAATGATATAAGTGAAGCACATGAAGCATTCTATAAAGCCACACTCAAAAGATATAAGTGAAGTGCAATGAGCATTCTATAAATCGACCATGGACTATCTCATACAAGCATGGTACATAAAATAAAAATGAAATATAAACACAAAAGATGCTCCAAGATTCACACATATCAGATGAACGAAACGAAGATGAAAACATACCAATACTTGTTGAAGAAAGATGGGATGCCTTCCGGGGCATCCCCAAGCTTAGACGCTTGAGTCTCCTTGAATATTTACTTGGGGTGAGTTGGGCATCCCCAAGCTTGATCTCTTGCCTCTCCTCCTTCTTCTCATATCGGGACCTCCTCGATCTTTGATCACTTCATCCACACAAAACTCAACAGAAACCTCGGTAAGATCCGTTAGTATAATAATGCAAATCACTACTCTAAGTACTGTTGAAAATCAATTCATATTTTATTTTTGCATTGTATCTACTGCATTATAACTTTTCCATGGCTTATACCACCGATAAAAATCGATAGTTTCATCAAAACAAGCAAAACAATGCATCAAAAACAGAATCTGTCTTAAACAGGACAATCTGTAGAAATCTGAACACCTACCATACTTATGCTACTCCAAAAATTCTGAAAAATTAGTAAAAAATAAAAAATTTGCATATAAATACTGTGCAATAAGTTTCAGAAACTTTCGACGTTCCAGTAAAAAATGTAAAATCTCGCACTACAGCCAAAGTTTCTGTTTCTGCACCGCACATACCAACAAGCAATATAATCATCCTAAAGGCAAATTTTTGCACATTATTTTTATAATACAATGGATTTGTACAATGGGATAATTATTTTTGTGAGAATCTTCATGAAAAATTTACATTGTTTCCATGAGCATGAACACAAGTGTTCAAGGTCGACCCTCACTTCTCCAATGCATCACCTTTCAATCGCTTCTCTTTTGTGAAGTTTTAAGGTTCCCCTCTATATTTTTTTGTTTTTAAACTTTATAAAAGCACTCAACATAAATAAATGACTCTCTAAAACTTCCGGGTTGTCTCCCTGGCAGCGCTTTCTTTAAAGCCATTAAACTAGGCATAAAGTGCTCAAGTAATGGATCCACCCGGATCCCAAGGTATATCAAAGCCAATTTTAATTAGCAATGATTTGGCATTTAGTAGTGAGCACAAAGCAACATATATCATGCAATTACGAAGTCTAACTCTCTTCCTATGCATCGGCATGTCATACAAGAACAATTCATGCACATCAAGTGAAGGCCAATACATAGCATAAGCAGTTTCTTGCAAATTTATCGTGTTGGAAATATAGAGAGGCGGAGATGTAGTTCCTCGCTCATAATAATTGCAAGTAGGAGTAGCAACCACATGCGTATTATATTCATCAAAATCATCATGTGTAGCAGTAAAAGGCAACCCATCAATGTAATCCTTAGTAAGAGCAAACTTATCCGATATAGTGTAGTTGGGAGAATTCAAAAAGATAATAGGACTATTATGCATGGGTGCAATAGCAGCAATTTCATTCTTAACATAAGGAACTATAGCAAGTTCATCTCCATAAGCATAATTCATATTGGCATCTTGGCCACAATCATAGCAAGCATTAAGTTCATCAAAAAGGGATATTTCAAAAGAATCAACGGGATCATAGCAATTATCATAGCATTCATCCTTCGGTAAGCATCAAGGGAAATTAAATAATGTATGAGTTGAAGAGTTACTCTCATTAGAAGATGGCCACGGGTAGCTAATCCGCTCTTCCTCCTTTTGTTCTTCTCTCTCCTCATCATCTTTTTCATCCAATGAGATCATAGTTTCATCAATTTCTTCTTCCATAGACTCCTGCAAAATATTAGTCTCTTCTTGGATAGCGGAGACTTTCTCAATAAATATATCAATATCAGAATTCTATTTATAATTTTCATAGCAATATTTAAGGATGGCAAAATTTTCATGTCTATAAACATCATCATCAAAAGCTTCATACTTTAAAAACAAAGATTCAATTTCATAAGCACCCTTAAAAGCAACAAATTCTTCTATTTGTTCCACATCATAATAATCGTATCTACCATTGGCATAAGAAGCCAAGGTTTCATTATCATTAAATTTGCATGAAAAGGGAAGGTGTGGAGCGTTCATCCTAGAGCAACAAGTATAATCATATCTCTGACATAAATTCCAAGCATACCAATGCAACATATCAATTTGATCCCATAACAGTTTCCCGTTTTGTGTCAAGCAATAATCCCTAAAGTATTCACGTTGATCCAACATTACTCCCATTATCAAGTTGAATGGGGTTTTCTCAGGATTATCAAAGTAGTGCATAATATTTTTCACATAACGAGCATCGAGGGTTTTAGGAGGTTCCCCACCTCCATGAGTAGCAAGTACCACTAATTTTTTTGGTGTTTCGTGTTCCATATCCATAACTAAAGATAGAGAACAACTTAGAAAAGAAAGTAAAAACTCCTTAGTGATAAAGCAAACAAGCACACACAAGAATATTCACCCCACGCTATTGCTCCCCTGCAACGGTGCCAGAAAAAGGTCTTGATAACCCACAAGTATAGGGGATTGTTTGTAGCCTTCTTCGATAAATAAGAGTGTTGAACCCAACGAGGAGCTAAAGGCAGAACAAATATTCCCTCAAGTTCTAACGACCACCGATACAACTCTACGCACACTTGACGTTTGCTTTACCTAAAACAAGTATGAAACTATTTTGCAAGAATAAAACTACAAGTACTTTGCGAGAATAAAACTACAAATAAATTGCAAGATAATAAAAGTGGATAGCTTTTGTCAACAAGAAAGTCATTTGTCCCTAGGCAATCGATAACAAGTACCGGTAATCATTCTTGTAATTTTATATGAGGGAGAGGCATGAGCTAAGATATTTTCTCTACTTGGATCATATGCACTTATGATTGGACCCCTAGCAAGCATCCGCAACTACTAAAGATCATTAAGGTCGTGAAACCCAACCATAGCATTAAGTATCAAGTCCTCTTTATCCCATACGCAACAACCCACTTACTCGGGTTTAAGCTTCTGTCACTCTCGCAACCCACCATAAGCGAATCATGAACATATTGCAACACCCTACAGCGGGGGCCCCTCATGTTTGCGCGAGATGTAGGGCACCGTAGGACAGCACTATAAATAAAATATACAATCATACCAACCAAGATCACGATTAACCCATAGGACAAAACGGATCTACTCAAACATCATAGGATAACCATAGACCAATGAGAAATAATATATGGAGTTGAGCACCATGTTTAAGTAGAGATTACAGCGGTGAGAAGGGGTGCTACACCGCTGCATAGAGGGAGAGAAAGTTGGTGTTGACGGTAGCAAGATTGTTGATGTAGATCGCCGTCACGATCCTTGCCCCAGTGGCACTCCGGTGCCACTGGGAGAGAGGGGGAGAGAGCCCCCCTCCTTCTTCTTCCTTGGCCTCCCCCTAGATGAGAGGAGAGTTCCCCCTCTGGTCCATGGTCTCCATGGTGGCGGAGGTGCGGGAGCCCCTCCAAGATTGGATCTCCCTCTCTGTTCTTTTCTGTTTCGCACTCCCCAGATCTGGCCCTTCACCGTTTCTTAAATTCCCGGAGATCCGTAACTCCGATTGCACTGAAATTTTTACACGATTTTTTTCCGTAAATTATCTTTCTTGCGCCATGAGAAGGGCCCCAACCGACATTGGAGGAGGGAACAAGATACCTGGGCATGCCAGGGGGTGCCTGGCGCGCCCTGGTGGGGTTGTGGTCACTGTGGGCCCCCGTTTGCGTTGATTCCACCTCCCAAAAATCATAAATATTCCAAAATAATTCTCCGTAAACTTTTATCACGTTTGGACTTTATTTGATATGGATTTTCTGCGAAACAAAAAACAAGCAACAAATAGGAACTGGCACTGGGCACTGGATCAATAGGTTAGTCCAATAAATCATATAAAAAGTTGCCAAAAATATGTGAAAGTTGTATAATATTGGCATGAAACAATCAAAAATTATAGATACGATGGAGACGTATCACCCAGCCCCCACCCACGGGAAGCGCGGGGAAGAGCGACGGGCAGCTGCCGCTCTCCGAAAGCAAGGTTGAAAAAGTAAACGCTGCAAGGAGAAAAATTCCTATCCCTTTCAAATAAAGACGCGAGAACTTTGAATTTCATTCCAAGAAGTGGCAAACCAGCTACAGAAAGCAAGCAAAAGAACAGCCGCGTCCGGCACCTACACTAGTCTTCTGGTCTTTCCGCCAGCGCGGAGCATGGGGCTTCCACTAAGACGTGGGTGGGAGCCCCCGTGAGGCTCAGGGGCATTATTCAGGAGACTCCGGGGCGTGTATAGCCCCACTCATTATTACATGAGAGTGTCACGAGCGGAGACTTGAGAGGCGCATGGCGCTCGCCTGTTATGGGTAGAACTTCCAGAGGTGCTGGATGTTCCAGGCATTCTGGATGGGGACCCCGTCCTGTGTCTCCAGGCGAGCGGCGCCAGGCCTGGAGACACGGACGATCCTGAACGGGCCCTCCCACATAGGCGAGAGCTTGTGAAGCCCCTCCCTAGAGAGCACCCACCATAGGACGAGGTCGCCCACCTCGAGGGTCATGGAGCGGACGCTGCGGCAGTGATACCGCCGCAGCGCCTGTTGGTACCTCGCGGCATGGAGCGAGGCTTGGCGGCGGGCCTCCTCCCCGAGCACGAGATCTGTCACCCACGAGGCGTCCTGGCGTGCCTCGTCAAACGCCAAGACCCTCGGGGAGCGATGTTTGACCTCGTGTGGGAGGACCGCCTCAGCCCCGTAGACGAGGAAGAACGGGGTCTCGCCAGTGGGCTTAGTCGCGGTGGTGCAGATGGAACACAACACGGACTGAAGCTCACTGAGCCAACCCCTGCCGCAGGCCTCGAGTTTCTTCTTGAAGCTCCTCATCTTGAGGCCCCTCAGGACCTCCGCGTTGGCGCGTTTGGCTTGGCCGTTACTCCGTGGGTGCGCCACTGAAGCGTAGCATATCTGTGTTCCAAGGTTAGCACAATATGTTTTGAAGAGGTTGCTCGTGAACTAAGAGCCATTGTCAGTGATGATACAGTTGGGGACCCCGAAGCGGCTTACGAGGCCCTTGATGAACTTGACGGCCGAACCAGCTGGGATGGTGCGCATGAGCTCCACCTCTGCCCACTTGGTGAATTTGTCGATGGCGACGTAGAGGTAGCGGTAGCCCCCAGCTGCTCGGGGAAACGGGCCCAGGATATCCAGACCCCAGACCGCCAACGGCCATGAGAGCGGGATGGTCTGGAGGCCCTGAGCGGGCTGGTGGATCTGTTTGGCATGGAATTGACAGGCCTCACACGATCGCACCAGATCGGTGGCATCGTTGAGCGCTGTGGGCCGGTAGAACCCGCTGCGGAACGCCTTGCCCACGAGGGTGCACGATGAAAAATGGTGCCCGCAATCCCCGCCATGGATGTCAGCCAGCAACTCGCGCCCTTGCTCCTTGGAGATGCATCGCAGCGAGACGTCGTTTGGGCACCTTCGGTAGAGCTCACCGTCCTGCAAGCAGTAAGCGGTGGCCTAACAGGCCACGCGTTCTGCATCTTCCTCCTTCTCCGGCAGGGTGCCTCGGAGCAGGTACGCCTTGAACTCTTCGGTCCAGCACCCCTCCTGAGGTTCGAGCGCCAGGAGAAGGTGGGCTCCTGAGGTCGGACCACAGGCCGGGGCGCCTGTGGAGGGGGCCAAGGGCGGCTCCTCCCGAAGCAACGCTAGGCTTGTAGCAGGGGGGGCTACCGATGGCTTGAAGAGCCGCTCCTCGAAGACACCAGGCTTCTGGGGCTCACGTCGGGACGCCCTTTTGGCGATGTCGTCCGCCTCCTTGTTCGTGCCACGCGGGACGTGCTGCAATTCCATGCCCAAGAATCGTTTTTCAATCTTGCGTACCTCTTCTAGGTATGCATCCATGTGCTTGTCCTTAGGCTTGTATTCCTTGTTGGAGAAGTTGACGAGGAGCTGAGAATCGCCCTTGATGGTGAGATGCTTGACCCCCAGGGCCGCCGCGGCCCTGAGGCCAGTGATCAGGCCCTCGTATTCCGCGATGTTGTTGGAGACCTTCTCACCATGCTGAAAGTAGAGCTGCACGGCGTAGTATAGCTTGTCCTGGGTCGGCGAGATGAGTACGGCCCCAGCCCCTGCGCCCTGGCGCACGAACGGGCCGTCGAAGTACATGACCAAGCCATCGGGCGCCTCGTCTCTGGGCGCGATGGAGCGATCTTCACCCATCCCCCGGTCAGGGGCATCAGTCCATTCTGCCACAAAGTCAGCGAGGGCCATGCCCTTGATGACCCTGGTGGTGCTGAACTCCAGCTGGAACGCCTGCAGCTCGATGTTCCACTTGGCAATCCTCCCCATGGCATTGGGGCTACAGAGCACCTTCTCCAGGGGGTACGCGAAGACGACCTTGATGGGGTGGCCTTGGAAATAATGACGCAGTTTCCTGGAAGCAATGAGGAGCGCGAGCAGGAGCTTCTGTGGCATGGGGTAGTGCGCGCACGTCACGCAGCACCGTGCTGACGAAGTACACGGGGTGCTCGACGAGGGAAGAGGTGTCAACGGCGTCCCGCTCCGCTTGAGACGAGGGGGCCTCAGGAGCCTTGCCGCCCGATGAAGCAGCTGATGCCTCAGGAGCACCACCTTGAGGCAGCGAGGGCGCGACCGCGTGGTGGGCGCTACACCGCGCACCCGCACCTGTGCGCTCCTCCTTGACTGCCACGAGCGCAGCACTAGCCGAGTGGGGCGTGGCGGCCAAATAAAGCACCAGGGGCTCAAGAGGGCGAGGCGCCACCATCACCGGCGGGCTCGTGAGGTACCTCTTAAGGTCTTGGAAGGCCGCCTCGGCCTCCGGAGTCTACTCAAAGGGGCCCTTCTTCTTCATCAGCTTGAAGAACGGGAAGGCTCGCTCGCGAAGCTTGGAGATGAAACGCCCCAGCGAGGTCACGCAGCCCGCGAGCTTCTGCATCTCCTTGAGGGTCTGTGGCGGGCTCATCCTTTCTATCGCCTTGATCTTCTCTGGGTTAGCCTTGATCCCTCTATGCGACACCAGGAAACCCAGCAACTTGCCGGACGGGACACCGAACACGCACTTCTCCGGGTTGAGCCGCAGGTTTACCTTGCGTAGGTTAGCGAACGTTTCTTCCAGGTCTTCGGCAAGGGTCCTTGCTTCCCGCGACTTGACCACTATGTCGTCGACGTACGCCTCGGCGTTCCTCCAGAGCTGCTGGCCCAGGGCGATGTGCATCAATCGCTGGAAGGTCGCGCCGGCATTCCGCAGCCCGAAGGGCATGTAGGTGTAGCAGTACACCCCGCACGGGGAAAGGAAGGTTGTCTTCTTGACATCCTGCACCGCCAACTTGATCTGGTGGTAGCTTGAGAAGGCATCCAGGAAGCACAGCAAGTCGCACTCGGTGGTGGAGTCAACGATCTGATCAATGCACGGAAGAGGGAATGGGTCCTGAGAGCATGCCTTGTTGAGGCTCGTGAAGTCGACACACATGTGCTCCTTTCCGCCCTTCTTGGGGACAATGACCGGGTTGGTCAGTCAATCCGGGTGCCGCACCTCCCGAATGACGCCGGCCTCTTGCAGCTTGCGGACCTCTTGGACGATGAACGATTGCTTCTCCGGGGCTTGCCGCCGCGCCTTCTGCTTTACCGGGCGCGCACTGGGGCACACCATCAAATGGTGTTCAATCACATCTCATGGGACGCCGACCAGGTCCATCGCCTCCCATGCAAACACATTCTTGTTCGAACGGAGGAAGCCGACCAGCACCTCTTCTTGATCTGGGGGGAGGCCGGTGCCTATGGTGAAGGTGGGGCCTGAACCCTCGTTGTCGACGGGCACCTGCTTCGTCTCGGCCCGATCCTGAGAGAACAATTGCTTCTTCTTTGCGGGCGTGGCTTCCGGGATCTCTGGAGTGTCTTTAGCGCATGGTCGTGTGGCTGCCGTGGCCTTGAAGGCGAGCTTGAGGGCCAGGAGTGCATCCTTGGCGTCCCCCACCACGGTGATGATGCCGCTACTTCCTGGCATCTTGACAACGTTGTAGCCGGGGTGCGTCGCCGCCATGAACTTGGCAAGGGCCGGATACCCAAGGATGGCGTTGTGCGGGAGGCCGATGCGGGCGACGTCAAAGTCAATAAGCTCGGTGCGGTAGTTGTAGCGCGTGCCGAAGGTGACTGGGAGGCGGATCTGCCCTAGGGGGACAGTGGAGCCGTCGACCACCCCTGAGAAGGGCCAGGTGGGGGTGAGCTGGTCGTAGGGCACTTGAAGCAGACCGAAGGCCTCCATGGAGAGGACGTTGAGGCCAGCACCGCCGTCGATGAGGGTCCTGGTGACCGCAATGTTGCTGATGGTGGGCATGCAGAGCATGGGGAGCGCACCGACGCCGACCGTGGTCCTGGGGTGATCCCTGGAGTCGAAGGTGATGGCGGTCTCAGGCACAACGCGGCTCGGAGGAGCCCCCTGCCGCGGCTGAGCAGCTCCCAGTTGACGGAGGAGTTGCTTGACATGGCGGCCCGAGGATGGCGCCTGCGGCCCGCCGAGGATGGACGCAACGACGTGGGGCGCTGGCGCCGCGAAACGCGCGGTGAATAGACCGCGCAGCTCCTCCCAGGAGTCCAATGAAGACTCCGGCAGGCTGAGCATCCAGGAGCGCGGCGCGCCCAAGAGGGCCATAGGGAGCCAGTTCGCCATGACCTTGTCGTCGCCGCCCGCCTCCCAGATGGCCTGCGCGTCCAAATGGAGGAACTCCTCGGGGTCCCCCGTGCCGTCGTACCACGGGGGCAGCGCCGGCTTGAACTTCTGCAGCCACCGCACCCGCTGCAGGTTGGGAGTGAAGGCCTGGAGGCCTGCCATGAGAGCCGCAAAGCATGAGCAGATCGCGGTTGATGAAAAGGATGAACTTCGACACGCCCCTACCTGGCGCGCCAAATGTCGGATTCAGGGGTTCGTAGACCCAAGAAAGATTCGAACTCTGGGGCGTGTGCGAAGAACTCAATCTATCCAGCCTACCTGCCCGTCGCCCCACGGCCTAGCTCGATTCACATGAACAGGGAAGAAGATGAACACGACAGTTTACCCAGGTTCGGGCCACCTTGCGGTGTAAGCCCCTACTCCTGCTTTGTGGTGGATTGGCCTCATGAGGGGCTGAGGATAGACTAGTACAAGGGATGAACAACCTCGCGAGGTTCGGGGGTGAGGGAATGAGCCGACCACTTCTACGGTGGTGGCTCACCTATATTTATAGTGGCCTCGGTCCTCTTCCCCCAAAATGTAAGCGGGAAGGGATCCCACAGTGGCCAATTTGAAAGGGAACAAGTAGTACATCTTATTCTGACGAAAGGTGGTCTTCGCCCGCAAAGCTTCTGGTCGTGATGCAGCGGCGGGCTCGGTGATGACATCCGTCATGCCGTGCTGGCGGCCTTGGTCTCGTTGCACCGGAATGGAAACCTTTGTCAGATTCCTCGGGAACCCATGCCTGTCCTTGCCTCCTTAGCATCAAAGAGGAAACTGCCTCCTCTGCGCTCGCTGGCGCCCACCTGCCTTGGTCGTCATGGCTTGCGTCATGGTAGCCTCATGAGGCTGGGTACCTACATAGAAATCTCCGCTCCTCGGGAGGCCACTCCCTCGGGAGGTCTTGGTGTCGTCCGCCTAGCGAGGCTTGGACCCTCGCGAGGGTCTTGACTTGGCAGTCTTGTAGACGGGTCGTGCCAGGCCGTCGATGGAGCCACGCCGTGGGCCGCAGGCAGGCAAGTCTGGGTACCCTAGTTCCCAGAACGCCGACAGAAGCAGCATCTTCATTAGGACTACCAGAAAATTGTTCTTTCATAACAAGATTCAACAAAGCGGCATTAATTTCATAAGATTCTGCACTAGTGGCGGGAGCAAACGGAGTACTAATAAAATCATTATTATTAGTGTTGGAAAAATCACACAACATAGTATTTTTTTTAGACTTCATGAGAAAGCAAGCAATCTAGCACACAAGCAAACAAAAAACAAATGAAAAAGCGAACGGAAAGAAGACAAATAAAAAGGTAAATATTTTTATGTTTTTTCTGAAAATATTTTAGAAGTGGGGGATAAAAAAAGAGAGGCAAATGGCGAATAATGTAAATGCAATATATGAGAGTTTATGATGGGTACTTGCTAGGCTAGATGTAGAACCTCCCCGACAACGGCTACAGAAATTCTTCCTGCTACTTCTTGAGCTTGCGTTTGTTTTTCCATTGAAGAGGAAATGGTGATGCAGCAAAATAGAGATAAGTATTTCCCTCAGTTGAGAACCAAGGTATCAATCCAGTAGGAGGAACACACAAGTCTCCAATAGTTGCACCTATAAAAAAAACAAATACTTGCACCCAGCGCGATAAAGGTGTTGTCGATCCCTTCCCGGTTACTTGCAAGGATGAGATCTGATAGTGATAGATATAAAAGATAAGTAAAAGTGCGAAATAAAATAAAAGTAAATAAATTGCAGCAAGGTATTTTTGTGTTTTGATTTTATAGATCTGAAAATAATATGATAAAAGATAGACCCGGGGGCCATAGTTTTCACTAGAGGCTTCTCTCTTGAAAGAAAGCATACGGTGGGTAAACAAATTACTGTTGATCAATTGATAGAAAAACGCAAAGTTATGATGGTATCTAAGGCAATGATCATGTATATAGGCATCACGTCCGTGACAAGTAGACCGACTCCTGCCTGCATCTACTACTATTACTCCACACATCGACCGCTATCCAGCATGCATCTAGTGTATTAAGTGAACAAAAAACGGAGTAACTCCTTAAGCAAGATGACATGATGTAGAGAGGTAGATCCAATCAATATGAACAAACCCCATCTTTTTATCCTTAGTGGCAACAATACAAATACGTGTCATGTCCCTTTCTGTCACTGGGATTGAGCACCGCAAGATTGAACCCACTACAAAGCACATCTTCCATTGCAAAAAAAAATCAATCGAGTTGGCCAAACCAAATCAATGGGTCGGAGAGAAATACAAAGCTATCTTAATCATGCATAAAAGAGTTCAGAGAAGACTCAAATAATATTCATAGATAATCTGATCATAAATCCATAATTCATCGGATCTCAACAAACGCACCACAAAAGAAGATTACATCGAATAGATCTCCAAGAACATTGTATTGAAGATCAAAGAGAGCGAAGAAGCCATCTAGCTACTAGCTATGGACCCGTAGGTCTGTGATAAACTACTCACACATCATCGAAATGGCAGCAAGGTTGATATAAAAGCGCTCCGTGGTCGAATCCCCCTCCGGCAGAGTACCGAAAAAGGTCCCCAAATGGGATCTCATGAAGACAGAAACTTGCGGTGACGGAAAAGTATTTTTGGTGTGTCCTCTGGTCTACGGGAAATATTTAGGTATTTATAGAAGAAGAATTGGGGCTAGAGGAGTCATAGGGGGCCCACAAGCTTGCAGGGCGCCCCCCTAGTGTGCGCCCTGTGAGCTTGTCGTTGACTCGTGGCTCTTCTAGCCTCCTCCCGAAGCTTCCAAGGTGTCTTGTGGTCCAAGAAAAATCGTCAAAAAGTTCCTTTATGTTTGGACTCCGTTTGGTATTGATTTTCTGTAAAGACAAAAACAAGAAAAAAAACAGCAACTGGCACTGTGCACTAGGTTAATAGGTTAGTCCCAAAAAATGATATAAAATAGCATAATAATGCATATGAAACATCCAAGGTTGATAATATAATAGCATGGAACAAACAAAAATTATAGATACATTGGAGACGTATCAGAGACCTAGATCTACACTTTAACCAAAGGAAATTTGAGACCTCATACAATGTTGGGAGTTTCCTATTAAGTTATGGAGAGACCCCAACTTTGTTTGTAAAAGTTCTAGTTGCCGCCTTCAAGCGAACCGCTAGTGGATTCACGCACCTTGCATTATGCGAGGGTGTGAGGAGAATAGGGTGAGTCATTGGGACGCTTGGGGAGCATTGTGCCTCCATACCCCTCCAACGGAGATGTACTTCCTCAAAGGAAGGAACTTTGGAAACACATCGTCGTCTTCATCGTCTCTACTCGTGGTTATCTCGTCCCTTTACTTGTTGCTAGCTTCGGCCTTGCGTTTTACTCTTGCTGACAATAAAAACCCTATCCGCTAACGTAGGGGAAAAGTGCAAGTTTTTGTTAAGTAAGTACAACTGTGGTTCACGCTCGTGACAAAAAAAATTAAAAGAAAAAACAGAAAAATCCCAAAAAAACATAGAAAAACCATATTAAAAAAAATTGTCCTGACAAGGAAGCGTCAAATGCGCGACACATGGCGACATTGAGACGCACCAGGAAAAGTGCCCCATGGGGCATGCTCCAACTAGTTGTTCATGTTCAACACTTTTGCGATCGAATCTCAGTGTGTTGTTTTCGAGAAGAAAAAAGGATGACGTGGGTCATTTTCATCGCAGGCCGAATTACCAAATATATTATTGGCCTTTCATTGATTTTTCTTAAATACTTTCTTTTACGAAATCTGAAACTATATATCTGAGTTTAAATCTTTTCAATTCTATGACCTGGTTGTCCGTGGACGAAGAGTCACTTTTTGTCCTCATGAAAGACAAAGAGTCTCTCTTCGTTCCCATAGAGATCGAAGAGGTGTCTTCTTTCTTGTGGCAGACTAAGAGATGTCTTCGTTCTTGTGGCAGACTAAGAGGAACCCTTGGTTCCTGTCCACAAGGAAAACATGTTGTAAAGTACACTCTGCACAAGCAACCTCACAGATAATCATCCTCGTTGCACCATATCTCCCCTGGTCGAAACCTCCCGTCAACAAGACTACATCTATATGAAGAATTCATTTAGACGAATATGAGTTTGAACATTGCATTGTAGAGGTCAAATTTTGCTGCTCAATCTACAACGGTCTGCACAAACCTACTTCGCCTTGGACGATTTTTTTAATTAATCACGCCCATATGTCACCGTCCTTCTAGACATTCTTCCTCTCTCTATTGTTGTCATTGGCCACACACATCACTATCCACGAACATGAACTGCATGTTGCTAACTACAGCATCACCTCTACACGGTCATCGTAATGTCGTTCTAGCATGAACTTTTCATGTCACTCTGTCATCCTCACCTAGATAAGTAGATGTGTGCGATTAATTGGAAAAGTAATCACCGAGTGGGACCTAGGTTTATGCCAATCAGTGTAGATTGAACGACAAAAAACCGTCCTTCACAATGCACTGTTCCAAACCTTGTTCGTCCGGATGGATTCTCCTCATCGATGCAGTCCTGTTGGCAGGAGGGTTCGGCCAAGGGGGAGCTATGGTGCAGCAGGGATCGGCCTTCATGGAACGACCGGGTCATATGATTATTTTAAAAATAAACAGGGAAATAGTTTCGAGATTTCATAAAAAAAAAACTTCAAAAAATCCCTCGTGTTTCATTGCCGTAATAAGGCAGATCTTTACTTGTACATCTCATTCTACGTTTCCCGCCCAAAAACAATCCCCCCTTCCCGCTTCAAAACAATATCGGCTCATTCTACTATTTTCTCTCACAGGGAAATGCAGAATGCAGCTGCCTGCATTTAAAACCAAAACCAAAAATTTGAGCAATGTTGACTCTGCACTCCACGCATGGGTCAAGGCGTGAGAGAGGGCAATAATAAAGAAACTTATAGATTGATGAGACGTTTGGTCAGGAATCTCTGCAGCTCTACTTCACAAGGCTATGGTGTAAGCTATACGCGCAACTACCTCCATAAAGCCAATATCAGGTATACGTATACATATATATATATACAGTACACTGATACACCTCACAGATATACAACTTCCACTACTAGTAATACGTGCTACCGAGAGAAAAAATAAAACTGAGCAAGAAGGGTTGGAAGTGGACTAAGAGCCTGTTCTGAACTCCTCCCGCTCCATGCTTCTTCAACTCCAGGCGAGGAGGCGGACAGAACACCTGAGCTCCGCTGAGTTAGCTTCCTGGAGCGTTGCGAGCCTGCAGTGTAAAACGCTGAAGCTGCTAAAGCCCAGCTTCACCAATTGGAGAAGTGAGGGGTTCGTAATAATTACGAGGGGATGCCACCGCGAAGTTGGAAAAAACGGTTCGTGAAACAATTCCCACGACGCCTCTGGATGCCCGCCTCGCTTCGACTCTGTGCGAGCGTATGTGGCCAACCCTCCTCCACAGAACGATGCAGCGTGGCGCCATATGGGCTGTTTCGAGCCGGCCCAAATTGGCGCCCAACGGGCCTGTAGCCTCCCAGCTGGGCTGAATCGCTGGGAGAAGCTATGAACGCTGCCGAACGAATGGAATCACCGGGTGAAGTTCGAAGCTAGCTCCAGATGCTAATTTTGTGGAGTTTGGAAAGCTCGGAGAGGTTCACAACAGGCCCTAATATTTTTCTAAAACAGGAAAGGACGAACAACTTACTGATTTGCAAGTCCATATAGATGTGAATTGTTTTTTTGTAAAAAGTACAAATTATATGTAACAAAAAAGTGCCTATGTGCAATTTATAAATCAAAAAAAAAAATAGCGAACCAACATGTGGTTGGTTGGTTAGAGGGACAGTAGTATCCCCAGCCCACCAGGGTTCAAGTCCTGTTGCTCGTATTATTTCTGGATTTATTTCAGGATTTCCGCGAGGTGCCTGCGATGACTTCGTAAATCTCAAGATGATATGCCGGCACAGTCTCGAAGGTGTTCATAGGGGTAAGTTATGCATGCGTGTTCATAGGGGTGAGTGTATGTGCGTATGTACGAACGCTTGCGTCTGTACTGTGTTAAAAAAAATGAAGAAAAAAAATCATACCCCCAGACACACACAACGCCTGACGTGGTTGTACAATTTTGACTACTTAAGAAAGGTTCTACTATGAACATGTTTTTAATGGCAGTTCTAATGGTATGCTTCTATTTCATCAAATTAATAAAATTTTGAAAACTTATTCTTGTGTAATATTTTCCTGTGTTTTATCCTCTAATACTCGATTACTCTAAGATTAACTACTCTCTTTGTCATTTTCCTTTTAACAAGGGATCTTGTTCATTTGTGCCACTACGAAAGGTTTGAATTTCAAAATTGTATTTGTTAAGGCAAGCGCTTAGTATTGTGACACGTTCAACCATTCTATTGGGTCGTTGTCCAATCAACATCCATTTAACACATTGATCGATCCTGTTTGTCAAGATTTTTCACTCATTGATCGACCTGTTTGTCGATTTTTTTTCACTCAATAGATTAATCTACTCTCACCTCCTTTTTGCCAACTCATAGAACTTTTTGGTCCGCATGGTTGACCTTCGCAATATTTGGTTTATTGCGGGAAACCTAAGTGTCGACCCCCTAATTAATGGAGTGTGGCAATGTGAATCATAGAAACTAGAACAAGATGGATGAACGACAAAGCACATCAACCATGAGAAGATGGTATCTGATTCCAGCTAGCTCAGTTATCTGAATATTTTCCCCGAATGGTTGATTTCATTATTACTGATGGAGATGCTCTGCTTCGTTGTTTACAAGAGTTGCACACTATATTAGCTATCTCCTTGATGACCATGTTTTGCGAAGTGTTATAACGGCCTGTGGCATGATCTAGCCTGTGTTTGATTCCATAAAACTGTAGACAACAATACAATGCAGGTGCTTCTCGTCAACTTTTGAAGGGCTAGTAGGAGATATTATTTCTGTTGCCTAATGGTACAGCTATATATATGCAATGCCATTTAGCTGTTGTATAAGTTGGTTGCCGAAATTATAAATTATTTTACGATGAGTAATATTCTGAAGTTGACAGATCATATTGATGGTTGATTGCAGTTACCTCCTTGAGTTCTTATGACATGAGCAAGCTTTAGTCCAGTATTGATCCTTGCTTGTTTTTGCAATAGATGAAATTGGTCACATGGCTGTTCTGCTGCTCACATGCTATCTGTGCGCTCAAGCTGTTGCATTCAGGATATTTTTGCTTAATTTAATCATATTTTCATTTGTAAACTGTTTTTATTGTAGGTTGATACTATTCCCTGCACCTTCAAGTCACTTGATCACTATTTCAAATCATACCGTGCACCTCTGCTCGAAGAAACAAGGTCAGAACTATGTTCATGCCTTGAACTCATCACAGACGCACCCTCTTTGAGAATACTTTCCATGGAGGTGGCAGAGAAATCAGGATTGTACTTCATGGATGTGGATTTCTGGGACAATGAGGCTGATACTTGTACTGAGTCTTATACTGCAAGGAAGGGTGACATATTTATTTTGTCCAACATAAAACCTGAAGCTGCAGAGGACTTCAGCCGCAATGGTGTGATCTATTGCTTAGCAATGGTTACCGAGGTTTCTATGGATAATGAATACCGGAAGGGGTTTAGAGTTAAGGTTCCAAAGGATATTGATTTGGAGCAAGATATGAGTAAACTCAGGCACGCAATATTTGTCAATAACATCATGACAAACATGTGGATATGGAAAGCACTTTGCTTTGATAAACACATGAATAACAACTTCACAGTTATCAAGTCTCTCTTAGCCCCCACAAATCCGGTAATATAACTTCCATACTTGCCTTTGAATTTAACTCAATATTTTTATTACGATCAGTAGCTAACTTTTTAAGCTTCCCTTTGTTGGTCCCGTTGTAGGGTGATGATGTCTGTGGTATCTGTGTTAAACAGGATGGGGGCTGTTTGTCTTCTTTTATCGACAAATTAGCATCAATAAGTCTTAACCAATCGCAAGTGGATGCTATTAGATCTGTCATCTCGGCTGAACAATGTAAGCATATGAATCTCATAAAGCTTATATTGGGTCCACGAGGTGCAGGAAAGACCAAGATGGTTAGTGCTTTATTGTGGGCATTGGCTTGTTTGAAATGCAGAACTCTAACATGTGCTCCCACAAATGTTGCTGTCACTGGAGTTTGCACCCGTTTCCTTCAAAAGTTGAAGGATTTCAATGAACATATTGATGAAAATGGTCTGCCCGTTTCTCTTGGAGATGTCTTGCTATTTGGGAACAAGTATAATATGGATATCACCGAGGATCTTCAGGATGTTTTCTTGGATTTTCGTGTGGAAGAACTTGTTCGGTGCTTTTCACGATTGTCTGGATGGGAGTATAGATTAGCTTCAATGGTATCCTTTTTTGAAGACTGTAGTTCTGGTTCTCAGTATGGTATGCTTTTTGAGGAAGATGGAAGTGGTAATCCCATCTGCTTTTCGGACTTCGTAAAGAAGCAATTTGATGTGACAGCAAAAGGTCTTATAAGATGTATAATGAATTTGTGGATTCACCTTCCTGGAAGGTGCTTTTCATGTGATAGCGTCAGCAGTATATCTAAATTGTTTAATATGCTTAAAAAATTGATGCCCTTCTGTGCGATGTAAGTTTGACTGATGAGAGCTTAAAAAGAGTCCTTGTTGGATGTTCAACTGGAAACTCTGTTTGCGTGCAGCCTATTCGTTTTATTGAGAAGGAACTAGATGGAGCAAGGTCCGCATGCCTTAAATTGCTGAAGGATCTTCAACAGTCGCTTAATTTACCAAGTGGAGTAGAGAGAAACTGGGTCCAAAGATACTGCACGCGTAATGCAACACTTATTTTTTGTACTACCTCTAGCTCTTATCGACTACATCACATGGAGATCGCACCCCTTGATGTGTTAAGTGTCGATGAGGCTGCTCAAGTGTGGGAGTGGGAGTTGGTGATCCCACTACGTCTGCATGGGTTCAAACATGTTGTTTTGGCAGGAGATGACTGCCAGCTAAATGCAATGGTTAAAAGCCAAGTAAGGTTTTCTCTTGACCTCTTTATACTGTATATTTTGATTCCTTAATTCATACCATTCATTGTTTATCTTCAGGTATGCAAAGAAGCTGGATTTGGAACAAGTCTTTTCCAGCGATTGGTAAAGATGAACTTTGAGAAGCATTTGTTGAATATACAGTATCGCATGGATCCTTGCATTGGCTTATTTCCAATTGCTCAGTTCTATGGGAGGAAAATTTTAGATGGTCCAAATGTGTTGTCTCCTCTCTATAATAAGGAATACACAAGCCTCCCTTTTGGCAGCTACACTTTAATAAACGTTGTTGATGGAAGGGAGGACAGAGAGGGCACTAGAAAGAGTTGGAGGAACATGGTTGAAGTTGCTGTAGTTCTGCACCTGATTCAAACCATCTTTAAATGTATGTCCAAGCTGAAACCCTATCATATTTTTAACCATGGCATCCTAACTTGAAACCCTCTGGTATACCCAGACCCACTATAGTAATTTTCTGTCTTCTGCGTGAATCAACGTTAGTCAATTATTGGCAAAAAATGTCCCACTAGTCTTATGCATAAATTGATCCATAAAGATATGTAAACATACCGGTCTTGATTTTCTTTTTTCTGCAGCTTGGGAAAGATCAATTCAAGGGCTCAGCATTGGCGTGGTCTCTCCATATAGTTCTCAAGTTGATGAAATTAAACGTAAGCTCGGCAACAAATACGATACATGTGATGGTTTTCATGTACGGATCAAGTCCATTGATGCTTTTCAAGGCGAAATGTAATCATACTATCAACTGTTAGATCAAATGGGAGAGGAGCTGTTGGATTTCTTGCCGATAACCAGAGAACCAATGTGTCGTCGGAAACCACGGCCACCTATGGGGCCATGAGCCCCTTTTGGTTCGGCGGGGGGATGTGCACGTTGCACCAAGAGCGGAGAAGCGTCACGCAGCACGGTAGAGATTACACGGGCAGTCTTTACCCAGGTTTGGGCCGCCGTGAGGCGTAAAACCCTACTCCTGCTTTGGTGGATTGATGGTGGATAATGGTGGTGGACGCAGCACACTCGCCCGGGAAGGTCGCTCTGGGGGCGAGAGTGGCTACGCGCGTATGGATATGCGAGGGTCCAACCCTTTCTATGGTCGCCATGGGCCTCCTTTTATAGATTAAGGGGTCACCACAGTGGCAAATCTGTCTTTGCATACTGATTAGATAGCTAATAGTGCTATCATATCTAACTCTGCAGGCTGACAGAGCGCATTAAATGCGCCGCTCAGTGTCACATCACAGCTCGCCCGGCAGGCCCTGCCGGGCTATTTTGCCAGCTTCGCGCCTGCTCGCTTGATACGTCTCAGGACGGGTGTCATATGGAGGTGTTTGCTGTAGGAAGTGGCTGCCATGTGGCAAAAAGCAGCCACTTAGTCACCTTGGAGCTCTACACCGCTTTGATTAATGACTTGCGTCGCTTGTGAGGTGGAGCGGTGGAGTGGCTTGCCTCCACCAGCCCCGGCAGGCCTGCCGGGACGATCTGGGAGCTTGCTTCCGGGGCAAAACCCAACCCTGCCGGGCTCGCCTGCCCGGCAAGGTAGGTCCTTCCCTTAGCGATGCCTTGTTCCTCTAGCTCACCTTGGCCTTCTCTACTTGCACTTGGATCCTTCAAAGGAATTGATCCTCCTTGTTTGGTCTGATCTTGGTCTTGTAATCTTGTCTCTGGCCTGTGCATAGTCCGTGCAATGGACCCAGGGTCTGTTGCACCGACAGGGGCCCCCGAGCCTGGCACGAACGCGCCGCTGGGCGTCGTCGGGGTAGGCCCTAACCAGTGCACAGGCAGAAATGCAAGGGCGGTTCCGCCCTTTGAGATCTTCTTTGCTTCTTCCTTAACCTGAGCTTGGGTCCGTTTCCGGTTTTCCCGCGCGTCGTGCGAAACTTTTAGGGGAGAAACTGAACCATGATCTGTGGGCAGCCCACGCCCCATGATCACGGGGGAGGAAACTGCCATCCCACTTGCCTCCTGCCCCGGGGCGCCTCCGCCACGTGTACTGCATGCATTGCGTCGGGTAGGTGGCGGACGCGGAGGGCACGGGAACGGGCACCATGGAAGAAAGCCAGGCGTCGCCGAGTGGTGTAGAGGGGCGGCTATGATTCCCCGAGCCATTGGAAGTGCAGGGGAACCGCATTGGAGGAGCAGGGCGGTCGCCAGTTGGATGAGAGGCCAGCCCCCTACCTTGTTCTCCTATAAAAAGAGGGGTAGGAGTAGTGCGTCTGCTCACACACCTCCCTTCTCCCTTTCAAAGCTTCCCTTTCTTGCCATGGTGAGGGGGCGAGGACGTGGAGCTACTCCGGTGGTGGCGACGAGAACTTCTGCTCGACAGCGTCTCCCCCCTCCTCTTGATCATGTGGGGGCTGAACCCGCTATGAGAGGAGGCGGAAGGGGGCGCGCCCGAGGTCTTCGCGGTGTGCGCGGCCGAGGAGGCCGGGGCGGCGCCTCAATTGCGCCCGCACCAGACGCTCCTCCCCCGATGGAAGGCCACGTCGGAGATCAACCCTTGGAGTTAGTCATCAGGCTGTATAAGCCTCCGCGCGGCCACCTCCGCCTCCCTACTCCTTTTGCAAGGGTGATGGAGCTCGAACAGCCGCGTGCACTGAGGTTGCACATGAGGGGCTGTGGGAATGGTGGCATGTGGGTGGATGTTGACTTCCCTGCTCCTCATGTTATGTACTTCCGCCGCGGCTGGAAGGACTTTGCTCGAGCCCATAGCTTGTCGAAGGGGCACGTTCTCCAGTTTAAATTAATGGAGAGCGGCCTGCTTTCCGTCAAGGTCTTTGGGCGCTCGGGAGCTCGCTTAGGGTGCTGCGCGGAGAGCTCGACCGACGACGAAAGCTCCTCCTCGAGCGAAAGCGACGAGGAGGACAGTGACGGCGATGACGATGGCAGTGACCGGGAGGGTGACGACTCCGACTCCGGCTGAACGTCGCCCGCACCATCTTCATCAGGCGGCAGCACCGTCATTTGCACCTGCGTTTTTTCCCCAGCAAGGTGGTTTGCCGGGAAGTTGGGTGCAGAGGTGGTGACGGTGCCCCCTGGCTCCTCCAGCAGCCCTCCAGCTGGACCCCGGCAGGCTTCCTCTCGGGCTGCAGCTCCGTTAGCCCTGTCGTGTCCTGCTGGCCTTGGTGGTGGTGGTTGACGGGTCGTCTTCGCCGGTCTCTTCACCGTCGCCTTCGTCCACGCCCTCTCGCCCTCGCCGGGAAACCTCTCCTGGAGCCCGATGGGGTCTGGCTGAGCTTCTGCCCCGGCACTCCTTTTGCCCTCTTCGCCTTCTACTGCCGTGCCTAGGAGGAGAGGGACAAGAAAAGGCATTACGGGGCACTTATCTTTTTTAATCTTAAATCTGTAGGCACTTGCCAAATTTTAGTTCAAATAATGTAATCTCTCGTATCCACATTTATGTTCTGTGAGATTTGTACTTGTTGATCAGCATATTAATGAAAAAGATAAGCTTTGCCGGGCACTTGTGCATGTACGATATCCATGCAGAGGTGAAACGCCTCCATACTTTCATGTAAACAAGTAGATCCCGGTAAGCTACCTTGCCGGTACCCCATAGGACTGCTGCCGTGAGGCTGAGCCTGCTGGGCGCAAAACCCATTGGGAGAGACCAGCCCCCCGCCAACCCCTTTTAGCCAAAGGCCACTACGACCATCCTGACCGAAGTAGCGTTTGTGTCAGTAGATGGGAGCACCTTTGTTTCCGAGGCGGCGAGGTTTTCATATGCACAAGTCCTACTCATGGAACATATATGGATAAGAGATGGAACTTATCTGTTTGGCTTGCCAGAGACCGCAGTGCTGGCTTGTCTTCGCATCCTCTTCCTAGGACCAAGTCCATGGCAGGAGCCTGCAGTTTATGCAAATGAAGATGATGCCAGATGCAATCCATCTACATGATCATGCAACCTATCTACATGAATCATGTGATGCTTATGATATGCTTATGCATGCATGTAACTTGTCGGGGGCCCCCAGCGCTTCATTTATTTCTCTGTTGCTCAGGGTCTGCGCCTGGCTTTGTACAAGGGGTTACATGCAGCTGAGGCAAGGCCTGTACAAAAGGGTGGCTGCCGGGCAGGGCCCGACAGCCGCGCCTTACGGGTATAACTTGCGGAGATGCTCAATATTCCATGAGTTTTGAAATTGAATGCCATCTCCGGTCTCCAGACGGACTGCGCCAGGTTTGGTCACTCGTACTACCCGGTAAGGGCCTTCCCACTTCGGCGATAGCTTGTTTGTACCCTTGGCGGACTGAATGCGCCTAAGGACAAGGTCGTCTTCCTCAAAACACCGGGCATGAACCCTGCGGCTATGATAGCAACGCAGGGCTTGCTGATAGCGTGCAACACGCGTAGCAGCCCGGAGACGGTTCTCCTCGAGAAGCACGGCGTCGTCACTCATGTGCTGTTCCTGCGCTACTTCATCGTAGGCAAGCACTCGAGGTGACCCGTAAATGAGTTCCGTGGGGATAACTGCTTCTGCCCCATAGACTAGGGAGAAGGGAGTCTGCCCGGTAGCTCGGTTTGGTGTTGTTCTGAGGGACCAAAGAACCACCGGCAGCTCATTGATCCATTGCCTGCCGTGCTTCCGCAGCTTATGAAACGTTCTTGTCTTGAGTCCTCGCAGCACTTCAGCGTTCGCCCTCTCAGCTTGTCCATTGCTTCTGGGATGTGCGACAGAGGCAAATGAGATCTTGCTTCCGACTGGGTGCCGTTGTCGGTGATGATCCGGGCAGGGACCCCGAAGCGGCACATCAATCCTTTCAAGAACTTGATAGCTGACTGAGCAGTCACCGTTCTCGAGGCATCTACTTCCGGCCACTTTGTAAACTTGTCGATTGCAACAAACAAGAATTCAAAGCCCCCGGCAGCTCGGGGGAAAGGGCCGAGGATATCGAGCCCCCAGACCGAAAACGGCCATGACAAAGGGATTGTCTGGAGTGCTTGGGCAGGCAGATGGATATTTTTGGAATGGAACTGACATGCTTCACACTTGGTGACGAGCTCAACCGCATCTTGGAGAGCTGTGGGCCAATAGAATCCTTGCCGGAATGCTTTCCGAACCAAAGCCCTTGATCCAATGTGGGAGCCGCACATGCCTTTGTGTATCTCTGCCAGCAGTTCCTTTCCTCCTTCCCGGCAAATGCACTTCAATTTCACACCGTTGGGCCTTCTTCTGTATAGTGTGTCATCGACAAACTAATACATACTGGCCCTCCAGGCTACTCTTTCAGCTTCTTCTTGCTCTTCGGGAAGTTCTCCAGTTTGGAGGAAATGGACTATGTGCCTTGCCCAAGTTGGAGCCTGAGGCTCGGCAACGAGGACTAGTGGCACCTCCTCATTCGTGGGGCGCATCCCTCGACCGCAGGGACCAGTGCCCGGCAGGAGGGTGCAGCCCGGCAATCGAAGGGGAGTTGTTTCCGGCAGGGTCCCTGCCAGGAGCCCAGAAAGGCTCTACCGGGAGAGGCTTACCGGAGTCCAATTTCCTCCTGTTTTGGGCCATTGTTGTCGGGGATACAAAGGGCTGAGTAAGATGAAGAACAAAAGTTCCTGGTTCCACAGGAAGCTTCTGCATAGCGCACTTTGACAGGTGATCAGCAATGCTGTTTTCTGCACGGGGTATGTGCTCTGTTTGCAACCCGTCAAAGCGCTCCTCCAATCTTCTCACTTCCTCGGCGTATGCCTCCATCAATGGGCTTTGGTAATCCTTGTTAACTTGTCTCACCACCAGTTGCAAATCTCCTCGAATGATCAGCTTCTTGATTCCCAACTCTATGGCAATCCTGAGCCCGGCAAGAAGCCCTTCATATTCTGCTGTATTGTTGGTCGCCTCCTCCCGGGGAAAGTGCATCTGGACGACGTACCTCAGGTGCTCTCCAGTGGGAGCCACGAGAAGCACGCCAGCCCCTGCACCTTGTAGGGAGAAGGCACCATCAAAATACATGATCCATTCTTGGGGCGCTTCCTTGCCGGGGATAACTGTTTCGTGTACTTCTTCATCAGGGGTTGGCGTCCATTCTGCAATAAACTCTGCCAACGCCCTGCTCTGGATTGTTGATGTGCTTTCAAACTTCAGGCCAAAGCTGGACAACTCCAATGCCCACTCCACTATCCTGCTGGTGGCCTCTGGGTTTCGAAGTATCCTTTGCAACGGGAAGCGGGTGACAACCGTGATCTCATGGGCTTGGAAGTAGTGGCGCAGTTTCCTTGGCGAGAACTATGGCTTCCGCGACCCCTGCCGCGACCGCATCCCGGTACATCTTATCCACGCAAATAATTGCGTCTTTCTTGTCCAAAGGAATGGAAATGACGCGCATCGGCCCTGGCATCTTCAAGGTGTTGTAGGCATAGTGGGATGCTGCCATGAATTTGGCCAGGGCCGGGCGCCCAAGGATCCCGTTGTACGGTAGGGGGAGGTCAACCACATTAAACACAACTTTCTCAGTCCTGTAGTTCAACTCTCCTCCAAATGTCATTGGCAACATAACCTTTCCCTTAGGACGGCTCCTGCCAGGATTGACTCCTTGAAACGTGCCTGTGGCCTTAAGTTCTTCCTCTGCTATCTGGAGTTTGCTGATAACCTTTGGGGAAATCAGATTCAACCCGGCCCCACCGTCAACCAGCATCTTTGTGACCTTGAGGTTGCGAATTGTTGGTGATACCAACAATTGCAAGCACCCTACCGCAGTAATGCGGTCGGGGTGGTCCTCTTCATCAAAGATGATGGGCGTGCGTGACCACTTGAGCGGCTTCCGAGAATCTGCCACTGGCTCCACAGCATTGACTTCACGCGCCCACTGTTTAAGTTGGCGGTGAGAGGAGTGCAAAGATGCACCCTCATCAATGCACAGGGCGTCAGTGGCCTTCTGGAATTCCTGCTCGCTGGTTTCCTCTTCATTCCCACCATCACTCTCATTACTGTAATCCTCCTTCTCTCGGCCTTTGGCGGGTTTCCCTTGGTTCCAAGGAGCCTTGCTGGGGCGATTTGCTTCACCACCCCGGCCCTTCCCGCCAGCGCCATTCTGACCTTTTTCCTTATCGCGCTTTTCATACTCAGCCTTCTGTCTCTTGACGAGCTGCTCAACCTGATGACACTCCTGGAGATCATGGCCCTTGGTCCGATGAATCTTATAGTACGGCCCATCACTTTTCCAAGCTTTCTCGGCAGCCGCCGCCTCCCGGCAGTCAGCGCATGCGGTAGCCTCCTTGCCGGGGGCTTCAGCCTTGGCCTTCTTGCCGGTACTAGGCGTGCCTGACCCCTCAATAGTCATCACTGTCTTATCCTTGTGCTTCTTGTTGTGCTTCTTGTTCTTCTTCTTCTTACTGATGATTTCGTCGTCATCTTCTGAGTCGATGTCGACGCAATCTTCCTCTCCAGGAAGTTTCCTCCCCTCCTCCACCCGAGCACATTTGTCCACTAAAGTGTAGAGCTCCTTCACAGTCTTGGGCAACCGAACGTTCATCTTGGAATGTATCCTACAGTTGCGCACGTTGGATTGGAAGGCAGCTATCACGGCAGCTGAGTGGATATCTGGGATATTTCTGTGGACTCGACTGAATCTCTGCAAGTACTTCCGTAGAGTTTCTCCCTCTTTCTGCTGGAGAAGCTGCAAGTCGCTGGGCCGCCCTGGTTCTTGATGGCCGCCCATGAAGGCACCAATGAACTCATGGCACAGGTCAGCCAAAGTCGAAATGGAGTTTTCCGGTAGGTGCATCAGCCAAGACCTCACATTTGACTTGAGGGACAAAGGGAAGTAGTTGGCGAACACCTTCTCATCTGTTCCCCCGGCAGCTTGAACGGCGATGGTGTAGATGCTCAAGAATTCTGCCGGGTTTAGTCTCCTATCATACTTCTCGGGTATCTCTGGCTTGAACGTGCGAGTGGACGGCCAACGGACTTGCCGCAACTCACGGGTGAAGGCAGGGCACCCAACCTCGAAAGGTAGGCACCCGCCATCTCCGAGTGTGGCTCGTCGACATCGGGGCCATCGCACCCATTGGACCGGTGGGGGTTGTCGCGGCGCTGCTCGTTGATGACGCGCACGCCTTCCCTTCGCCTGCCCTCCGGGGCACGCTGTCGGCCTTGATGCGCTCGAGGGTCTGACGAGGCCATCGAGACGTCATCGGGTGCTTGGTTTTGTGGCTCCTGGGCGGCTTGCCATGGTGGGGATCGCATCGTGAGGGTGGCCCCTCCCGCACGACCAGCCGCACGAGCCATCGTTGCTGCCTGGGAAGGCCGTGGCGGTCCGGCCCGCTGTGATCCTTCCGCCTCGGCAAAACCAATCAGACTTTGGATGGTGGCTCGCCACTCATCCATCTAGTCTGCCGCCGGTGGAAATCTCAACAGCAGTTGGGCTCACGCCATGGCCTCTGAGGCAGTGCTTGGCATAGGTGATGACGATTTAGATCGTAGTGTCACTCGGCTCCTGACGTTGTCGGTGGCGACCGCGCCGCACCCTTGCTGCTGCGAACCAGCCATTTGGACGGCATGGTGACTCGGCGGAGGCGCCTGAGGGCCAGCGGCTCCTTTGGGCACAGTAGCTAGGTCAGCCCGCCCCAGGGGTGGCGCGTGCTCTGCGGTCACGCCCGTAGCAGGGGCGGCCGAAGGGTTGCGATTCGCCCCAGAACGAGCATCATCACTGCGGCTGTGCCCGTTGGCGAGGAGAAGGGGTTCAGGCGGAATGATCCCTCCATCCGTACCTCATGGAGCATGGCCGTTGGGATGTTGCTGATGCTGTCCTTCCCCGATACCTCCCGTTCCTGCGTCGGCCGTGGGGGAGGTGGTGACGGCGCCGCCTGGGTCGACCACGTCCCCCACAACATCCACACCCTCGCGAGCCCCCGCATTCCCCACAACGTCGACGGTCGCGGGCGGCGGAGCCTTCGAGGTGGACGGGTGATTTGCAGCTCCGGGCTTCCTCCTGGGCGCCATAGTCGATGACGCTGTCGACGACGAAAATGTCGATGAAGATGACATGCAGCGTACGCTCTCGGTTTCACGCAAGTGATCCCCCTACCTGGCGTGCCAAATATGTCGTGGGAAACCACGGCCACCTATGGGGCCATGAGCCCCTTTTGGTTCGGCGGGGGGATGGGCACGTTGCACAAAGAGCAGAGAAGCATCGCGCAGCACGGTAGAGATCACACGGGCAGTCTTTACCCAGGTTCGGGCCGCTGTGAGGCGTAAAACCCTACTCCTGCTTTGGTGGATTGATGGTGGATAATGGTGGTGGACGCAGCACACTTGCCCGGCAAGGTCGCTCTGGGGGCGAGAGTGGCTACGCGCGTATGGATATGCGAGGGTCCAACCCTTTCTACGGTCGCCATGGGCCTCCTTTTATAGATTAAGGGGTCACCACAGTGGCAAATTAGTCTTTGCGTACTGATTAGATAGCTAACAGTGCTATCATATCTAACTCTGCAGGCTGACAGAGCGCATTAAATGCGCCACTCAGTGTCACATCACAGCTCGCCCGGCAGGCCCTGCCGGGCTATTTTGCCAGCTTCGCGCCTTCTCGCTTGACACGTCTCAGGACGGGTGTCATATGGAGGTGTTTGATGTAGGAAGTGGCTGCCATGTGGCAAAAAGCAGCCACTTAGTCACCTTGGAGCTCTACACCGCTTTGATTAATGACTTGCGTCGCTTGTGAGGTGGAGCTGTGGAGTGGCTTGCCTCTGCCAGCCCCGGCAGGCCTGTCGGGACGATCTGGGAGCTTGCTTCCGGGGTAAAACCCAACCTTGCCGGGCTCGCCTGCCCGGCAAGGTAGGTCCTTCCCTTAGTGATGCCTTGTTCCTTTTGCTCACCTTGGCCTTCTCTACTTGCAGTTGGATCCTTCAAAGGAATTGATCCTCCTTATTTGGTCTGATCTTGGTCTTGTAATCTTGTCTCTGGCCTGTGCACAGTCCGTGCAATGGACCCAGGGTCTATTACACCGACACAATGTTGCTCTGACTAGAGCAAGGTGCACATCAATATTTTGTTTTACAATTTTGAAACTTGAAAAATGTCAAACTTACAAGTTTTAACCATCAGATTGATGCTTTATTTAATGTAGGCACTGTCTCTGGATTGTTGGGAATGCTAATACATTGTCTAAAGGTGGGACTGTCTGGACAAATATCGTTGATGATGCAAGAAGGCGTAACTGTATTTTCAATGCCACTAATGATGCAACCATGTGTAAGCTGATTCTGCAAGTAAAACAAGATCTTTATGAGCTTGATGATCTTCTCAATGCCGATTCAGTGGTTTTCAGCAATACTAGATGGAAGGTACGTACAAAAGTGATGGCTTGTTTTACTTCAAGGAACATCGCAGTATATTCCCCTTTTCTAAAAAAAACATGACCAAATATTTTCATGAGAAGTAAATGAACTCAATATTTCCAAGTTCCCAGCTTTTAAGGGGGAAACCAATTGAAAATCACACTCTCTCTCCTGTGGATTACTCCCAACGCGTTCTGATGCTAGCATGGTCGGATAGCCCACCTGCTACTCAGACAGCCCATGAACCCACAACAACTCCACAGACCTACTGACATATCATGGTTTCCGTGCAGTGCATGGCGCCCGCCCTTCACATTCTGCACCATAGCTCCTTCGTTGAGCTGACACCAACATGAACTTAAGATATAGACTCAAAAATCTTTTGGACATTGATGATGGCAACCACAACCATGTGCCGCTAGAGACAGGATGAGTAACCTTCATCATTTGTTGCGAATGGCCACAATGACGCTGCTTCCCCATGGCGCTGATCTTCTTGGCATCCTTGTTGACGTGCACATTGTTGATGGCGCAGTTGAGTGCTTAGATCACACTGGGTGCATGAAGTCTAGGTATTAGATATCATCGGCTTTGCGGTGCCCCCATCGAACTGCGTTGGCAAGTCCATGAGGCCACAGACAATCTAGAGCAGTTGTTGTGTTGCTTATTCATAGTATTTGCTAGTTAGTCCCTTAGAGCTGTGGCTCATGAGACCGTGCGGGTAGTGGTGGTCGAGGCCACACGGGGGCACCTTGGAGTGTTTGAGTAATCACGCTACGAGATTTCCTGCCCGACTCAAATTGGGAGGCAATCACCTAGTAGTAGGATTAGAAGTCGTAACCATGTAGGTTAGGTTAGCTTGCAATTTCTGGCCAGACCTATAGCCCCTGTAAACAGTTGAGCCTGTGAGTCAATAAAGCAAACAAGACTCATATGCCTTTGGCAATAAGCCAAGTTTCTCGTGCATGAGTACAAGTAGTAGTAGATTGATTTGATCTAGCCTCACCAAACCAACTTTAACAATTGGCATACGTGTGTGCTACTGTGTACACATGAGTTACGTTCTGGTGTGTTTACCTTTGGTCAAGCGCATCGGCCAATAACGAATTAATCACGAGTTGTTAGAGTCAGCGCTGCTTCGCATTGTCGTCACGCTTCGCCGGGAAGTACTCTGCAGCGTGGGGCTAGGGCAGCAATCTGTATGAAAGCAAGGTTGATCTATCAGTAACGGGAGGTCATAACGGACGACAAGACCAAGCAGCTGGTGGATTATTCCGGTGAGGCTAAAGAATTCCTGCGCCGGTGGTGGCAATGGTGTTTCATCGTTTCGACCACGCAAACTTCACGGTGTGGGAGGCCACAATGGAGTGGGTGCTCGAGGGCAATGAGGTCTATGTAATTGTCGACCCCGACGGCGACGAGTTGACAGAGGACTTGGGAGCCAAGGTTTCGGATGGCGAGACCCGGGAGCGAAGCAGGTCGGGAGAACTCGACACGGCCCTAGCTGTGGGGTAGGCCCAGCCTGAGTGAAGGCCACCTAGCAGGCCCAACCCTGCCATTGTATGTCGGCTCGTCCAGATATATAAGGCGGGCTAGGAACACTAGCGGGGGAAAGAAAAGAAAGAACTGTGCAAGTAGATAGGTCTCGGCAGAGAACATCTAGCCTCCGACGAGCCCCAAGATAATTCTCACAGAAGCATGAGTAGGGTGTTACCTCCCATTGGAGGGCCCAAACCTGGGTAAAATCCTCCCTCCTCCACTTCTAGCCATAACGATCCAACTCGAAGAGGCTTTGGCTCAGCAAGTGGAAATCTTGGAAGGACGAGCGCGATCGGCAATGACAAGCTCCAAGACCAAGCGCTCGAACAGCAACGAGTCCGCCGAGTCCTCAACCCGCCACCTTGAGAAGGTGACAAGATCTAGGTCCTGTCAACTCAGGGGCTCGCCCTTGTCCAGTTACCTGAGAAGCGGGATGTGTCGGTTAGACCCCCAAACTCCACGCGAGGAGCTAACTCCTCCCAGGGTGTTGAGAGGTGAGACCCGCATGAGGAAAGGGGATCGGCTCCTCGAACCACATGGTATTAAAGGGCAGGGACTTGGAGGCTGCGGTGTCGCGAGTGGCGGGGCTCCTCTGGGCGACCGGGCGCATCTCCCCCCTCCCTCACGCGGCAGGGCAGTGCGGTGGCCTGGAGTTGTGTCGGCTGCTGTGCAATGTCGGCAGCAGAGGGTAGCGTGGTGGTGGCGCGTGTTGGGGAACGTTGCATGGGAAACAAAAAATTTCCTACGCTCACCAAGATCCAATCGAGGAGATGACCATCTACGAGAGGAGAGATTGGATCTACATACCCTTGTAGATCTCTAAGCAGAAGCGTTAAGAAACGCGGTTGATGTAGTCGAACGTCTTCGTGATCCAATCACGATCCATCCGACGAACTCCGATCCAAGTGCCGAATGGATGGCACCTTCGCGTTCAACACACGTACGGCTTGATGACGCCTTCACCTCCTCGATCCAGCGAGTGATGGTGACGTAGTAGCTCGAGTCCTCCGGCAACACGATGGCATGGTGGTGGCGGGATCTCAGCAGAGCTTCGCTAAGCTCTACGGAGAGGAAGAGGGATGCGAGGGAGAGGAGAGGCAGCACCGTGGCGTAGAGATGTGTTCTAGGGGTGCGGCTGCCCTCTCTCTACCTCTCTATATATAGGGGGAAGGGAGGAGGAGTGGGCGCCCTAGATCCAATCTAGGAGTGGCGGCCAAGGCAAATGGGAGCGCCCCCCTAGGGAAACCCTAGGGTGACTTGCCCCCCAAGCCAGGTGGAGGGAACCCTAGATGGGGCGTCCCACCTCCCCTGGTAACGTGAGATGGGGTGAGAGGGGCGTTCAGCCCCTTAGTGGGCTGGTTTGCCCCCTCCCCTTGGCCCATGAGGCCCCCCAACACTTGCCGGGACCCCCCGAAACCCCTTTCGGTCATGCTGGTCATCACCCGGTACCCCCGGAACAATTCCGGACTTCAATACCCTTCGTCCAATATATCAATCTTCACCTCCGGACCATTCCGGAGTTCCTCATCATGTCCGGGATCTCATCCGGGACTCTGAACAACCTTCGGTAACCACCATAATAACTCAACTATACTTATATCGTCACCAAACATTAAGTGTGTAGACCCTGCGGGTTCGAGAACTATGCAGACATGACCGAGACACCTCTACGGTCAATAACCAATAGCGGGACCTGGATGCCCATATTGGTTCCTACATATTCTACGAAGATCTTATCGGTCGAACCTCGATGTCAAGGATTCAGCTAATCCCGTATGCAGTTCCCTTTGTCTATCGGTATGTTACTTGCCCGAGATTCGATCGTCGGTATCTCTATACCTAGTTCAATCTCGTTACCAGCAAGTCTCTTTACTCGTTCCGTAATACAAGATCCCGTGACTAACTCATTGGTCACATTGCTTGCAAGCTTATTGTGATGTTGTATTACCGAGTGGGCCCTGAGATACCTCTCCGTCATATGGAGTGACAAATCCCAGTCTTGATCCATGCCAACTCAACAGACACCCTCGGAGATACCTGTAGAGCACCTTTATAGTCACCCAGTTACATTGCGATGTTTGGTACACACAAAGCACTCCTCCGGTGTCAGTGAGTTGCATGATCTCATGGTCATAGGAACATATACTTGACATGCAGAAAAACGATAGCAATAAACTTGATACAATCATATGCTACGTTCATAGTTTGGGTCTTGTCCATCACATCATTGTCCTAATGATGTGATCCCGTTATCAAATGACAACTCATGTCCATGGCTAGGAAACCATAGCCATCTTTGATCAACGAGCTAGTCCGGTAGAGGCTTACTAGGTACATGTTGTTGTCTATGTATCCACACATGTATTTGAGTTTCCGGTCAATTCAATTATAGCATGGATAATAAACGATTATCATGAACAAGGAAATATAATAATAACCACTTTATTATTGCCTCTAGGGCATATTTCCAGCAGTCTCCCACTTGCACTAGAGTCAATAATCTAGCATTACATGGTAATGAATCTAACACCAATAGAGTTCTGGTGTTGATCGTGCTTTCCCCGTGGAAGAGGTTTAGTCAACGGATCTGCAACATTCAGATCCGTATGCACTTTGCAAATGTTTATGTCTTCCTCCTTGATGTAATCGCGGATGCAATTGAAGCGTCGCTTTATGTGTCGGGTCCTCTTGTGAAACCTTGGTTCCTTGGCTAGAGCAATGGCACCAGTGTTGTCACATAACAGAGTCATCGGGTCCACTGCACTGGGCAAAACTCCAAGATCTGTCATGAACTACTTCATCCAGACACCTTCCTTTGCTGCCTCCGAGGCAGCTATGTACTCCGCTTCGCATGTAGAATCAGCTACCACGCTTTGCTTAGAACTGCACCAGCTTACCGCTCCCCCATTTAGAATATATACATATCCGGTTTGAGACTTAGAGTCATCCGGATCAGTGTCAAAGCTTGCATCGACGTAACCCTTTACGACGAGCTCTTGATCACCTCCATAAACGAGAAACATTTCCTTAGTCCTTTTCAGGTACTTAAGGATATTCTTCACCGCTGTCCAGTGATCCACTCCTGGATTACTTTGAAACCTTCCGGCCATACTCATGGCAAGGCTGACATCCGGTAGTGTGCACAACATCGCATACATGATAGAGCCTATGGCAGAGGCATAGGGGATGACACTCATCTTTTCTCTATCCTCTGTAGTCACTGGGCATTGAGTCTGACTCAACTTCACACCTTGCAAAACAGGCAAGAACCCCTTCTTGGACTGATCCATTTTGAACTTCTTCAAAATCTTATCAAGGTATGTGCTTTGTGAAAGTCCTATCAAGCGTCTTGATCTATTTCTATAGATCTTGATGCCTAATATGAAAGCAGCTTCTCCTAGGTCCTTCATTGAAAAACTCTTGTTCAAATATTCCTTCATGTTTTCCAAAAGTTCTATATTGTTTCCAATTAGCAATATGTCATCCACATATAATATTAGAAACGCTATAGAGCTCCCACTCACTTTCTTGTAAATACAAGCTTCTCCGTAAACTTGTATAAACCCAAACGCTTTGATCACCTCATCAAAGCGAAGATTCCAACTCCGAGATGCTTGCATCAGTCCATAAATGGATCGCTGGAGTTTGCACACTTTGTCAGCATTCTCTGGATCGACAAAACCTTCCGTTGCATCATATACAACTCTTCCTTAAGGAAACCGTTAAGGAACGCTGTTTTGACATCCATCTGCCAGATTTCATAATCAAAAAATGCAGCTATTGCCAACATGATTCTGACGGACTTAAGCATCGCTACGGGTGAGAAAGTATCATTGTAGTCAACTCCTTGAACTTGTGAAAACCCCTTTGCCACAAGTCGAGCTTTATAGACGGTGACATTACCGTCCGCGTCCGTCTTCTTCTTGAAGATCCATTTATTCTGAATGGCCTTTCGCCCTTCAGGTAATACTTCCAAAGTCCATACTTTGTTTTCATACATGGATCCCATCTCGGATTTCATGGCTTCTAACCATTTGTCAGAATTCGGGCCCACCATCGCTTCTCCATAGCTTGTAGGTTCATCGTTGTCCAACAACATGACCTCTAAGAAAGGGTTGCCGTACCACTCAGGAGCTGTACGTACCCTTGTCGACCTACGAGGTTCGATAGTAACTTGATCCGAAACTTCATGATCACTATCATTAGTTTCCTCTTCAACTGATGTAGGTGTCACTGAAACATCTTTCTACGCTGCACTACTCACTGGTTGAAGTAGAGGTTCAACAACCTCATCAAGTTCTATCTTCCTCCCACTCAATTCTTTCGAGAGAAACTCTTTCTCGAGAAAGGACCCGTTCTTAGCGACAAACACTTTGCCTTCGGATCTGAGATAGAAGGTATACCCAACCGTCTCTTTTGGGTACCCTATGAAGACGCATTTGTCCGCTTTGGATTCAAGCTTTTCCGGCTGAAGCCTTTTGACATAAGCATCGCAGCCCCAAACCTTAAGAAATGACAACTTAGGTTTCTTGCCAAACCATAGTTCATACGACATCGTCTCCATGGACTTAGATGGTGCCCTATTTAAAGTGAATGCGGCTGTCTCTAACGCATAACCCCAAAACGACAGTGGCAGATCGGCAAGAGACATCATAGAACGCACCATATCCAATAAGGTACGATTACGACGTTCACACACACCATTACGCTGTGGTGTTCCAGGTGGCGTCAACTGTGAAACAATTCCACATTGTCTTAAGTGATTGCCAAACTCATAACTCAGATATTCTCACCCTCGATCAGATCGTAGGAACTTGATCTTCTTGTCACGATGATTCTTAACTTCACTCTGAAATTGCTTGAACTTTTCAAACGTTTTAGACTTGTGCTTCATTAAGTAAATATACCCATATCTACTCAAATCGTCGGTGAAGGTGAGAAAATAACGATATCCACCGTGCACCTCAATGCTCATCGGACCGCACACATCAGTATGTATGATTTCCAACAAGTCACTTGCCCGTTCCATTGTTCCTGAAAACGGGGTCTTAGTCATCTTGCCCATGAGGCATGGTTCGCATGTGTCAAGTGATTCAAAATCAAGAGACTCCAAAAGTCCATCGGCATGGAGTTTCTTCATGCGTTTTACACCAATATGACCTAAGCGGCAGTGCCACAAGAATGTGGTACTATCATTATCAACTCTATATCTTTTGGCATCAATGTTATGAACATGTGTATCATCACTATCGAGATTCAATAAGAATAAACCCCTCACAATGGGTGCATGACCATAAAAGATATTACCCATATAAATAGAACAACCATTATTCTCTGATTTAAATGAGTAACCGTCTCACATTAAACAAGATCCAGATATAATGTTCATGCTCAACGCAGGCACTTAATAACAATTATTCAGGTTCATCACTAATCCCGATGGTAATCGAAGAGTGAGCGTGCCGACGGCGATCACATCAACCTTGGAACCATTTCCCACGTGCATCGTCACTTCGTCCTTCGCCAGCCTCCGTCTATTCCGTAGTTCCTGCTTTGAGTTGCAAATGTGAGCAACCGCACCGGTATCAAATACCCAGGCACTGCAACGAGAGTTGGTAAGGTACAAATCAATAACATGTATATCATATATACCTTGTTTGGTGTTGGACCCCTTCTTGTCGGCCAGATACTTGGGGCAAATCCGCTTCCAGTGGCCAGTCCCCTTGCAATAGAAGCACTCAGTTTCTGGCTTGGGTCCAGCCTTGGGTTTCTTCATGGGAGGGGCAACTGCTTTGCCACTCTTCTTGGAGTTACCCTTCTTGCCCTTGCCATTCTTCTTGAAACTAGTGGTTTTATTGACCATCAACACTTGATGCTCCTTCTGGATGTCTGACTCAGCGACTTTTAGCATCGCGAACAGCTCGGCGACTGACTTGTTCATCCCTTGCATGTTATAGTTCAACATAAAGCTTTTGTAGCTAGGTGGTAGCGATTGAAGAAGTCTGTCAGTCACCACCTCTTGCGGGAGCTCAACTCCCAACTCAGCCAGACGGTTGTGGTACACAGACATTCTGAGTATGTGCTCACTGACAGACATGTTCTCCTCCATCTTGCAGGCATAGAACTTATCGGAGGTCTCATACCTCTCGATCCGGGCATTCTTCTCAAAGATAAACTTCAACTCCTGGAACATCTCATATGCTCCATGACATTCAAAACGCCTTTGAAGTCCTGGCTCTAAGCCATATAGCATGGCGCACTGAACTATTGAGTAGTCATCAACACACGACTGCCAGGTGTTCACAACGTCCACAGTTGCTGGAGGGGGTGGCGCACCAAGCGGTGCATCAAGGACATACGACTTATGGGAAGCCGTGAGGATAATCCTCAGATTACGGGCCCAGTCTACAAAGTTGCTTCCATCATCTTTCAGCTTAGCTTTCTCTAGGAACGCATTAAAATTCAGGGGAGCTACTGCCCGAGCCATTGATCTACAACATAAATTTGCAAAGGCAACTTTAGACTATTGTTCATGATAAAAGAGTTCAAATAATCATATTACTTAAAACTCCCACTCAAATTGACATCCCTCCGGTCATCCCAGTGTAACATGATCCAAATTCACCAACCCAAGTCTGATCATCACGTGAGATGAGGTGGTTTCAATGGTGAACATCTCCATGTTGATCATATCTACTATATGACTCACGTTCGACCTTTCGGTCTCTTGTGTTCCGAGGCCATGTCTGTACATGCTAGGCTCATCAAGTTTAACCCAAGTGTTCCGCATGTGCAAAACTGGCTTGCACCCGTTGTATGTGAACGTAGAGTCTATCACACCCGATCATCACGTGGTGCTTCGAAACGACGAACTTTCGCAACGGTGCACACTTGGGGAGAACACAATTTTATCTTGAAATTTTTAGTGAGGGATCACCTTATAATGCTACCGTCGTCCTAAGCAAAATAAGTTGCATAAAAGGATTAACATCACATGCAAATCATAAGTGACATGATATGGCCATCAACTTGTGCTTTTGATCTCCATCTCCAAAGCACCGGCATAATCTCCATCGTCACCGGCATGACACCATGATCTCTATCATCATGATCTCCATCATCGTGTCGCCATCGGGGTTGTCACGCCAACCATGCTTCTACTACTGTTGCTACCGCTTAGCGATAAAGTAAAGCATTACATAGCGCTTAATGATTGACACGCAGGTCATACAATAATTAAAGACAACCCTATGGCTCATGCCGGTTGCCGTATGCATCGACATGCAAGTCGATATAAACTATTACAAACATGATCATCTCATACATCAAATATATTTCATCATGTCTTTGGCCATATCATATCACAACATACCCTGCAAAAACAAGTTAGACGTCCTCTAATTGTTGTTGCATGTTTTACGTAGCTGCTATGGGTATCTAGCAAGAACGATTCTTACCTACGCAAAGCCACAACGGTGATATGCAAGTTGCTATTTAACCTTCTACAAGGACCGCCTTTGTCGAATCCGATTCAACTAAGGTGGGAGAGACAGATACCCGCCAGCCATCTTTATGCAACAAAGTCACATGTCTGTCGATGGAACCGGTCTCATGTACGTGGACATGTAAAGTTGGTCCGAGCCGCTTCATCCCACAATACCGCCGAATCAAGAAAAGACCAAGGAAGGAAGCAATCTAAATATCAACGCCCACAAACTCCTTTGTGTTCTACTCGTGATGTCATCTACGCATAGACCTAGCTCATGATGCCACTATTGGGGAACGTTGCATGGGAAACAAAAAAAATCCTACGCTCACCAAGATCCAATCTAGGAGATGACCATCTACGAGAGGAGAGATTGGATCTACATACCCTTGTAGATCGCTAAGCGGAAGCGTTAAGAAACGTGGTTGATGTAGTCGAACGTCTTCGCGATCCAATCATGATCCGTCCGGCGAACTCCGATCCAAGTGCCGAATGGACGGCACCTCCATGTTTAACACACGTACGGCTTGATGACACCTTCACCTCCTCGATCTAGCGAGCGATGGTGAAGTAGTAGCTCGAGTCCTCCGGCAACACGACGGCGTGGTGGTGGCGGAATCTCAGCAGAGCTTCGCTAAGCGCTACGGAGAGGAAGAGGGATGCGAGGGAGAGGAGAGGCAGCGCCGTGGCATAGAGATGTGTTCCAGGGGTGCGGCTGCCCTCTCTCTACCTATCTATATATAGGGGGAAGGGAGGAGGAGGGGGCGCCCTAGATCCAATCTAGGAGTGGCGGCCAAGGCAGATGGGGGCGCCCCCCTAGGGAAACCCTAGGGTGACTTGCCCCCCAAGCCAGGTGGAGGGAACCCTAGATGGGGTGCCCCACCTCCCCTGGTTACGTGAGATGGGGTGAGAGGGGCGTTCAGCCCCTTAGTGGGCTGGTTTGCCCCCTCCCCTTGGCCCATGAGGCCCCCCAACACTTGCCGGGACCCCCCGAAACCCCTTTCGGTCATGCTGGTCATCACCCGGTACCCCCGGAACAATTCCGGACTCCAATACCCTTCGTCCAATATATCAATCTTCACCTCCGGACCATTCCGGAGTTCCTCATCACGTTCGGGATCTCATCCGGGACTCCGAACAACCTTCGGTAACCACCATAATGACTTAGCTATACTTATATCATCACCAAACGTTAAGTGTGTAGACCCTGCGGGTTCGAGAACTATGCAGACATGACCGAGACACCTCTACGGTCAATAACCAATAGCGGGACCTGGATGCCCATATTGGTTCCTACATATTCTATGAAGATCTTATCGGTCGAACCTCGATGTCAAGGATTCAGCTAATCCCATATGCAGTTCCCTTTGTCTATCGGTATGTTACTTGCCCGAGATTCGATCATCGGTATCTCTATACCTAGTTGAATCTCGTTACCGACAAGTCTCTTTACTCGTTCCGTAATACAAGATCCCGTGACTAACTCATTGGTCACATTGCTTGCAAGCTTATTGTGATGTTGTATTACCGAGTGGGCCCTGAGATACCTCTCCGTCATACGGAGTGACAAATCCCAGTCTTGATCCATGCCAACTCAACAGACACCCTCGGAGATACCTGTAGAGCACCTTTATAGTCACCCAGTTACGTTGCGATGTTTGGTACACACAAAGCACTCCTCCGGTGTCAGTGAGTTGCATGATCTCATGGTCATAGGAACATATACTTGACATGCAGAAAAACGATAGCAATAAACTTGATACGATCATATGCTACGTTCATAGTTTGGGTCTTGTCCATCACATCATTCTCCTTATGATGTGATCCCGTTATCAAATGACAACTCATGTCCATGGCTAGGAAACCATAGCCATCTTTGATCAACGAGCTAGTCCGGTAGAGGCTTATTAGGGACATGTTGTTGTCTACGTATCCACACATGTATTTGAGTTTCCGGTCAATACAATTATAGCATGGATAATAAACGATTATCATGAACAAGGAAATATAATAATAACCACTTTATTATTGCCTCTAGGGCATATTTCCAACAGCGTGCAGTAGTTTTGCTGCAAGCGAAGGTGCTGCTGGAGGGTTGTTGCGACGCTGTAGGAGGAAGAAGTGTTGATATTGGTCCTCTAAAGGCAGAGGTGCAGAAGGGTTGGTGCTCCGCAGGCTGTGGCTGCTAGTGGTTGTTGAGGCTGTTGTAGAAGGAAGAAGGGTTGACGTTGCTGCTAGCTGCGCTTGGTGCCATCGTGATAAATCCAAAATTAGACGTTATAATTGTCAGTATTTGGCCACTTTGCTCAAGAGTGTCCTAATCCGTAGAAAGAGGCAAAGAAGGAGCAAGGGATTCTACAGCTAGCTGATGTGGGCATCGATGATGACCCCAGGTTGCTTTGATGAAGAAGTGGCGAACAAGAAAAAAGGAGTCATGTTTTTGTTTTTTTTGTGTGTTGTTTGAGTATTTGAGTTGGCATGGCACATGTGAGATGTGACCACTGTGTGTGCACATGTTAGTTGAGTTAGCGCCGCCTGCGTGCATTGATGGAGGTCGAGCTTAGCGTGTAGTGGGCCAGTGGCCAGTTTAGATGAGTTCCTATGTGAGACTAATGGTGTGTCTTAGTCTTGCACGTAGCACACTAGATGTGGCAGAGTGGGCTGGTAGTGCAGATCATGCGTTAAGGCGAGTCGACGAGATGACAAGTTTTGATTAGGGGGAGATTGTTTGATATTCCAAAGTCCCGATGTGTCACGTGTGATGTTAGGTGTTGGAGTCCTAGGCTTCTACATGAGTTAGTCCTAGGCTTCTACTTGGAGTTAGGTTACAGGTTAGTCAGTTCATGTCTGTGTATGAGTCCAAGGTCATGTAATCTGCGTCTATAAATAGTAAAGCAAAATTAACCGATGAGGATGAGGCCTACGGGGTGAGGCAAAATAATCTTGCGTGCATGTTGTCTACCCGACCGTACGTATACACACTCGTCCGACCATCGATATCGACCGCTTGTTCCTCTGGTTAGTTGCTAGCTTCATCTACGTGATAGTCTCCAAGATCGATCCAACGGCTTGCTTTGCTCCAGCTTTTTACGTGTGTACCTTGTTGGAAGTACTCGGCTGTAGGCTGCATAGTCAAGGTCGAAGCTTCGCCAATAGATTGCAGAGGAAGGAGGAGTGAAGACTGTTGGAAATATGCCCTAGAGGCAATAATAAAATGGTTATTATTATATTTCCTTGTTCATGATAATTATCTATTGTTCATGCTATAATTGTATTAACCGGAAACCGTAATACATGTGTGAATACATAGATCACAACATGTCCCTAGTGAGCCTCTAGTTGACTAGCTCATTGATCAATAGATGGTTGTGGTTTCCTGACCATGGACATTGGATGTCGTTGATAACGGGATCACATCATTAGGAGAATGATGTGATGGACAAGACCCAATCCTAAGCATAGCACAAGATCGTGTAGTTCGTTTGCTAGAGCTTTTCTAATGTCAAGTATCATTTCCTTAGACCATGAGATTGTGCAACTCCCGGATACCGTAGGAATGCTTTGGGTGTATCAAACGTCACAACGTAACTGGGTGACCATAAAGGTGCACTACAGGTATCTCCGAAAGTGTCTGTTGGGTTGGCACAAATCGAGACTGGGATTTGTCACTCCGTATGACGGAGAGGTATCTCTGGGCCCACTCGGTAATGCATCATCATAATGAGCTCAATGTGACTAAAGAGTTAGCCACGGGATCATGCGTTACGGAACGAGTAAAGAGACTTGCCAGTAACGAGATTGAATGAGGTATGGGGATACTGACGATCGAATCTCGGGCAAGTAACATACCGATGGACAAAGGGAATTGTATACGGGATTGATTGAATCCTCGACATCGTGGTTCATCCGATGAGATCATCGTGGAACATGTGGGAGCCAACATGGGTATCCAGATCCCGCTGTTGGTTATTGGCCGGAGAGATGTCTCGGTCATGTCTGCATGGTTCCCGAACCCGTAGGGTCTACACACTTAAGGTTCGGTGACGCTAGAGTTGTTATGGGAAATTGTATGTGGTTATCGAAGGTTGTTCGGAGTCCCGGATGAGATCCCGGACGTCACGAGGAGTTCCGGAATGGTCCGAAGGTGAAGAATTATATATGGGAAGTCCAGTTTCAGTCACCGGAATGGTTTCGGGGGTTATCGGTATTGTATCGGGACCACCGGAAGGTGTCCGGGGGTCCACCGGGTGGGCCACCTGCCCCGGTGGATCAAGTGGGCTGAGCAAGGGAGGGAACCAGCCCCTGGTGGGCTGGTGCTCCCCCCAAGGGGCCCAAGGCGCCTAGGGTTGGAAACCCTAGGGGGTGGGGGCGCCTCCCACCTTGCTTGGGGGGTAAGTTTCCCCCCCTGGCCGCCGCCCCTCCCCTTAGATGGGATCTAAGGGGGCCGGCCCCCTCTCCCCTTCTCCCTATAAATAGAGGGGGGGTGGGAGGGCAGCAGCACCCCTTCCCTGGCGCAGCCCTCCCCCTCTCCAACACCTCCTCCTCCTCCGTAGTGCTTGGCGAAGCCCTGTCGGAGAACCACGAGCTCCTCCACCACCACGCCGTCGTGCTGCCGGAGCTCTTCCTCAACTTCTCCTCTTCCCTTGCTGGATCAAGAAGGAGGAGACGTCCCCGGTCTGTACGTGTGTTGAACGCGGAGGCGCCGTCCATTCGGCGCTAGATCGGATCTTCCACGATTTGAATCGCCGCGAGTACGACTCCATCATCCGCGTTCCTTGTAACGCTTCCGCTTAGCGATCTTCAAGGGTATGAAGATGCACTCCCTCTCTCTCGTTGCTAGCATCTCCTAGATTGATCTTGGTGATACGTAGGAATTTTTTTTTGATTTACTACTATGTTCCCCTATAGTGGCATCATGAGTTAGGTCTATGCGTAGATTCTTTGCACGAGTAGAACACAAGTAGTTGTGGGCGATGATTTGTTCAATTTGCTTACCGTTACTAGTCCTATCTTGATTCGGCGGCATTGTGGGATGAAGCGGCCTGGACCGACCTTACACGTACGCTTACGTGAGATAGGTTCCACCGACTGACATGCACTTGATGCATAAGGTGGCTAGCGGGTGTCTGTCTCTCCCACTTTAGTCGGATCGGATTCGATGAAAAGGGTCCTTATGAAGGGTAAATAGCAATTGGCATATCACCGTTGTGGCTTTTGCGTAGGTAAGAAACGTTCTTGCTAGAAACCCATAGCAGCCACGTAAAACATGCAACAACAATTAGAGGACGTCTAACTTGTTTTTGCAGGGTATGCTATGTGATGTGATATGGCCAAAAAGGATGTGATGAATTATATATGTGATGTATGAGATGGATCATGTTCTTGTAATAGGAATCACGACTTGCATGTCGATGAATATGACAACTGGCAGGAGCCATAGGAGTTGTCTCAATTTATTGTATGACCTGCGTGTCAATGTAAAGGCCATGTAATTACTTTACTTTATTGCTAACCGTTAGCCATAGTAGTAGAAGTAATAGTTGGCGAGACAACTTCATGAAGACACGATGATGGAGATCATGGTGTCATGCAGGTGACGATGGTGACCATGCCGCGCCTCGAAGATGGAGATCAAAGGCGCAAGATGATATTGTCCATATCATGTCACTTTATGATTTGCATGTGATGTTTATCATGTTTACATCTTATTTTCTTAGAATGACGGTAGCATAAATAAGATGATCCCTCACTAAAATTTTAAGAAATGTGTTCCCCCTAACCGTGCACCGTTGCGAAGGTTCTTTGTTTCGAAGCACCACGTGATGATCGGGTGTGATAGATTCTAACATTCGCATACAACGGGTGTAAGCCAGATTTACACATGCGAAACACTTAGGTTGACTTGACGAGCCTAGCATGTACAGACATGGCCTCGGAACACGAGAGACCGAAAGGTCGAACATGAGTCGTATAGTAGATGCGATCAACATGGAGATGTTCACCGTTGATGACTAGTCCGTCTCACGTGATGATCGGACACGGCCTAGTCGATTCGGATCATGTATCACTTGGATGACTAGAGGGATGTCTATCTGAGTGGGAGTTCATTAAATAATTTGATTAGATGAACTTGATTATCATGAACTTAGTCTAAAAATTGTCTTTACAATCTATCCTGTAGATCAAATGGCCCACGCTAATGTTGCCCTCAACTTCAATGCATTCCTAGAGAAAGCCAAGCTGAAAGACGATGGTAGCAACTATACGGACTAGGTCCGTAACTTGAGGATCATCCTCATAGCTGCCAAGAAAGCATATGTCCTTGAAGCACCGCTAGGTGACGCACCCATTTTCCCAGCAACTCAAGACGTTATGAACGCCTGGCAGTCGTGTAGTGATGATTACTCCCTGGTTCAGTGCGGCATGCTTTACAGCTTAGAATCGGGGCTCCAAAAGCGTTTTGAGCAGCAAGGAGCATATGAGATGTTCCAAGAGCTGAAAATGGTTTTCCAAGATCATGCCCGAGTCGAGAGATATGAAGTCTCTGACAAGTTCTACAGTTGTAAGATGGAGGAAAACAGTTCTGTCAGCGAGCATATACTCAAAATGTCTGGGTTGCACAACCGCTTGTCTCAGCTGGGAGTTAATCTTCCAGATGATTCGGTCATTGACAGGATCCTCCAGTCGCTTCCACCTAGCTACAAGAGCTTTGTGATGAACTACAATATGCAAGGGATGGAGAAGTCCATTCCCGAGTTATATTCAATGCTGAAATCAGCGGAGGTGGAAATCAAGAAGGAACATCAAGTGTTGATGGTGAATAAGACCACTAGTTTCAAGAAAGGCAAGGGTAAGAAGAACTTCAAGAAGGACGGCAAGGGAGTTGCCGCCCCCGGCAAGCCAGTTGCCGGGAAGAAGCCAAAGAATGGACCCAAGCCTGAGACTGAGTGCTTTTATTGCAAGGGAAATGGTCACTGGAAGCGGAACTGCCCCAAGTACTTAGCGGATAAGAAGGCCGGCAATACCAAAGGTATATATGATATACATGTTATTGATGTGTACCTTACCAGCGCTCGTAGTAGCTCCTGGGTATTTGATACCGGTGCGGTTGCTCACATTTGTAACTCAAAACAGGAGCTGCGGAATAAGCGGAGACTGGCGAAGGACAAGGTGACGATGCGCGTCGGGAATGGTTCCAAGGTCGATGTGATCGCCGTCGGCACGCTACCTCTACATCTACCTTCGGGATTAGTTTTAAACCTCAATAATTGTTATTTAGTACCAGCTTTGAGCATGAACATTGTATCAGGATCTCGTTTGATGCGAGATGGCTACTCATTTAAATCCGAGAATAATGGTTGTTCTATTTATATGAGAGATATGTTTTATGGTCATGCCCCGCTGGTCAATGGTTTATTTTTATTGAATCTCGAACGTGATGTTACACATATTCATAGTGTGAATGCCAAGAAATGTAAGGTTGATAATGATAGTCCCACATTCTTGTGGCACTGCCGCCTTGGTCACATTGGTGTCAAGCGCATGAAGAAACTCCATGCAGATGGACTTTTGGAGTGTCTTGATTGTGAATCATTTGACACGTGCGAACCATGCCTCATGGGCAAAATGACCAAGACTCCGTTCTCCGGAACAATGGAACGAGCAACCAACTTGTTGGAAATAATACATACTGATGTATGCGGTCCAATGAGTGTTGAGGCTTGCGGTGGCTATCGTTATGTTCTCACCCTCACTGATGACTTAAGTAGATATGGGTATGTCTACTTAATGAAACACAAGTCTGAGACCTTTGAAAAGTTCAAGGAATTTCAGAGTGAGGTAGAGAATCAACGTGACAGGAAAATAAAGTTCTTACGATCAGATCGTGGAGGAGAATATTTGAGTCACGAGTTTGGCACGCACTTAAGGAAATGTGGAATTGTTTCACAACTCACGCCGCCTGGAACACCTCAGCGTAATGGTGTGTCCGAACATCGTAATCGCACTCTATTGGATATGGTGCGATCTATGATGTCTCTTACCGATCTACCGCTATCTTTTTGGGGCTATGCTTTAGAGACTGCCGCATTCACTTTAAATAGGGCACCGTCTAAATCCGTTGAGACGACACCGTATGAATTATGGTTTGGGAAGAAACCTAAGCTGTTGTTTCTAAAAGTTTGGGGATGCGATGCTTATGTCAAGAAACTTCAACCTGAAAAGCTCGAACCCAAATCGGAAAAATGCGTCTTCATAGGATACCCTAAGGAAACTATTGGGTATACCTTCTACCTCAGATCCGAAGGCAAGATCTTTGTTGCCAAGAATGGATCCTTTCTCGAGAAAGAGTTTCTCTTGAAAGAAGTAAGTGGGAGGAAAGTAGAACTTGATGAGGTAACCCCTCTTGAACCGGAGAGTAGCGCAGCTCAGGAAGATGTTTCTGTGGTGCCTGCACCGAGTAGAGAGGAAGTTAATGATGATGATCATGAAACTTCGGATCAAGTTGCTACTGAAATTCGTAGGTCCACGAGGACACGTTCCGCACCAGAGTGGTACGGCAACCCTGTCCTGGAAATCATGTTGTTAGACAACGGTGAACCTTCGAACTATGAAGAAGCGATGGCGGGTCCGGATTCCAACAAATGGCTTGAAGCCATGAAATCCGAGATAGGATCCATGTATGAAAACAAAGTATGGACTTTGGTGGACTTGCCCGATGATCCGCGAGCCATAGAAAATAAGTGGATCTTTAAGAAGAAGACTGACACGGATGGTAATGTGACCATCTATAAGGCTAGGCTTGTCGCTATGGGTTATCGACAAGTTCAAGGAGTTGACTACGATGAGACCTTCTCACCCGTAGCAAAGCTGAAGTCCGTCCGAATCATGTTAGCAATTGCCGCATTCTATGATTTTGAAATCTGGCAAATGGATGTCAAAACGGCATTCCTTAACGGTTTCCTTAAGGAAGAATTGTATATGATGCAGCCGGAAGGTTTTGTCGATCCTAAGAATGCTGACAAAGTATGCAAGCTCCAGCGCTCCATCTATGGGCTGGTGCAAGCATCTCGGAGTTGGAACATTCGCTTTGATGAAATGATCAAAGCGTTTGGGTTTATGCAGACTTATGGAGAAGCCTGTATTTACAAGAAAGTGAGTGGGAGCTCTGTAGCATTTCTCATATTATATGTGGATGACATACTATTGGTGGGAAATGATATAGAACTTTTGGAAAGCATAAAGGCCTACTTGAATAAGTGTTTTTCAATGAAGGACCTTGAAGAAGCTGCTTACATATTAGGCATTAAGATCTATAGAGATAGATCGAGACGCCTCATTGGTCTTTCACAAAAAACATACGTTGACAAGATATTGAAGAAGTTCAATATGGATCAGTCTAAGAAGGGGTTCTTTCCTGTATTGCAAGGTGTGATATTGAGCACAACTCAACGCCCGACCTCGGCAGCAGAAAGAGAAAAGATGAGTGTCATCCCCTATGCCTCGGCCATAGGCTCTATTATGTATGCCATGCTGTGTACCAGACCTGATGTGAACCTTGCCATAAGTTTGGTAGGGAGGTACCAAAGTGATCCCGGTATGGAACACTGGACAGCGGTCAAGAATATCCTGAAGTACCTGAAAAGGACTAAGGATATGTTTCTCATTTATGGAGGTGCCGAAGAGCTCGTCGTAAAGGGTTACGTCGACGCTAGCTTTGACACAGATCTGGATGACTCCAAGTCACAAACCGGATACGTGTATATTTTGAATGGTGGGGCAGTCAGCTGGTGCAGTTGCAAGCAAAGCGTCGTGGCGGGATCTACATGTGAAGCAGAGTACATAGCTGCTTCGGAAGCAGCGCAGGAAGGAGTCTGGATGAAGGAGTTTATCACCAACCTAGGAGTGGTTCCTAATGCGTCGGGGCCGATGACTCTCTTCTGTGACAACACTGGAGCTATTGCCATTGCCAAGGAGCCCAGGTTTCACAAGAAGACCAAGCACATCAAGCGCCGCTTCAACTCCATTCGTATATATATTCAAGATGGAGATATAGATGTTTGCAAAGTACATACGGATCTGAATGTCGCGGATCCGTTGACTAAACCTCTTCCTCGGGCAAAACATGATCAGCACCAGAACTCTATGGGTGTTCGATTCATCACAATGTAACTAGATTATTGACTCTAGTGCAAGTGGGAGACTGTTGGAAATATGCCCTAGAGGCAATAATAAAATGGTCATTATTATATTTCCTTGTTCATGATAATTGTCTATTGTTCATGCTATAATTGTATTAACCGGAAATCGTAATACATGTGTGAATACATAGATCACAGCATGTCCCTAGTAAGCCTCTAGTTGACTAGCTTGTTGATCAATAGATGGTTATGGTTTCCTAACCATGGACATTGGATGTCATTGATAACGGGATCACATCATTAGGAGAATGATGTGATGGACAAGACCCAATCCTAAGCATAGCACAAGATCGTGTAGTTCGTTTGCTAGAGCTTTTCTAATGTCAAGTATCATTTCCTTAGACCATGACATTGTGCAACTCCCGGATACCGTAGGAATGCGTTGGGTGTATCAAACGTCACAACGTAACTGGGTGACCATAAAGGTGCACTACAGGTATCTCCGAAAGTGTCTGTTGGGTTGGCACGAATCGAGACTGGGATTTGTCACTCCGTATGACGGAGAGGTATCTCTGGGCCCACTCGGTAATGCATCATCATAATGAGCTCAATGTGACTAAAGAGTTAGCCACGGGATCATGCGTTACGGAACGAGTAAAGAGACTTGCCGGTAACGAGATTGAACGAGGTATGGGGATACCGACGATCGAATCTCGGGCAAGTAACATACCGATGGACAAAGGGAATTGTATACGGGATTGATTGAAGCCTCGACATCGTGGTTCATCCGATGAGATCATCATGGAACATGTGGGAGCCAACATGGGTATCCAGATCCCGCTGTTGGTTATTGGCCGGAGAGATGTCTCGGTCATGTCTGCATGGTTCCCGAACCCGTAGGGTCTACACACTTAAGGTTCGGTGACGCTAGAGTTGTTATGGGAAATTGTATGTGGTTACCGAAGGTTGTTCGGAGTCCCGGATGAGATCCCGGACATCACGAGGAGTTTCGGAATGGTCTGGAGGTGAAGAATTATATATGGGAAGTCCAGTTTCAGTCACCGGAATGGTTTCGGGGGTTATCGGTATTGTACCGGGACCACCGGAAGGTGTCCGGGGGTCCACCGGGTGGGGCCACCTGCCCCGGTGGGCCAAGTGGGCTGAGCAAGGGAGGGAACCAGCCCCTGGTGGGCTGGTGCGCCCCCCCAAGGGGCCCAAGGCGCCTAGGGTTGGAAACCCTAGGGGGTGGGGGCCCCTCCCACCTTGCTTGGGGGGTAAGTTTCCCCCCCCCCTGGCCGCCGCCCCTCCCCTTAGATGGGATCTAAGGGGGCCGGGCCCCTCTCCCCTTCTCCCTATAAATAGAGGGGGGGTGGGAGGGCAGCAGCACCCCTTCCCTGGCGCAGCCCTCCCCCTCTCCAACACCTCCTCCTCCTCCGTAGTGCTTGGCGAAGCCCTGTCGGAGAACCACGAGCTCCTCCACCACCACGCCGTCGTGCTGCCGGAGCTCTTTCTCAACTTCTCCTCTTCCCTTGCTGGATCAAGAAGGAGGAGACGTCCCCGGGCTGTACGTGTGTTGAACGCGGAGGCGCCGTCCGTTCGGCGCTAGATCGGATCTTCCGCGATTTGAATCGCCGCGAGTACGACTCCATCATCCGCGTTCCTTGTAACGCTTCCGCTTAGCGATCTTCAAGGGTATGAAGATGCACTCCCTCTCTCTCGTTGCTAGCATCTCCTAGATTGATCTTGGTGATACGTAGGAATTTTTTTTGATTTACTACTACGTTCCCCTACAAAGACTAGGTGGAAAATGTCATGGGGAGTGATGTTACCTCTGTGCTGGAGCAACTTGTGTAACTCATGATTGCGAAAGTTGCTGAGGGGCCAATTCCTGCATGTGGAGGCATTATTGTGCCTCAAGCAGATCAGGCATTCAAGCTTGTGCTCATGCCAAATGATGTCATGCTGAATGGTGTGAGCAGTTGCCTGAGCTGGTCAAGGCTGGCCTTGTTGATATTGAAGACAAAGGGCCTGACGGGATATGTTCTTGGAACGGTTGAAGAACCGCCTGACAAGGAGAGCTCAGAATGGAAGAAGTGGAGTGTTACTAACTCCCTGATATTACCTTGGATGTTGAACTCCATGATTCCCGCCATTGCAATGTCTGTTTAGGCATTGCCAAATGCTTCTGTTATGTGAAGCCTGCCGTCCACGAGGTATTCCAGTAAGGGAAATCTGATGCTCATGTCTCAAATTGAGTACAAGATCCATGATGTTCGTCAAGGTAACCGAAGCTTGATGGTGTATGTGAATGAGTTGCAACACCTTTGGGCGGATCTAGATACGTGTGATTCCCTTGAGCTTCTACATGCAGAGTCCATGGAGATTGCTAAGAAGTGGGTTGAGCATAGGCGTGTGTGCTGATCGGGCTAGCTGCCTAGATGACCGGAGATCTACTTCAAGCCATTGCATTTATGTAGCAGGAAATCTAGTGTCTTGGGGAAGCAAGAGACGACCTATTGTTTCCAAATCAACTGCAGAGGCTGAATACACAACCATATCTCAGGGACTAAATGAGTTGTTATGGACAAGAGACACCTATTAGAAGAGCTGAAGATATTGAAGACTAGTTGCATGAATGTATGACATGACAAAAAGTCAACAATTAATATAGCAAATAACCCAGTTCAACATGATAGAACCAAACATGTGGAGATAGATAAATTCTTTACCTAAGAAAAGCTGGATGCTGGGATTATCAAGATAGAGATGTGAGTTCAGGGCAACACATTGTAGATTGCTTGACTAAAGGACTAGGAACCAGAGAATGTAGCTTAGCGTGTGACAAGATGGGAATGATAGATATCTATCACCCCTCTTGAGGGGAAGTGTTGTATATGTGGCCCATTCATGCCCATGTGACTCGGACCCATCCTATCCTATTGACTAACCTAGAAGAGGGGAGTGCACGTTGATGTCTGGGGAGAGGTGCCGCCACACATAGAAGACTGCTGGTAAGCCCCTCCTTGAACCACACCGAGTCATTCAAATTGATGTTTGCATCTCCGCATTTACATGGAAATGCAGCGCACTGGGTACAGGCGTACAAGTTAATTGAACATTGCAGTAGTTGGGCCAACTTTTGCGTTGCAGTTATTCAGCAATTTGATGCCAATGTACAAATGAGAATTACTTGTGCTATGACAGCAATGCACTATTCATGAGTATAGAAATATATTCAATCAGTTGGTTTATTAGGTTAAATTGTATGAAGCAGGTGCAAGTGACACTGTTGGTAACACAGTTTATTCTGGATTTGAAGGAAGAAATCAGGTCTACTGTGGAAATTGAACTACCTACTATAGTTTTTGTAGCTTCAGTGTATGCTCTTGTGCAAGAAGCTATGTTGGATAGAGTGAAGTCTCAGGCTAACATGACAGGATTTGTCAAGGGCACTGCGCCAAGAGAACCATGGAACAAACATCAGTTATCTGCTGGAGATATGTGGAAAGCAAGACAACGAAAGACTAAATAAGAAAAAATGGGCTTTGTTATAGCTGTGGTGACAAGTTCACTCTTGGGCATGTTTGTGTGGCCAAGCAAAATGCTCAAGCCAAAGCAATTGAACTAGCAGACGAAGTTGTGTTATTACTTGACATTGTTCTAAATGCTATTGCTATATAGGAGGCTGCAGCATCTGTCAGGAACTACTAACACCAAAACCATTAGGCAGAGAGCCCTGGTGGGAAACCAAGTGTTGTTACTGTTTGTAGACTCAGGGAGTTCCATACATTCCTAAATCAACTGCTGGCACACAAGTTGCAATGCTCCACTGAAGAGTTACCAAGGCCCATGTAAGTGAAAGATGCAAATGGGGATTTTCTTCAGTGTAAACAAGTTAAAGCATTGGGATGGTGGATTCATGTAATGCCCTGGCCATAGCCAACGGTTTGCAGCCGTTACGGCTAGCGGGATCTAGATTGGCCCCATGAATCAAACCTAGTATTTCCTGTGTATTTGTCCTCACTCGTACGCACCCAGGATTAACTTCCAAGTCTGCCACCCATCCTCAAATTGCTCCAAGCCAAGTTTTGAGATTCCTTACGAATGGGCTTTCGTGTAAGGAGTTGCTTTTGCATACGAGTAATCTATCATTCCTATTAAGCTAGGATGTTACATACACCCCACTCAAAGGAACATACATCCTCGTCAGCCCAGCAGGAACGTCCCTCTTAGCACACATCTATGCGAGCCAGTGCGAACATCCACATGTGTCCATGCTGTGTGCCACTACGGGGCACACACGCCAAGTACATGTCTGCGCCACTGGCCCGCACAGTGTCGTGTAACCGCGTGGTCCGACTCTGATACCATTTGTAACGCCCCAGCCATCGGTTCCCGGCCGTTACGCTTGGTGGGATCTAGACTGGCCCCACAAACCAACACTAGACTTTTCTGCACTTTCTCCTCACTCGTGCGCACCTAGGATCAACTTTCCAGTCAGTTAGCCATCGTCAAATTGCTCCAAACCAATCACGCTTAACTTTGAGGGTCCTTTCGAATGGGCTCCCTAAAAAGAAAGAATTCATTGTTGATACGAGTAGTTTATCATTCTTATTAAGCAAGGATGTCACCATTCATGGGCACATGTTTACTACTAAAATCGAAATGATCACTTTAGGAGGTTATGATGCTATACTAGGGATGGACTGCCTTTCTCCGTGGGGTCCCATGGTTTGTCATTAGGATGAAAAGTGGATTCAGTTTCAAATGCAGGGTAAAATTGTAACTTTGCAAGGTTTACAGGAAGCCCCAATTACTCAATTACATGAATCCACCTTGGAGCAAGTTGTTAAATGCCATAAAGGGAATGACATTTGGGCTACATATGTTCTATTTTCTAGTTCTGAAACTGAAAATTCCCAAGTACTAGAATAAAAAAGGGCAGCCCGGTGCACATAGCTCCCGCTTGCGCAGAATCTGGGGAAGGGTCCGAACAATTTGGGTCTATTTTACACAGCCTTTTCCTACATTTTTGCAAGAGGCTGTTTCCAGGACTCAAACCCGTGACCATGAGGTCACAGGGCAACAGCTTTACCTCTGCGCCAAGGCTCCCTTGTACTAGAATGTATTCAGAAAATTTACAGAGTTTGACCATGCTATATCCTTCTAAAAAGTGCACTAGTTAATTCCAGACCTTATAGATACTCACCTCTTTAGAAGGATGAGATTGAGAGATGGGTAGCTGAAATGATTGGAGCAGGCATTGTCAAACCTAGCATGTCTCCTTCTGCATCACCTGTTTTGCTGGTTAAAAATAAGGATGGGACATGGAGGTTTTGTGTAGATTACAGGAGGCTTAATGGAGCGACTATAAAAAGCAAATTACCTATGCCAGTAGTTGATAACTTTTGCATATAATAGCTGAAACTAAATGTTTCTCTAAGTTGGATCTTAGGGTAGGCTATTATCAGATAAGGATGGTGCAAACAGGTGAAAGCAATTCATTAACATAATCACTCTCTTCCATTGGTTGTGTGGCAGCAGCTTTCTTTAACATAATCATTGCCCGTCCAACCTTAGGACCAAGCAATTCATTAATCGATACCACTACCTCATGACTATTCTTACCCAACAACACCCCAATATTTGAAGCTGCGCAAAGAATTTCTTCCTCAAAAAAATTTAAAAACAAAAAATGCTTATTAACAGACGTACTTGTGGTAGAATCGATGATGCAGATCTTCGCCGCCTGCATGGCGCGGCCCATCTACATCTCATCAACATCCATCTGCGCGTGAATCCGCTAACTTGAATGCCTATCCACCATGGTAGGATCCTGAATGCCTCCAAAAGCCACCACATCCGGAACAGACGGTGAGCCACGATACCCGTAGTAGACCGAGGAGAGCACGCAGTCCCCGGCGCACAAATCAGCGACTGCGGCCTCGGTACAAGGGAGAACGACCCAGGGCGCAACCCATCTTGGTTGACCAGCTCAAGTGTTTCAGGCTACGCAGGAGAGGCCAACGGCCTCGATCCCGAGTTCCCAACGCACTGGGCTGGCTGAGCGACAACCCCGGTGAAGCGAACACCCTGGGTATAGGAGGCGCCACCTGCGCGGGCGAGGCTGCATGCCTTGTAACAGCGTCCAAAGGCTCTGAAGTAACCGGCCTAGCAGGGGAGCAAGGGCCCGCCAAGGACGCAGAATAGCCAGGATCCGTGCGAATCCTCTCCACAGCAGGACTAGAGCGCACAGCATGTTGTACCGTCACCAGAGCAATGGGAGAAGCGGGTGGAGATAGCGGTGGAGCCTCCTGCTCCACTCGATCACTCCAAGGCGACTAGGCGTCGAGATCGTCGTAAATGACACAAATCGACCCCCTCCCCCCCAAGTCGGAGTTGAAATCAGCACCGTAGTTATAACCCACAGATAACTTATCACATTACTGGCTTTACCCGTATCAGTACGTCACCACATTTGCTATTGCCCCAAGAGTTGTCCTTTCCATTACAATTATCTTTACCCGCATCCCCATCAGATTTACCAATGTGGTCACCATCAAGCGAGTTATCACTTGGGAAAGAAAACCCCTCAATCTCCAAACGAGGATCATATGCAACACCCTAATACCAACCAACATACTCCGGAACCTCATCGATATTAATCACTCCGACGAGCAGTCGAGCCACCCCATGCTTACGAGTAAAGGGCATATCCACCTTCTCCGTTTTCCAATCGAAGAGCCAATACTCCAAACCCTCATAAAATCATTCAATGCCTTAGACAGAACCCCATGAAACTCACCTAAATCTCATGCAACGATATACCCTCAAGCTCACGGCTAGACCACTCATCCAACTCCAGTAAACATGGACTGTCCGATACCCTACCAAACACCACGAGGCCACACGAAATCTTCATTCCTTGGGAAGTCAACCTTAAAGGCTTAAACACATTGTCTTGTATCAACATTGGAGCCCAACAAAACTCCTGAGATACAAGTCTCTTAAGTTGTTGCAACACTTGCTTCTCCAAAAGAGAACCTCCCGTTACATGCACACGCCCAGCCCTTGCACTTTCAAGGCGTGGCCTACTTGAGTTTGAACACGGAGTCTCAATGAACATCAATTTAGAGCTACAAACACCATAAGTCCTGACCACCGGTTTAGGCATAGTGAGAAGTGGACAACCATCAGTTTTATGATCCGGCTTCAAGCAGTCATCACACAACTGGGTAGTACAGTCAACCACAAAGTGACCAACCTCCCTGCAGCGGAAACAATAATTTTTCCCTTTTTCTCGCCACCTTACTTGCTTGGTCAACCTCAAAATTCTCCCTCCCTTTGTCTTGAACAGTAGTTGAAGAAGTTGCACCCTCCAGTGGCACCGTGGCTAACGCCGACATCGCCGCTAGCACCGCATCAGGAAGCCGAGTCACCGGCTGCCCTGGCACTCGTACCGCCGTTGATTGCTGAATAACATGTGGTTGCTAAACCAAAACATGATCAGCCGAAATTTGCACGGCGCCGCCAAAAGCGCCATCAGCCCTGGTGTCACATGGAGGCGGATCACGACTATGACCATGACCCCCGCGCCCTCCACGTCCGCTCCCATGGTGACAACCTCAGTGATACCTAGCTGCACACAGACCCGTATTCTGAAAGGCCCGAGACACCCTCAACAAAGCCCCCATCTGGCACCCCAAATTCAAAGTTACCATAAAATCGCTGCCCAAATTGTTCATCGTTATGCACGTTACCTTGGTCGTTGCCAAAGCTCCTTCGCTGTGCTGAAACTCATACCCTCCACCCAAAGAGGATGACCCCCCGTATCTATTACCGCCATATGCACCATAGCCATCATAATCCCAACCTCCTATAAATTCTTGTCTTTCGCTGGCTCCGCCATCAAAACGCCCATGTCCGGCATCGTAGCCACCGCGGCCACCATATGCACCTTGCTGCCAGCATCCCTACCTGCATTTCGCTGGTCACACGCATCACCACGCCTGGTAGGAGCAGTCGGCATCGGCGGAGGAGGCGGGCCCTGGCCTCGTCCAGCTTCCATGAGCACGTCAACGAAACTGTAGTGGTCTCCACGGACGAAGGCCACCCAGATACGAGGTGCTTTACTTCTACCAAAATTCCTGACGAACCCTAGCGAGGCATGTCGCAACCTATATGATGTGTCGCCCATGTTGTGCTGGGCCGCTTGCCTATCCACAACACCTGCCGTGATTCGATGTGGTGCCCTACTGTCGGGCTGGGCTGCATGCTGAGGTCACAAACATGGGCCGCACACCCACTGGACCCAGACCCCAGATCCAACAGTTGGGCTCAAGCCCAACAGAGCCAAGGAGGATATTCAAACGTACCCGGCGATCCACCGCCATCGTCGTCGACTTCTCCGGTGGCTGCGCCATCGTCAATGACCCACCGTGTACTCCCTTGGACTCCTCCTACACACCACCTTCTAGTCTGCCGCGTCGAAGAAGTCCTGCAAAGTAACCCGCGGCAAATCCACCATGGGGAGAGATCCCTTCCATGGGCGGACAACCGACATTGTTGTTTGCCGCTGCACAACCCCACGGAGCACCTCCTCTTGATCTGCATCTCCGAACAATCCCCTCTACGCCGGATCCTCCCTCGGCACCAGAACTTCCACACACGCCGCCACCCCTGAAATTGGATACCCACACGCGAGCAACTTGCAAATGAAATCCGATGGAGAAGGCAACGACGCCGCCTGGCCTGACGATAGAGCCGCTTCCTCACCGTCATGCCCGTCCTCTTCATCTTCCTCACCGAGATCGGATGAGAGCGTCCAGAACTGGTCGCCGATCGCCTGGCCGGTCGCCCCACTCTCGCGAGAACAAACCGTTGCCATGATCCAGTCAACCTGTCGCGAGGAATTATTCAAACTGTGGGGCACCAAACTTAACATGTCTACTGTTTATCATTCTCAAACAGATGGTCAAACTGAGAGTCAACCAATGTCTTGAAATGTATTTGAGGTGTGCTGTACATGACACTTCCAAACAGTGAGCTCAGTGGTTACCCTTAGCAGAATTTTGGTACAATAGAACTTTTCATTCTTCACTGGGGTGTACTCCTTACAAGGCGCATACGCCTAATTTGGGAAAACTGCCACAACCACTCCATGCTGCACATGCTGAGTTGGATAATTGGTTGCAAGAGAGGCACCAGTACTCCGAGTTTCTACACCAACACCTCAATAGGGCTTAAACCAAGATGAATTCATATGCTAATAAGAACAGAACATTCAGAGAGTTTATTGTGGGAGATTCAGTTTATCTAAAACTTCAGCTCTATGCTCAGACTTCAGTGGTCAACGGACCTTTTACAAAGCTCTCCATGAAGTTCTTTGGACCCTTTACCATTCTGGAAAGAATTGGTCCAGCTGCTTATAGATTGGAGTTACCAGCTACAAGTCTGGTTCACCTGGTGTTTCATGTTTCTCAAGTCAAGACTCATGTTTCAGACCACACTCCAGTATTCACTAATGTGCCTGAGCCACCCCTGTTAAACAGGCAGGATGTCATTCCGGAAGAAGTGCTGGAGAGAAGGCTGGTCAAGAAAGGCAGTGCATCCTTACTACAAGTGCTTATTCGTTAGTCTGGCCTACCTGCAGAATCTGCTACTTGTAAAGACTGATACAGTCCATCATCGTTTTCCAATGGCACCAGCTTGGGGACAAGCTAGTTCTTCAGGGGGAGCTGCTGTCAGCACTGCTGCCCATAGACGGGGAGTACAGAGCAGCCAGACTTTCAGATAGACAATGAAGGAGCGAAGTAGCTGGCGCCAGCAGGAGCTTGTGTTTTAACTCAAATGTGAGTGGGCCAGTGTGGCTTTTAACTGGGTGGGCCTTTGCCTTGTAAGTGTGGGGTTTAGCCGTTGGGCCCATGGGCCGGGAGCATCTGGAGGATATAAGTCGAACCTCTGTTCGATGCAGGTTATCGAAGAAATGAAATTAGTCCTCTCCTACCATTCGGCATGAGTGGTGAGCTATATTAAAAACAATGAAAATAGTCCTCTCCTACCTTCTTTCTTCTCCTCCCCTTCGTCCTCGAGTTTGAATTCTCTCTTGTAGCCTCAGTTTTCCATGAAACCCTAGTTTGGTTGTTACAGCTGGCCTAAATCGGATCGACATGGGCGGTCTGGACTCTCTGCGTCATGGGATTGGTGTCGATGGAGGGCATCCCTAGGGCTGGTTGGCAACATGCATGGCTTGGGCATGGTTCTAGTTGCGTGGTTGGGTCCATGTCGGGACTGTGCGTGTGTGCGGCTGTGCGATGATAGATCGGCAGGTGGTGATAGCACAGGGTGACTTTGGTTAGGTGAAAGCTCAGTAACATGTTGCGTGGGCATGGTTCTAGTTGTGTGGCTGGGTCCACATTGGGACCGTGTGTTTGTGCGGCTGTGTGATGATGAATCTGCAGGTGATGATAGCACAGGGAGACTTTGGTTAGGTGAAAACTCTAGGTCCGACTTTCATTGGTTGAATTTGCAATGGTGGCATTCACGCACCGTTCCCTTGTTGAAGCCATTGCCTGGAGTTTGATCAGACTCCTCTTCAGGGTGAAAACCCATGATTTGGCCTCGGTGGTTGGACCCAATGATGACGGCATCTGTGCTCCGTTCCCTTCCAGGAGGCGTCGTTGTTTGATCACTTCTCCTGTTACCCTCAGGTTGCCATCATTGGTGGTTGATGGTGTTGTTTGCTGCAATTGTTCCTTTGATCGCTCTTTTTCTTTTTGCAATAATTTGGTTGTGCGCATCCCCGATGTCTTGACTAGCTCTTCATATTATCTTGATGCAGAGGCAGGTGTAATTAGTATATTGTTGATATTTATATATTCCCTTTATAGAAAAAAGGATGTTCTTTTGTTTTTTCTTAAATAAATTTTAACTTAGGTTCTAATTATTGGCCAATTTAACAGGTCATTCTCAGTGATATGTTCAGAAAGTCTTACATCAAAATAAAATCATGGCAGCTCAGAAAGGAAGTACTCCAAAAGCTTGTCAAACTTGGGGCTGGTTGGAGGACACCATTTAAGAACGTTGGTATATGTGACACTTTCCAGCTTGCAAAAGTATGGAAGATCAGGGACCTTTATCTTGTTTGGAGTACTGACATAGAGAAAAGCAAGAGAGGGTATTTCCAGATAATAAGAATTTGGGAATACTGTCACACCAACATGTTGCAAGAACTGTTCAATGTCTCGAAAATCTGTTCTCCATATACGCGGATGATTACCTGGATCACTGTAGAAGAGTGCAGACAGATGGGTACGTGTTATTTGTTGATTGTAGGTTATAACACTGGTAGTCCAGTTCCTTCTATTTCTTACAACTGAATCACTTGCAAATATTCTTTCATGGCTCTACTTGCAGATATTCTTTCTCACTTCATTTTTCTGTGGATTACGGGAAATTGGAGGTTCCTCTGATTTGGGATGTTGAGCATGATCTTGTTCGCTATAAGAAGGATTGCACAGTTGGTGCTCGGAAAGATCATGATTTCATGGATAGAGCATATGCTATGGAGAATTCAAAAGTTACTGAAAGCTTCTTGCTGATGAAGTTCTACTCTTTATCATCGGGAGTGGCGAAACATCTGCTGTCAACAACTAATGGGTCTCAAATCGATATCCCCTTTGAACTGACTGATGAAGAGGAGGCGATAATCCGATTCCCGCACACTAGTTTTATACTTGGGAGGTCAAGCACCGGAAAAACCACTGTATTGACAATGAAGCTGATTCAAATAGAGCAGCGGTCATTAATTGCATCCCAAGGGCTAAATGTGGACAACATTGATTTACCTGGGGTTGATGATAAAAGTATCATGCCACTGAAGGAAACAAGAAAACGGGAAAGATTTGTAAAACAAGTCTTTATCACTGTAAGCCCAAAGTTATGTTCAGCTATAAAGAATCAGATTTGCAGACTTAAAAGGTAAATCTGTTGAATTCAAGTACTATGTGATAGTTTATCATATGTTTCCAATTTGTTAAATTAGTTTAATATATGTGTTGGAAAGTTGGTTTTCTTTTTCAAGCATATTTTAAATGGTGTTATGACCATATCACACAATTCTAACGTATTCCCAACCTCACTTTTTTACATTTCCATTTTGGGAAGCCCTTTAGAAGGGTTTAATGTTTCTAACAGCAGTTGACTGCATTTTTTCTGGAGATGTTTTTTTTGGAATTATAGACATCAAACTTGTTGAATTATTTCTTCTGAAAGAAAGATATACAATTTGATTATATTATGGGTTATATCAACTACGTGCAAGTTATAATTTATTTCAATCCTTGTAGATTTGGATCTGGTGATGCCTCTGATTAGCCTAGCATCCTTCAAATGCATGACATTATTGATGACCTGGAAGAATTTACAGAAATACCTGACAAATTTAGTGATGTACCTTGTGAGTACTATCCTCTTACTATAACATATCGCAAGTTCTTGATGATGCTTGATGGAACATGCCGGGCAGCATTTTTTGACCGGTTTTATGCTGAATTGAAGTCTATCATTGAGGGAGTCCATTCAAAGTCTCTTGCACTGCAAATTCTTATTGAGTTGAAGGAGGTTACCTATGAGAAATTTGTTTCTTCCTATTGGCCTCATTTTAATACCGAACAGTTGGAAATATGCCCTAGAGGCAATAATAAAATGGTTATTATTATATTTCCTTGTTCATGATAATTGTCTGTTATTCATGCTATAATTGTGTTATCCGGAAATCGTAATACATGTGTGAATACATAGACCACAACATGTCCCTAGTAAGCCTCTAGTTGACTAGCTCGTTGATCAATAGATGGTTACGGTTTCCTGACCATGGACATTGGATGTCATTGATAACGGGATCACATCATTAGGAGAATGATGTGATGGACAAGACCCAATCCTAAGCCTAGCACTAGATCGTGTAGTTCGTTTGCTAAAGCTTTTCCAATGTCAAGTAACTTTTCCTTAGACCATGAGATTGTGCAACTCCCGGATACCGTAGGAGTGCTTTGGGTGTACCAAACGTCACAACGTAACTGGGTGGCTATAAAGGTGCACTACGGGTATCTCCGAAAGTGTCTGTTGGGTTGGCATGAATCGAGACTGGGATTTGTCACTCCGTGTGACGGAGAGGTACCTCTGGGCCCACTCGGTAGGACATCATCATAATGAGCTCAATGTGATCAAGGAGTTCTTCACAGGATGATGTGTTACGGAAACGAGTAAAGAGACTTGCCGGTAACGAGATTGAACAAGGTATCGGTATACCGACGATCGAATCTCGGGCAAGTATCGTACCGATAGACAAAGGGAATTGCGTACGGGATTGATTGAATCCTCGACATCGTGGTTCATCCGATGAGATCATCGAGGAGCATGTGGGAGCCAACATGGGTATCCAGATCCCGCTGTTGGTTATTGACCGGAGAGTCGTCTCGGTCATGTCTACGTGTCTCCCGAACCCGTAGGGTCTACACACTTAAGGTTCGATGACGCTAGGGTTGTAGGGAAAGTTTGTACGTGGTTACCGAATGTTGTTCAGAGTCCCGGATGAGATCCCGGACGTCACGAGGAGTTCCGGAATGGTCCGGAGGTGAAGATTTATATATGGGAAGTTGTCATACAGTCACCGGAATAGTTTCGGGGGTTATCGGTATTGTACCGGGACCACCGAAAGGTGTCCGGAGGTCCACCGGGTGGGGCTGATTTACCCGGGAGGCCTAATGGGCTGTATATGGGAGGGAACCAGCCCCCTAGTGGGCTGGTGCGCCCCCCCCAAGGGCCCATGGCGCCTAGGGTTGGGAAACCCTAGGGGAGGGAGCCTTCCACCTTGCTTGGGGGGCAAGTTTCCCTCCCCTGGCCGCCTCCCCTCCCCTCAGATTGGATCTGAGGGGGCCGGCCCCCTCTCCTCTTCCCCCTATAAATAGTGGAGGGGTGGGAGGGAGGCCATACCTCATCCCTGGCGCAGCCCCTCCCCTCTCCAACACCTCCTCCTCCCGCGGTGCTTGGCGAAGCCCTGCAGGAATACCACGCAGCTCCAACTCCACCACGCCGTCGTGCTGCTGCTGGAGCTGTCCTCCCCAACCTCTCCTCCCCCCTTGCTGGATCGAGAAGGAGGAGACGTCTCCGCTCCGTACGTGTGTTGAACACGGAGGTGCCGTCCGTTCGGCGCTCGGTCATCGGTGATTTGGATCACGACGAGTACGACTCCATCAACCCCGTTCTCTTGAACGCTTCCGCTCGCGATCTACAAGGGTATGTAGATGCACTCCCCTCTCTCTCGTTGCTAGATGACTCCATAGATTGATCTTGGTGATGCGTAGAAAATTTTAAAATTCTGCTACGATCCCCAACAGTACTGTTGGAAATATGCCCTAGAGGCAATAATAAAATGGTTATTATTATATTTCCTTGTTCATGATAATTGTCTGTTATTCATGCTATAATTGTGTTATCCGGAAATCGTAATACATGTGTGAATACATAGACCACAACATGTCCCTAGTAAGCCTCTAGTTGACTAGCTCGTTGATCAATAGATGGTTACGGTTTCCTGACCATGGACATTGGATGTCATTGATAATGGGATCACATCATTAGGAGAATGATGTGATGGACAAGACCCAATCCTAAGCCTAGCACTAGATCATGTAGTTCGTTTGCTAAAGCTTTTCCAATGTCAAGTAACTTTTCCTTAGACCATGAGATTGTGCAACTCCCGGATACCGTAGGAGTGCTTTGGGTGTACCAAACGTCACAACGTAACTGGGTGGCTATAAAGGTGCACTACGGGTATCTCCGAAAGTGTCTGTTGGGTTGGCACGAATCGAGACTGGGATTTGTCACTCCGTGTGACGGAGAGGTACCTCTGGGCCCACTCGGTAGGACATCATCATAATGAGCTCAATGTGATCAAGGAGTTGTTCACAGGATGATGTGTTACGGAAACGAGTAAAGAGACTTGCCGGTAACGAGATTGAACAAGGTATCGAGATACCGACGATCGAATCTCGGGCAAGTATCGTACCGATAGACAAAGGGAATTGCGTACGGGATTGATTGAATCCTCGACATCGTGGTTCATCCAATGAGATCATCGAGGAGCATGTGGGAGCCAACATGGGTATCCAGATCCCGCTGTTGGTTATTGACCGGAGAGTTGTCTCGGTCATGTCTACGTGTCTCCCGAACCCGTAGGGTCTACACACTTAAGGTTCGGTGACGCTAGGGTTGTAGGGAAAGTTTGTACGTGGTTACCGAATGTTGTTCGGAGTCCCGGATGAGATCCCGGACGTCACGAGGAGTTCCGGAATGGTCCGGAGGTGAAGATTTATATATGGGAAGTTGTCATACGGTCACCGGAATAGTTTCGGGGGTTATCGGTATTGTACCGGGACCACCGAAAGGTGTCCGGAGGTCCACCGGGTGGGGCTGATTTACCCGGGAGGCCTAATGGGATGTATATGGGAGGGAACCAGCCCCCTAGTGGGCTGGTGCGCCCCCCCAAGGGCCCATGGCGCCTAGGGTTGGGAAACCCTAGGGGAGGGAGCCTTCCACCTTGCTTGGGGGGCAAGTTTCCCTCCCCTGGCCGCCTCCCCTCCCCTCAGATTGGATCTGAGGGGGCCGGCCCCCTCTCCTCTTCCCCCTATAAATAGTGGAGGGGTGGGAGGGAGGCCATACCTCATCCCTGGCGCAGCCCCTCCCCTCTCCAACACCTCCTCCTCCTCCCGCGGTGCTTGGCGAAGCCCTGCAGGAATACCACGCAGCTCCAACTCCACCACGCCGTCGTGCTGCTGCTGGAGCTGTCCTCCCCAACCTCTCCTCCCCCCTTGCTGGATCAAGAAGGAGGAGACGTCTCCGCTCCGTACGTGTGTTGAACACGGAGGTGCCGTCCGTTCGGCGCTCGGTCATCGGTGATTTGGATCACGACGAGTACGACTCCATCAACCCCGTTCTCTTGAACGCTTCCGCTCGCGATCTACAAGGGTATGTAGATGCACTCCCCTCTCTCTCGTTGCTAGATGACTCCATAGATTGATCTTGGTGATGCGTAGAAAATTTTAAAATTCTGCTACGATCCCCAACACAAACTGACCAAGAAACTTGATGCATCCAGTGTCTTTACTGAAATAATTTCTCATATACAGGGTGGATATCAAGCAAACATGCCTTCTAGCGGAGGCAAACTTGAAAGATAGGATTATTTGAAACTCTCTGATAAAAGGTCCTCATCTCTGAACAGTGAGAAAAGAGGTAGGATTTATGATATTTTCCTTAATTATGAGAGTATGAAGGGCACTGCCAAAGAATTTGATCTATCAAATTTTGTCAATAGTCTTCACAGCAGTCTAGTTTCTGAGGGCTACAAAGGCGATATGGTAGATTTTGTTTACATAGATGAGGTGCAGGATTTCACCATGGCACAAATAGCACTTCTTAAATATGTCTGCCGGAACTTCAAGGAAGGCTTCCTCTTTGCTGGCGACACTGCACAAACTATTGCAAAGGGTGTTGACTTTAGGTTTGAAGATATCCGCTCGCTTTTTTATACTACATTCCTATCAGATACTGAAGTATGTAATAAAGGAATTGAATATGGAAAACAAGTGCATCTCTCAGATATGTTCCAACTGACGCAAAATTTTCGGACACATTGTGGCATCCTTCGTGTGGCTCAAAGTATCATGAACCTTCTGTACTTCTTTTTCCCATCAAGTGTTGACAAGCTCAATCCATAGACTGTACTTATACATGGAGAACCTCCATTGCTGCTGGAGTCTGGTAATGGCGAGAATGCCATTATGACAATTTTTGGAGAAAAGGAAAGTAAACACGGTAACCTGCATGGGTTTGGTGCTGAGCAAGTTGGATTAGTTCGTGATGACATTACCAAAAAACGAATTGTGGATCTTGTTGGCAAACAGGCTCTTGTTTTGACTATTGTTGAATGTAAGGGCCTTGAGTTCCAGGTATGAGCTAATCAGTTCACTTCAGTTGTCCTCATTTTGCCTAATATTTAATTGTAAATGTGTTGTCTCCAGACTTACTTTGAGGATACTTATTTTAAAAACATACTGTGTAGGACGTGCTATTATACAATTTTTTTTTTCAGTTTATCGCCTTTAAGGAACAAATGGAAAGTTTTATATGGCTGCATGAAAGAGAAAGATATTATAGCATCATCTATGAGAAGATCTCTTATCCGGGTTTCGACAGAACCAAGCATCATCTTCTCTGTTCAGAGCTGAAGCAACTCTATGTTGTGATCACAAGAACTAGGCAAAGACTGTGGATATGTGAGAGCACAGATGATTACTGTCGACCAGTGTTTGACTACTGGAAGAAGTTGTGTCTTGTAGAAGTTAGATTGCTTGATTCTTCCTTTATTCAAGCAATGCAGACTGGAAGCAGCTCTGATGGTTGGAGACTACGAGGCATCAAGGTTAGTTCTGTATAGGCCACTGTGTTCCTTAGTCCATGTTGTTTTGAGTTTTTAATCTCATAAAAAGGCATTGCATTTTAGTCTGACAATTGGTTTATGTCCCTGCATTTTATTTTAGTCTGGTTATGGACTAATGTTGCATAACCTATTTGCTGTTTTACTGTACTTGTCTTGCACATTTTTATTCCATGTCACAAACGCACATCTTTTTCTTGCAGTTATTCAATGAGCGGCAGTTTGAGATGGCTACAATGTGTTTCAAAAAAGCTGGTGACAGATACAGAGAGAAGTGGGCAAGAGCTGCCGGATTTTTAGCTACAACTCACCGTGTAATCTCCACAAATTTGGAGATGGGTCAGGCTTCATTGCAAAAAGCATCAGAGATATATGAGTCTATTGGCATGCATGAGAAAGATGCCGCTTGCTATACCAGACTAGGTGACTATGAAAGTGCAGGTGCACGGACTCTCAATAATTTTTGAGTTGCAGTGCATCTAGGATTTAATCATTCCGTAACATTTTATAATTTCTAAACTGGTTGTTTCCTTCAAGCTGCATGAATAGCAAAGCATAAAGGGGATGTCTTACTCGAGGCAGACAGGTTTGACAAGGCAGAGTCTCATGGCATCTTTCATATGGCTCAAAGTATCAGAAGCCTTTTGCACTTCTTTTTCCCATCAAGTGTTGACAAGCTTGATTCAGAGACTCGACTTGCACATGGAGAAACTCCTGTGCTGCTGGAGTCTGGTAATGATGAAAATGCAATTATGACTATTTTTGGAGTGAACAAAAGTAAACATGGTAGCCTGCATGGGTTTGGTGCTGAGCAAGTCATATTAGTTCGTGATGTTGCTACCAAATAATATATTGTTGATCTTGTTGGTAAACAGGCTCTTGTTTTGACTATTGTTGAATGTAAGGGTCTTGAATTCCAGGTATGAGCCAATCAGTTCACTTCATTTGTGATTATTTTGCAAGATATTTTTGTAGCGAAACATCGTGTGTCAAATTATTCTATTAAGACTTGGTTTGAGTATATAAAAACATATTGTGCAGGACGTGCTGTTATATAACTTTTTCAGTTCATCGCCTTTAAGAAACAAATGGAGTTTCGTGTACGAGTACATGAAAGAAAAAGATAGTATAACATCATCTGAAGAAATCTCTCTTCTGGATTTGGGTAGAAGTAAGCTTGATCTTCTCTGTTCGGAGCTTAAACAGCTATATGTTGCTATCACAAGAAGTAGGCGAAGACTCTGGATATGCGAGGATACAAATGATTACAGTCAACCAATGTTTGACTACTAGAAGAAGTTGCGTCTTCTAGAAGTTAGATTACTTGATTCTCCCCTCATTCAAAAAATGAAGACAGCAAACAGCACCGATGATTGGGGGTTACAAGGCAGTAAGGTTAGTGTTTTCAAATCTACTTCACTATGCTATGCAATGTGTCTAGTGAGTCATGTATTGAGTTCTTTTTCTTTTCTTTTTGAGAACATATGCATTGGGCTCTTAATCTCATGAAAGAAAAAAAGAGTTTGCTCAACTCTCTCAACTATGAAACCAGAGTTCCAACTCTTGAAACTTCAAAACCGGGGTACTTGACCCTCCAAAATACCATGGTGGTCCAGTTGGCATGCACATTGTTGCCCGGAAGTGGGGCCTAGCTATCATATACAAAAAAGACAGAAGAAACTCGGAATAGAGATTGTGAGGCAAGCTGAGGAAGAGACATATATGTAGAGAGAGAGAGAGAGAAGAAAATAGAGGAAATGCATGACATGTGGCGTCCAACTGGCATGACAATTCAGGTTGGCATCAATCCACGTTGGAGCACCATTTGTACAAAACTGCCGCCACCATGACAAAACTACTTTGCTAGATATGTGCATGGGTTTTGAAAGTTTACAGCCGAGAGGGTTAAGTGAGCGAGACACCAAGGGCGTGTTTGTTTGATAACGAGGTACACATGGCCATAACATGCCTAACAAAGTTAGCCTAGTGTTTGGTTGACTACTACAACTCTGGCTTGCCAAACTTCCTTAGCCCCGCGGTCCACATGTCATAGATTCAGTTTTTTAGCTAAGCTTGCCACACTACATGTTGGCTAAGTTTGTTGTGGCATACATGGACACCAACCAAACACCCCAAGCTTGTGAGGGTTAAGTGAACTTTTTCTGCTCATGAAATGCACGGGCCAATTTTTGATTGACAGTTGATCTATGTAGACAATTTTTTGTTTGACCTGCTCATAGTGCATACCTACTTGCAATGTTAATGCACTTTGATAATTTGTATTCTATGTCATGGGTGCACCTTTCTCTTGTAGTTATTCGATGAAGGGCAATTTGAGATGGCTACAGTGTGTTTCGAGAAGGCTGGTGATACATACAAAGAGCAGTGGGCAAGAGCTGCTGGACTTCTGGCAACGGCTGACCGTGTCATTTCCACGATTTTGGAGATGAGCCAGGCTGCATTGCAAAATGCCTCAGATATTTATGAGTCTATTGGCATGTATGATAAAGTTGCCACTTGCTATATCAAATTGGGTGACTACGAAGGAGCAGGTATGTGGACTCTCCATTACTTTCCAGCTGTGTCAATATGAATGGGGTTTCATAGAAATAAAGACCTTCAAATTTCAAAATGTTTGTTCGGAAGAATATCACCCCTCAGTCCCTCACCTTGTTTCATACATGTTATTTTTCAGCCTTCATATGGAACACAGATAGTCATTACTCATTACTTCACACTCTATCAAACTCTTATCTAACTAAACATTGTTTACCTTGCAATAGGAATGGTCTATATGCAGAAATGTGGTACTTCTAGGCTTGAGGATGCTGGTGACTGTTATGCTATGACTGAATGCTGGTTACAGGCAGCTGAAGCTTACTTGAAAGCTAAATGCTATACCAAGTGTTTCTCCATGTGCCTGAAAGGAAAACTGTTCATTCTGGGGTTGTAGTTCCTACAGCAGTTGAAGGAGGAATGTATGGTGGAGAATTCAGAGTGTGTCGAGCTTTCTGCAATTAGAAAGATGTATCTAGAAAATTGTGCCCAGCATTATTTTGAGCGTGGAGACATCAAGAACATGATGCCATTTATTAAGGCTTTTGCTTCTATGGATGAGCTGCTCAAGTTAAACATGGAAGTGGGTTGTTTACTTGAAGCTGCAGGAATAGAAAAGGATGATATGGATGTCTTGCAAGGAGCAGACATGCTTAAGTTCACGGGGCAATTTACGGATGCTACAGATTTTGTTGTCTGCAGTGTTGTTACCAAGTCTTTGCGGTCTTCAAATAGGACTATGAGTTGGTCTAACACAATTGCAGTGAAGACCATTGATATGGCAAATGAAGTCCGCGCTTGCTGCTTCTGCTATGATAAGTACGGAGCACGTGCACTGAAATGTGAGCCTAAATCCCTTGCCATTTTAAGTTGTGCCTTCCTTGTGGGCCGAGAATCTGGAAACTTGTTAGTAGAATTTGTTGGTGCTCGTTTTCTTCTTGGTGTTCATCTCTAGTCTGAAGCTTCTGGATACAATTTGGGGTTAGCGGAAGGATCACAAAATGAAAGGTGCCGTAATGATATGCTGGCCTGTAACCAGATATCACCTGAAACTCTATTATATGTCTGGAACCATTGGAGGTCAATCGTAGTTAAAGTACTATCTCATCTTCGTCACTCCGATGGTCAAGAATCAAATGATTGTGCAGTTACATATGATGATCTTTGTGCTAGATACTTTGGGTTGAGAAAAGATGGTGACCGTGACCGATATCTGGTTCCTAATAACATGAACTCAAGTTATCTTTCTGACCTAGCAGGCATAGGCTTTTTGCACCATGATGGCAACATAGGTTGGATGGATTCTATCCAGTTTCATTCATATGTTCAGACTTTCTGGATGCATGAGCTACATTCAATTAGTTTGACTGTACTCGATAAGTTATCTTGCATTCAATTTTCTCCGAAGCAAGCATCTTCATACGCCCTGGGGAGAACTATCCTTATCATGTATGAAGTGGCAATGTTTCTTAAGGAGCCAAAGTTTGGTTTGCCAAAAAGTACCATAATAAAGTTAAGAAGCTTCTTTGTTCAGTGCGAAAGGCGTTTCTTTGAGTTTCTTTCTCATGTTTGGAGGGATGGGACAGTGAAGCCCCTCTTGTCTGCGTTTACATATGGTTTAATTACTGACTCCCTTGGTGCATATCTCAGGCCAACAAATAAGAAACTGACTCATGGGCATCTTGGGAGAGTTGCCCTATTTCTGCTACATGTAGGACCATGCACATCACGACAGTTGGATGATCTGCTGTTTTCAAGACTTCTGCAGTACCTGGACAAAGAATCCGAGTGGGCAAAAAGTTTCCAGTCTTTGAAGATGTTTACCTTTGCTGGTGGGTTCATGGGCAGATCCCCCTTGATCTTGAACTTTAAACTTGCTCTTGAATTTATGATGAGTGCAAACTGGACGGCTGAACCAGACTACATATCCCCAGTATGCTATGTGGATCTCATAGAGTTCCTTGGTTTCTTAGCTTCATCGTATTCTTTACCGACTGGTTGTGTATTTTGCGCAAAATCTATTCTAGTCAAGGTGCTAAAGTGTTGTACCAGCGCAACATACCTCTTTACGTTCCCTAGGCCAGGTTTGGTTCTGGAAGAAATGCCATTATCAGAAATACCATTATCAGCAGGACATTTCATATTCCAGTCAGTCAGGAATCTCTTGTCAAACAGGTGTATGATACAAGAGTGGTTTCAGAAGACTTCTACTCCAACTAGTTCATACACCCCGGTCCTTCAGAGATTAGTCCTCATACTTTATATTGTGACTCTAAATCTTAAGGTGGGAGATTGCTATGAGGTCACACATTTCCTTCGGATGTACCATGTTTTTGAGGATTTACCTTTGGGGTTCTCTCAGAAGATTCTTCATTCTTTGCAAATGAGTTCTCAAACACTTAGCAACTTCAAAATGGTATTTGCTGATGCACTTGCAGCAATTGGAAACCGCATGGTAGTTATGACTTCAAGCAAAGTCCGGCCAATATTTCGGGACTTAATGTTGACATAATTAGCAGAGCGGATTGGAAAGATATTGAGAAGGTAGTTGACCGTTTTTGTCCAGAAGACTCAAATACCATAAGTAATGAGAATATTCCCTTCTGGGAGAAATTGGAGGCATTTCGAGTCAGCAAGCATTCCAAGGTGAGTTTCATATGTTGCAATGTTTGTTTGGTTACCTTCCAGTTTGTTCCAATGCTCTGCAATTGCCAAGTTTTTTAGTATATTCTAAAAGTCAAGTTCTACAGAAAGATGCATGGATCATTATCAAATTCCTCAGAAGTGCCCTTTCCTGGGTGGAGCAAAGAGGCCCTCCAAAAAAGATGGATGAACAATTGTTGGAAGAGGTTAGACACATCTATAATGAATTTGAAGAGCGTTCTGCTAGGTAAGCAAATGTTTAAGATGATAATGTAGTATTTCAGTTGAGAGGACAAATGTGAATGTAATGTTCTAATAATGCCCCTCCTTTTCTGCATGATATATACTACCTTTCTGTGAAAGGTAAATGACTATCTCGTAAAAGAATCAAATTTGAGCATGCACACTGTTTGTTAACGCAGGCTGGGGAAGAGTGCTTGTGTGACTGCCAAGAACCTCTATTCATCTATGTGGGAAGATGGTGAGAACAAACTACGGAAGATTGTCCGCTGTTTCCAATCTGAAATGGCATCCATAAAAAAAGATTGCATGGGGAGGGCAGCTGCAGCTGTTGCCCCACAGCACGTTGGCGAAGCTGATGGGTTGAATGAATGTTCATACAAGAAAGCCGACACTGGAGGGAATAACGTGACGGTGGAATCGGCCAAGGAAGAAGCAGTTGTGGCCCAGGCTTCAAAAATGACTGCACAGAAGCAGAAAAACAAGAAGAAACCCCAAAAATCTAAGCGCCATGGCAAGAAGTGAACCAATGTTGTACCAGTAGTTTTTACTTTGCATATTTGACTGTTGAACCATCAGCAATGGCTAGCTTTTGGGTGTGTACCCGAAGGATTTATTGTTGCCTTCCCTAATGTTACTCGCAGATCAACACATCCTGTAACTGGCTCTCCTTCAGGTTTCAACGACATCTAAGCTAGAAGTAAAGACATGTTAATTTAGTTAGACCTTTTTGCTTGCTTCCTCTTTCTACAATGCTTCACCTTATTCGGACATCCTGATATGTATACCTCTATCCTAATTTATTGGTCTCCTTTGTAATTTGTGCTAAATTTTGATCAAAAATTTAACTAATAAAATGTTAGTGATGCGAGATGCGTTTTTTCGGGAGCAGTTTTTCAGCTCCACGAATCCCAACTCATAGGTTAAGGTGAATAAATTTAACTAACCAAATGTGCCCATGGCAATTTGTGCCAAATTTTGACCATAAATTTAACTAATCAAATGTTCATGCATGCCACAAAAAATTACATCATTGAAAACTATGTTCAAATACAAATCCAACGATATAATTTTTGTTAACATGCATCACCCCCCTTCCGCAAGCGGGAGGGCGAGCTTAGTCCTGCCGCCGCCAGCTCTCCCTCACCTCCTCCTCCTCGACGCCGGGCAAAGCTTGGCCGGCGTAGGTGGCGGCGGGGACACTTTCTCCCTTTCTCGTGGAGCTGTTGGCGCGGTGCGGCAACTGCACGCGGAGGCGCGGCTCCGGCTAGAACTCCGACGACGGTGGTGGCTGGTGCGGACACGCGGACGGCTGCGGGCGGACCTTTGGAGGTGTGTGCTCGGCCTTGGTGCAGACAACGGCTTGTGCGGCGGCGCTCATCTTGCGACGTCGCCTAAGGCTGGTCTGGCTCGTCGGGCGACACAGGCTGGTGGCTGCCACCTCGCCCTCAAGCGGCGGTCCCCTGGTTCCTCGGTGTTCGGGCAGATGGCCGGCTGTCTTCAGCCACACCGGCGATGAGGTGCCAATGCGGCGACCGCGGAGCAGCTCTACCTGGACGAAAGTCTTTGGATCCGGAGCAGATGGAGGTTGGTGGTGTAGGATTGAGACCGAAGGAAACTTTGGTCGACTGGTTCGGCCCTGCAGCGGCGACGTCTTTCGACGTCCTTATCCTCCTTGGAGGAGAAGCCGAGGTTTCTCTTATCCACCCCCGACCCCCTCCTGGACGAAAGTCCTAAATCCGCCTTGGATTGGACGGCGGCGGCGCCATGCGCGTTGTTCCCTTCATGGAGGTGCCGTCTTGGGAGGCTTGGGTTTTCGGGAGAGGGTTGTTGTGGGCGGTGGGCTTTGGGTGGCAAGGGCTCGAGTGGCGGCAGTGGTGTGGAGGTTGGCAGGTGGAGCGGCGTGGCATCTACCGCATCGAAGACGGTGGGTCATGGCGGCATGGTACATCTGAGACTCGGAAACAGATGCGTCTGGATGGATGAGTGCAGGGTGGAGGTGCTGTTTGGCGCCATGGCGGCGTTGACGGTTGGTCGACCTGACAAGGATGATGTGGATCTCTTTCCTGAAGATGGGTTAATGGTTCGATGGTGGTGGCGGCTTCTGAAGCGTATGCATGCGGTGTACGCTCTGGGTTTGCTGCGTCCGGTGTACGCTCCTGGTACGTCATGCGGATGGATCAACGGTGATCCCGGTTCTAGATGGTGGAGAGTGATGGCATTCCCCATTATCGAGTATGTAGATGTGAGTGGTGGTTTCAGGTTGTTTGATGTTAGTTCTTGTTAGATATTTGTTAAATAATTTAATAAAGATGGTTGTATGCATCTATTGATGCAGAGGCTATGGTTTCAACCTCCTTTTTCAAAAAAAGGAAAACCTTAACCTATGAGTTGTTTGAACAAACATAATGCATACTACCCATATCCTGCATAGTGTGATGGTTATGCGTATAGTTTAGTTCACTTTGGCCTGTATTTAAGTTAAAATTAACAAGGCAATCATTAGTCAGTTGATTGACGTTTCCTAAAAAAGAAAAGCTGCCAATTTAAAGCTGGAAGTGCCTTTAGTCAAAAGATATTGCATTTGTTTTCATGTCTTCATAGACGTTCTCCAATCATCATTTTTACCATGCATGGACAGAAAGAAGTATTTCAACTTCCTTCAGATAAAATTAATCGGTTCCACATCTGCCAGTAGTTTATAGTAGACTGTATTTCATTAAAGATGACCTTTTCAGTATATGCTTGTTCTTCTGTGGCGGTGTGCTGCAGCTCCGCTTAATCCACGTGGCAGTTGCAAATGACAAGGGATGCTGCCTTGACGATCTTGTACAAAATTGTAACTCTTTGGTGATTGTGTGCAGAAGGCTGGTTGAGTTTCATGCCCATTGCAAGACATAGTCGCTCCTAACTTCTATCTATCCCATTTTAGATGGATTTTATTATTTTATTTACTTCAAAATATCTTATTGGTGAATGTCAGTGAATCAAAATCTGACTTGAAAATTTAGTTCAAGGAACTTTGATCTTAGAATGTAGAGTGAATGTGTAATCAGAACAATGACTTATCTAATACTCCCCCCGACGAGTTTACAAGTCCTCGTATTTTGAGCCTCGTTTTAATCACCAATTTAACCAACAAAATATAAGATACATGACTAAGAAAATATACAATTTGATTCACACCTGAAAGAAGTTTTCAATGGATCATTATCAAGGGCGTACTTGCGTAGTTCTACCGTGGTGCGCATGACACCGGGTCCAAACACAATAGCCTATACAAAGACACCGGGTCCAAACACAAATAGCCTATACAAAGACACCGGGTCCAAACACAATAGAGTCCACCACCGGTTATTATTGCTAATCATATGCTGCGTATTTGTGGTCACTACTCTTCCGTGTGCATTTTGTGTTGTTTAAATCTCTATCATGTACAAACAATGCACTCCCATAGAACATCCCAAAATTTGAAAATTTTGGAATGTTAATAAAATAGAAATGATTGCTCAATTGATGGAATTTGAGAGGGGTTAGAACTTTATAGTTGATGGTTGTTTTAAAAAAAGGAGGGAATAAAATGACTTCCTCAAATATTCAATTTGAGATTTTATTTGCTTCTTCAAGTATCAAAGTAAACTCAATTCAAACAAGAGAGAAGATAGCATGACTTCTTCAAATAGTGACATTGGGAGGTTGAATATCTATTTGGATTTTATTTAGGATATTTCTTTAATATTTAAATCATATTCCAATTCAAAGATTTTTTATTCCAGTTCAAAGGAAAAAAAATCAAAAGAGAGGAGATAACATGACTTCTCCATTATAAAAGAATTGGAAGTGTTTTAAATATTATTTGGTTGGTGTGATTTGGAGTTCGAAAGTATTTGGGGAATATATAAACCATAAAACTACTTAAAAGCCTAATAATGACTTTATTTAAAAATGATATTTTCATAAAATATTTAGGGCTCAAAATATTTTTCCTAGACTCTAAATATTGTGTTTGATTTTTAGGGATTTTCTTGGATTTTCCAAATTGATTTGAAATGATTTTGAAAATCCCCGTGATCGTAACTACTCACAACACAACAACACATCCCACAGCGGTCCATGACCCATTAAATTCTTGTGAAGCGGCACGCACGCACGTAGATTGTTGGATCTTCATCCTATGGCACACGCTCGCCCCTCTCTTTCCTTTTTGAATCTCTCACAGACAAGTGGACCCCCCCCCCCACCACCTCGGGACGGAGTCCGAGCTCCACATATGTCCATGGCATTTCTACCCCAGACACGGCGAAGCACCGCCGTACCGTGGCCCCTTCTCCTCACTGATGCCTCCTATATAATCCCCACGCTATTCTCGTGTGTTCCCATCAAAATCACCTCAAGTTTCCCTCGAAACCCTAGCGCACAAACTCGTCGACCTCCGGTATGTTGCCGTCGATTGTCATGAGCCCCTTGACTCGCCAAGTTCAGTGGGATGAAACAAGTTTCATTTATTAAAAAGCTTCCCGTACAACCACATGTCAGTATGGGCTCTGCCTTTATTAAGTTCTGGGACCCCTACCCAGGTAAGCTAGTAGGTGTAGTGAATTTTGGTAGGTGTACTAGTGTACTAGGGGTTAAGGGGCATGCTTCAGAAAGATTTCATCTTGGTTATCTCCTGATTATTATACACTTGAGTATTATCACAAAAGGGGTTAACTGGGTCTTGTGGGTGAAGTGTATAATCCTCTACAGGGTGTAAAAGCCGACCAGGATTAGTTGTGTTCATGGTTATGGACAATTTTGAGCATCTGAGTTTTAAACTGCTTGGTGATCTCATTGCTTGGAATAATCTCGGCGCGGGAGAAAAAATATGTCACATCTGGGAATGGGATTGTTTGGTTGGGTTGCAGATACTCATAAATTTTGACCACTTACAAATTTTTGACTAGGTAATTGTAGGAAAAACTTGGCTTTATGCAAAAAAAAATCTAGTGCCTAGGTCCTCTTGAGATTACTTTGCATGTAGTCATAGGTCCGTGTTACTCTTTTTGTGTGACTTCCAATGCATTCAATAAATTTACCCCAATAACCTTTTATGTTGCAAACTTTTTCAACTTTGGTAAGGATACTTAATAGGGTTACAAGTCTATACTGAACTTTTGCCGGTGGCGTTGATGGACTCGACACATTTTTTTTCTATTTCCTCATCATCTCTTTTGTGATAGCCTTGATCTATGTAAGTTGTATTAAATTAGTATTCTGGATTTGCGATGTAATATCATGACATGTTAAAAATATGATAGTTCATCTTATACTGTGGGTGCTAGCTACTGAAATAGGGACTAGCATAGTGAATAACAGAGATTCAGATCCTTTGGGCCCGAGTCATCACAGATGGTACCAGAGCATGTGTTAACTGTCATAACCCTAGAAAATGGATTGTAAAGGACATAGGAACAAAAACTTGCAAACTCAGCGAATTCCTCCTTATCAGCAACACATTGTTTTTGCAGGGTTTGAACATCTAGGTGCAAAGATTTGAGCTCTAATCGGCAAGTGTCGATTGAATCGGACGAGTTTCCCACCGGGCAGTAAAGGTTTAGGGAAAGCAAGAAACTTTTGTACCTTACCGTAACTTGTCTGGCAGGCTAGGGGGATTTTACAACTAGTTGTGGCAGCCAAGCCTTGATACATCTCCAACGTATCTACAATTTATGAAGTATTCATGCCATGTTTACTATAATTTTGTATGGTTTTGGTGCACTTTTATATAATTTTTATGGACAAACTTATTAACCTAGTGCCAGTTGTTGTCTTCTGCATGTTTTTGGTTTTCCAGAAAATCCATACCAAACGAAGTCCAAACACGACGAAACTTTTTTAAGATTTTTTTCTCGAAGGAAAGAGACATGGGAAGCTTCGAGGGAGTACCGAAAGACCCACAGGGGCCCCGCATGACAACAGGGCACGCCCTAGGGTAGGCGCCCCCTGATGTCTTGTGGGCCCCCTGTGGCACCTCCTGGCGTGATTCCAACGCTGAAAAATCCTATATATTTAAAAACTCCCTAAAGTTAACCTATATGAGTTTTCCACCATCGTAAGCCTATGTTCGGAAGCTATCTCATCCGGAGCTCTGTTCCGGCACCCTACCGGGGGGGGGGGAGTCATCACCGGAGGCCATCTTCATCATCATCGCTGCTTCCATGACAAGGAAGGAGTAGTTAACCCCCGGGGTTGAGGGTATGTACTACTCCCTCTATACCGAAATACTTGTAGTTGGGGGAAACTAGTACAAGTTCCCCCAACTACAAGTATTTCGCTACAGAGGTAGTAGTAGCTATGTGTTTGATCTCTCTCGTGTTCTTGATTTGGCACGATCTTGATGTACCATGAGCTTTGTTAATATAGATGAATCATATGGTGTTCTTCCCTCTCTATCTTTGTTGTGATGAATCGAGTCTTGCTCTTTGAGGTTTCATTATGTTGGATTGAATCTTAGATTTCAGATCACTTGATGTATGTTTTGCATGTGGATATCCGCGGTGACAATGGGGTATTCTATTGAGTCACTTGATATACGTTTTGGTAATCAACTTGCGGATTCCCATGGTGATATTGGGGTAATTTAGGTATAGAGGTTGATATATGTTTTCGTCCTATTTTCTCCGGTAAGAACTTTGGAGTGATCCTTTGTCGCACATTGAGGGATTGTTATATGATTCAATTATGTTAGCAATATTGAGAGATTGCACTAGTGAAAGTATGAACCCTAGGCCTTATTTCCAAGCATCGAGACACTATTTTTATTCACTTATGCTACTTGTTACCTTGCTGTTTTTAATTGTTCAGATTATAAAAAACTATTTCTGTCATCCATATTACACTTGTATCACCATCTCTTCACCGATCTAGTGCACCTATACAATTGACAGCTGTATTTGGTGTGTTGGGGATACAAGAGACTCTTTGTATTTAAGTGCATGGTTGTTTGAGAGACCATCTTCATCCTACACCTCCCACGGATTCATAAACCTTAGGTCATCCACCTAAGGGAAATTTGCTGATGTCCTACAAAACTCTGCGCTTGGAGGCCCAACAGAGTCTATAGGAATAAAGTTGTGTAGTAGACATCAGGCTTGCGCAACGAGATCCTACCACCGCCAATGCCCGGTGCTACTTGTGAGCTGTGTTGGGATTTTCCCTAAAGAGGAGAGGAGATGCAGTACAATAGAGATAAGTATTTCCCTCAGTGGGTTTATCGAACCAATAGGAGAATCACGCAAAGCCTCGTGAACAGCACCTACACACACAAAAGCAAATACTTGCACCCAACATGGGCAAGAGGATGGTCATTCCCCTTGAACTCGTTACTTGCAAGGATTAAATCTTGTATAGATAGATAGATAAATTGCAAAGTAAAATAAAATCAAATAAATTGCGGAAAGGTATTTTTGTATTTTATAATATGATAAAAGTAGATCCCGGGGCCATAGTTTTCACTGGAGGCTTCTCTCTCAAACACATAGCATACGGTGGGTGAATAAATTACTGTTGGGCAATTGATAGAAAAGCGCATAGTTATGACGTATTCATGGCAATGATCATGTATATAGGCATCACGTCCGAGACAAGTAGACCGACTCCTGCCTGCATCTACTACTATTACTCCACCAAGCGACCGCTATCCAACATGCATCTATGGTATTAAGTTCATGAAAAACAGAGTAACGCCTTAAGCAAGATGACATGATGTAGACAAAGTAAACCCAATCAATATGAATAAATCCTGTCATTTTACCCTTAATGGTAACAATACAAATATGTGTCTTGTCCCCTACTTTGTCACTGGGATATAGAGCACTGCAAGATTGAACCCATTACAAAGCACCTTTCCCACTGAAGATAAATCAATCTAGTTGGCCAAACCAAACAGATAGGTCGGAGAGAAATACAAAGCTAAAACAATCATGCATAATAAAGTTCAAAAAAGACTCAATTACTTTCAATGAATATACTGATCATAAACCGACAATACATCGGATCCCAACCAACACACTGCAAAAGAAGATTACATCGAATAGAACTCCAAGAAGATTGAGGAGAACATTGTATTCAAGATCAAAGAGAGAGAAGAAATCATCTAGCTACTAGCTACGGACCCGCAGGTCTCTGGTAAACTACTCACGCATCATCGGAAGGTAGCAAGGATGATGTAGAAGCCTTTCATGATTGATTCCCCCTCCGGCAGAGTACCGGAAAAGGCCTCCAGATGGGATCGTGGAAGAATAGAAGTTTGCGGCGGCAGAAAAAGTGTTTCAGGTGACTCCCTGGGGGTTTCCCAATATTTGAGAATTTATAGAAGTGGAATTAGGTCAGACAAAACCTTGAGGGGCCCACAAGGTAACAGGGCGCCCCCCTTGGCGTGCCTTGTTGCCTTGCTGTCTCCTCGTTTGTCCTATGGATTCCTCCTGAAGCTTCTAGGGTCTCTTATGTCCAGGAAAAAATCGTCAAAAAGTTTCGTAGCATTTGGACTCTATTTGGTACTGATTTTTTGGAAAACCAAAAACAAGCATAAAATAGCAACTGACAGTAAGCACTGGGTTAATAGGTTAGTCCCCAAAAATGATCTAAAATAGCATAAAAATGCATATAAAGTATCCAAGATTGATAATATAATAGCATGAAACAATCAAAAATTATAGATACGTTGGAGACGTATCAGCATCCCCAAACTTAATTCCTGCTCATCCTCGAGTAGGTAAATGATAATTACAATTTTTTTGATGTGAAATGCTACCTAACATGTGTATCATGTAATCTCTTTTACAATAAAAAATTATAGATACGTTGGAGACGTATCAACATCCCCAAACTTAATTCCTGCTCGTCCTCGAGTAGGTAAATGATAATTACAATTTTTTTGATGTGAAATGCTACCTAACATGTGTATCATGTAATCTTTTTTACAGTATGAATATTTGAGAAACGAGTGATTCAAGGCAATAGTCTATCATTTTATATAAAGACATCAATACTCAGTCATACTAACAAAAATCATGCCTTTCAAAATAAAGAATGCTAAAGAACGCTATCCCTACGAAATCATATAGCCCGTCATGCTTAGTCTTCCTAGCATAAAAATATTAATCACGAACTGCCCCGATGACAAGCCAAGCAATTGGATCTTACTTTTTAACACGCTTCAGCATTTTCAACCCCACGCAATACATGAGCGTGAGCCATGGATATAGCACTATGGGTGGAATAGAATGCGGTGATAGAGATCAGTAAGGGGAAGTCAAAAAAGGAAGAAAGTCTCATGTCGACGTGACTAATCAACGGTTATGGAGATGCCCATCAATCGATATCAATGTGAGGAGTAGGGATTGCCATGCAACGGATGCACTAAGAGCTATAAGTGTATGAAAGCTCAAAGGAAACCAAGTGGGTGTGCATCCAACCTGCTTGCTCATGAAGACCTCGGGCATTTGAGGAAGCCCATCATCAGAATATACAAGCCCAATTCTATAACATTAAATTCCCACTAGTATATGAAAGTGACAACTCAGGAGACTCTCTACATGAAGAACATGGTGCTACTCTGAAGCACAAGTGTGGAAAAGGATAGTAGCATTGCCCTGTGACGCCCCCGGCTCAATCGTGCACTAATCATACACGCAAATGCACACGATCAAGCCTAAGGACTCACGGGAAGATATCACAACACAACTCTAAAACATAAATAAAGTCATACAAGCTTTATATTACAAGCCAGGGGCCTCGAGGGCTCGAATACATAAGCTTGCGAACAAGCGTCAGCGGAAGCATCAGATATCTGAGTACAGATATGAAATAGAAACAGAAAGGCCTTTAGAAAGGCAGGGCAAAATAAAACACTACGATCGAAAGGCGTAGGCCTCCTGCCTGGGACCCTCCGATCCTACTCCTGGTCGTCAGTCAACTCGTAGTAGTATCCATCCTCTGGGTAGTAGTAGTAGCGATCGTCGGCAGGGCAGCTGTCTCAGGGGCTCCGTCATCTTGGTCACGACAAACTGATATGGGGAGAAAAGATAAACAAAGCAACCGTGAGTACTCAGAAGTACTCAGCAAGCAAGGATCTACACTACATATGCAACATTTTCAAGGGGAGGCTGTATATGTGGACTGGGCTGCAGAAATGCAAGAATAGAGAGAAGGCCTAGTCCTATCGAAGACTAGCATCTTCAGCGGTCTTGCAGAAATAGAAGAGGGTAGAACAGTACAATATAATGTAGTAGTAACATTAAGTCTCAACCTCACCCAGAGATCCTTTCTCGACTCCCTGCGAGAAAGCAATCCCAGAGCCATACATACAGGTCTCATCACAGGTATCCAGTTCTAAATTGTATCAATCAGGATACAACTCCGAGTGTCCTTTACCGTAGGACCGGCTATCGATAGAAGTATTCTTCCCTGCAGGGGTGCACCAACTTACCCAACACGCTCGATTAACTCCGGCCGGACACACTTTCCTGGGTCATGCCTGGCCTCGGCCAAACGACACACTGCAGCCCTACCTACAGCTCAGTAGAGAGGTCCCCGCCGGTCTACATCCTAAGCGCAAGGGGGTCTTGGCCATCGCCCCTCGCCCTCCGGGTCGTTGCGTGCCGGGCGAACCAGGCTCCACCCCTCAGGATGGTGCCGGCCCAGCCCAGCCGCAGTGCTGAACTGGACGTCTGACAGAGCTTTCGGCTGATGCATACGATGCAGAACGCCCATACTATGCCCACGTGATGGTTAGTGCTATCAGGCCAGAGGCCTGCTCGGATCAAATATCCAAATCGTAGTGGACTAGGGGCTTGCGGAAAACGAACAGAGACTCACGAAAGATGTGACCCCGTCGCCCCGTCTCGAGGACTTGCTGCAAGGGTTAAGGATGCCCGGCCGCGCCACGTATTCACCACTCGGGCACCACACTGGCACCCGTCTTCACAACACTCGCCTCTCAGGCGCACGCGGGTACCCCTCAGGGTCGACCCGCCTTTCCAAGCAATCAACAGTACAGTCCAAGTATCCGTGTGTCCATAACATCAGGGGAATCTGAGGTATCACCCTCGTTTGATTTCCCACTCGATGTATCCGTCAAGGTGAACTAGGAGGAATCACCCTCGCTGGGTTCACACTTGAGGTGTTGCACGACAGCGTCGTTACCGGAAGTGGTGAAGGAGGAATCACCCTCGATGAGCACGACCGAATAGCTACTCTACAGAGTTAACATCAGAAGTGCTACAAGAGGTTTCACCCTCGGCACTCGATAGTAACGCTGCAGTGTCGTTACAACTAAAGGGGGTGATGTGCGGTGTCGGGGCCTGGTCTTCAATCCCGTTGATCGGGTCTTCTGACGATCCAGCGCGGCAGTCGGGATAAGTGGGGTCACTGATAGGTCTCTACCCAGCCTAAACTAAGCAGTTTAGGATATGCAGGTAATTATCAACAGCAGGATACAATAAACAGGCTATGCATCAGAATAGGTAAAGCAGCAGCAGCAGCAATTCTAATGCAAGCATGAGAAATCGAATGGGCGATATCGGGATGATCAAAGGGGGGGGGGGCTTGCCTGGTTGCTCGGCGGCAAGGGCAAGGTCGTCAATGGTGTCTTCGGTCTCCGGAGCTGTGTCGGTCTCGGGGACGACGTCGAGGTCGGGGGCTATCGAGAGAGAAGAGGGGGAGGAAACAGTATAAATATAGAGCAAACATGAGCAACACAAAGTACGACATGACAATATGCAGCGTCGGGTGTGTCCTAGCGTATGGTTGCACGTCACCGAGGAAGGAGGAATTCATCCGGGAATGTTTTCCCGGTTCCGGACATTTGTCAGACAGATGACCGGAGAGGAATGGTTGCATGTTCGGATAGTTAGGGACGTGTGACGGACGAACAGACCGCGCATTCGGATTCGTCTCGTCGTTCTGAGAAATTTTCATGTATAAAGTTTTCCGATCGGAGTTACGGATTAAAAGATATGATTTTCTAAAGTTTTTATTAATTTCTGGAATTTAATTATTTATTTAAATCAACATTATCCAGAATAGTAACTGATGACGTCAGCATGACATCATGCTGATGTCAGCATAATCTGACAGGTGGGGCCCGCTGTCATTGACTGATTAGTTAATTAGTGTTAACTAATTAATTAATACTTAATTAAACTAATTAACTAAATTAGATTAACCTAATCAAGATTAATTAACTAATTAATTAATTAATTATTAATTTTATTTATTTTTATTTTTTTTAATTTCTGGGGCGTGGGCCCCGGCTGTCATTGGCCAGAGGGGCCTAACGGGCGCGGGCGCGGGCGTGCGGGTGGCGGGGCGCGGGCTAACGGGCCACGGGCGCGGCGCGCGAGCGCGGCGACGGGCAGGCGCGGGCGAGGCGGAGCCAGGGGGCAGGGCGGCGGCGTGGCGATCGTAGGCGAGCAGTAAGCGGGGCCGCAGCGGACGGGCGCAGCGGTGGCCGCGAATCGGCGGGGATGCGGGGCGCGCGAGGGGGGAGTTGTGGGCGCGGCGACGAGGCGAGCCGGCACGGCTGTGGCCGCGCAGGCGCGCGCGTTGGCGGCTCGAGCTGCAGCAAGCCGAAGCAGCAGCGCAGTGCGCGGGAAGGAGGAGCAGGGCGCGACGCGCGCAAGGCCGGAGCGCGGGGAGCCGGCGGTGGCCGAGGGGAAAAGAAGGGGCGCGGGCGGCGCGGTGCTCACCGCGAGCTGTAGTGGGGCGGCAGCGGTGCTCGTGGTGGGGGACGGGGACGACGCGGCGTAGGGGAGGAGGCGACGCCCGGCGAGCGTGCGGCGAGGCGACGCGACGATGGCGCCGGGCGCTCGGGCGCGGCGTCTGTGGCGACGCGGCCCCGATCCCGTCCTGGATCGGGAGGGGGGACGGGGACGGCGAGGCGGCGACGGTTGACGGCGAGGCGGGGCGCAGCGGCGTCGGGCGGCGACGGGCGCCGGCGTCGGGCTCGGCCCGGTCCAGTTTTGGATCGGGGAGGAGGGAGCGAGACGAGTGGGGGGGGGATGGGGGTGGGGGTTAGGGTTCGGGGGGGGGGAGTGGGGAGGCCTAAGTAGGCCAGGGGGGCGAGCTGGGCCGGCTAGTTGGGCCGAGGCCCAGTGGGGAGGAGGGGGTTTGTTTTATTTTTTTATTTCCTGTTTTGTTTTCCTTTTGTCTTTTTCTTTTTCTTTTATTTTATTTATTCTTATATCTCTGTTTAGTAAATAGCTAGGCCTCAAAATGGTTTTTGTAAAACATGGCACTTATTCCATTAAATGCTAGACATTATCTGCTACTACCAAAAATTGGTTAGGTGTCCACATCTTTTTATTTGGGTTTTATTTAATTAAAAAGGCATTAACCAACCCTGTTTTGTGGTTGTTAGAACCACATAAATTACTTATTAAAATTTGGTTATAATTTTAGAATAGTCTCTGGAATATTTGCCATTTAATGAACAATTTAGTTTTCAAATTTGAACAACTTTTATTTTCCACTTTCATTTAAATTTGAATTTGAGTTAGGAGTTGAAATGCAATATGATGCGAATGTTGTTTAGGCACTGATAATCATGATGACTTGGCATTATCAAAATGGAATTACTGTGGCTAACCACTGGGGGTGTTACAAATCTCCTCCACTAATAAGAATTCTCGTCCCGAGAATTAAGAGGTAGAAGGAAAAAGTTCGGGGTATTCCGCACGAAGATTATCCTCGCGTTCCCAAGTGGCTTCATCTTCAGTATGATTTGACCACTGCACTTTGAGGAATTTGGTAACCTTCTGACGGGTCCGACGTTCAGCTTCATCGAGAATGCGGATCGGATGCTCCTTATAAGATAGGTCATCTTGCAATTCGAGCACCTCGTGATCCACAGCTCGGTGTGGAGATTCCTTGAAGCATTTACGGAGTTGCGACACATGGAAGACGTCGTGGATATGAGAGAATTGCGGCGGCAACTCCAATTTATATGCCACCTGTCCACGTCTAGCAATAATGCGGAAAGGACCAATGTAGTGTGGAGCTAGCTTGCCCTTGATTCCAAAACGGTGAGTGCCCTTCATAGGGGTGACACGTAGATAAGATTGATCACCAGGTTGATAAGTCAAACCCCATCGTTTGCGATCATAGTTACTCTTCTGGCGGTCCTGAGCCGCCTTGAGATTTTCACGGGCGATACGGACTTGTTCTTCGGCGTGTTGAATAATATCCGGACCCACGAGCGGTCGTTCCCCAGTTTCTGACCAATTCAGAGGGGTTCGACACTTACGTCCATAGAGTACTTCGAAGGGATCCATTTTCAAGCTGGCTTGATAGCTGTTGTTATAAGAGAACTCGGCATATGGGAGAGATTCTTCCCACTTCTTACCGAACGATATGACACAAGCTCGCAGCATATCTTCAAGAACCTGATTGACTCGCTCAACTTGGCCTTGGGATTGGGGGTGATAAGCTGAACTCCAGGTAATATGAGTTCCCATAGCTGTTTGGAAACTTTCCTAGAATTTGGAAGTAAAAAGACTGCCACGGTCCGAACTGATCTCCTTCGGAATACCGTGGAGTGAAACAATTCTGGAGATATACAACTCTGCTAACTGACTAGCAGTGATAGTTTCTTTGACAGGCAGAAAGTGTGCAACTTTAGAGAGTTGGTCGACGACGACAAGAATAGCATCGTGACCCTTCTGTGACCTGGGAAGTCCTGTAACGAAATCCAACTGAACCTTATCCCATTTCCATAGAGGAATAGGAAGTGGTTGCAGAATTCCAGCTGGTTTCTGATGTTCTGCTTTAACGCGACGACACACATCACATTCGGCAACATATCGAGCAATGTCCTGCTTCATTTTAGACCACCAGTACCTTTGACGGAGATCACGATACATCTTGGTGCTACCCAGATGAATAGACAGCGGGGTATCATGTGCCTCCTTCATGACCTTGTCAGTCATAAGCTCGAAGCGAGGTACGACAATGCGGTTTCTGAAATACAAGGTTCCATCTTCAGACAGCGAGAAATCCCTGTACTTTACAAGGTGAAGGTCTTTCTTCATCAGATCAGTTTCAGCATCTTTAGCTTGCGCATTCTTAACAGATTCTCAAGATCTGGTTGTATCACAAGGTTATTAAGAGAGCCCTGTGGAACAATACGCAGATTTAGCTTGCGCAGTTCTTCATAAAGACGAGGTTGAGCTCGCCTAACCATGAGGTTGCCGCAACAGGACTTGCGGCTTAAGGCATCAGCCATCACGTTAGCCTTGCCAGGGGTATAGGAAATACCCAAATCATAGTCCGCAATGGCCTCCATCCATCTTTGCTGACGGAGGTTTAGAGACGGTTGAGTAAACAAGTACTTCAGACTTTTATGATCCGTGTATATCTCGCAATGATTACCGAGAAGGTAATGTCGCCACAACTGCAATGCATAGATCACAGCAGCTAGTTCTAGATCATGTACCGGATAATTCTCTTCATGTGGGCGCAACTGACGAGAGCCGTAAGCAATCACTTTACGCTCTTGCATTAGGACACAGCCTAATCCTTCACGGGATGCATCACAATAAATCACAAAGTGTTTGCGGGTGTATGGAGGAGATAGTACTGGGGCAGATGTCAGCTTGTCTTTGAGTGCTTGAAAACTTTCCTGACATTTTTCTGTCCATTCAAATTTAATGCCCTTGTGAAGCAGATTAGTCAAAGGCTTAGCAATCTTAGAAAAGTTCTCGACAAATCGACGGCAATAGCTTGCAAGGCCGAGAAAACTTCTGACTTGCTTGACATTCTTTGGTGGAGTCCAGTCCAGAATAGCCTGAACTCGTTCTGGGTTAACGGCAATTCCATCTTTGGAAATCACATGACCGAGGTATGTCACTTCAAAAAGCCAGAATTCACATTTGGAGTATTTGGCATACAGCTGGTGTTCTCGGAGTCTTTCCAGTACAAGACGGAGGTGTTCGGCATGTTCTTCCTTATTCTTCGAATAAACCAGAATATCATCTAGATAAACCACGACGAACTTATCGAGGTAATCCATGAAAATGTAATTCATCAGACGGGAGAATGTGGCTGGAGCATTTGTTAGGCCAAATGACATGACGGTGTACTCGTAGGAGCCATAACGAGTAACAAATGCAGTCTTCGGAATATCCTCTTCGCGAACACGGATCTGATGGTATCCCAATCTCAAATCAAGCTTAGAGAATACTGAGGAACCGGCAAGCTGATCATACAAATCATTGATCCGGGGAAGCGGATATTTATTCTGGATTGTAGCTTGGTTAATGGGCCGATAATCCTGAACCAATCGGTTAGTTCCATCCTTCTTCTTAACGAAGAGTGAAGGTGCTCCCCAAGTAGAGGAACTGGGGTGGATGAAACCTTTCTTGAGTGACGTGTCGATTTCTTCCTTAAGTTCGAGAAGATGATGCGGAGGCATCTTATAAGGACGCTTCGCAATAGGGGTAGTGCCAGGTTTTAAGTCGATGACGAACTCCACAGCTCTAGTAGGGGGTATCCCTGGAAGTTCTTCTGGAAATACATCTTGAAAATCACGAACAACTGGAATGTTCTCGATGCCTTCAAGAGGTGAAGCATTCAATGCATTCAGAACATAAATCTGAGCTTCGGCGTCCTGAACTGTTTGAGCAGAGTATCTGACTGTCTGGCCGGAAGGGTGTGTGATGCGGACTGATTCAGTGGCACAGTCAATCAAAGCTTTATGAGGCTTCAACCAGTCCATACCCAGAATAATGTGAATGTTGGAGGTCTTAAGGGCAATGACAGAAACGGGGAACATCAATCCTCCAATCACAATGTGATTACCATGGCTTACCCTGGTAGTTTGCCAATTAGCCCCGGGTGACTGGATTACCAATGGGGTGGACATCTTGTCGAAAGGGATATCATGGCTTCGCGCAAAACCTTCGGACATGAAGGAGTGCGATGCTCCAGAATCAAAGAGTACAGTAGCTGGGGTTGAATTCACTAGAAGGGTGCCCATCACAATGTTGGTGTCCTGTCGAGCTTCTTCAGTTTTAACATGGTTGACATGAACAAGCTGACTAGCAGGTGGTCTGGCATTACGATTTCTGCTAGGATGGTTTCGTTGGCCCTTTTTACGGTTAACGGAACAACGTGATGAATTTTGCGGCTGACCCTGAGGACAGTTGAAAGCACGATGCCCTGAGTGTCCACACTTGCGGCATAAACCATCATTATGGGGAGGAGCTTCAACATTGGGTTGTCCACCCTGAATCGTTAGCTGTCTGCGTGGCGGAGGCAGACGAGGTGCAACATAAGACGGCCTCGGTGCAGGGGCAGGTCGGTGATGAACATTGTGTGGGATCCAGACTCGTCGTTTCTGAACAGGCTGACCCGAGGATGAGCCAGCTTCATGAGTGCGCTTGAGCGACTCCTGGCATTCAGTCAGAGCTGTTTCAATTTGGAAAGATTTGCTGACAAGCGTTGTGAAGGCTGTGCAATCAAGGACTGCAAGTGCGAGTTTTATGTCAGTATGGAGTCCTTCACGGAATTTATCCTGCTTGCGGGCGTCAGTGTAGATGTCATCTTCAGCATAGCGGGACAATTCAAGAAACTTCCGCTGATATTCATCCACAGTCATTGTGCCGTGTGTGAGTTTGCGAAACTCCTGCTTCTTCTGGTCCGTCAGACCTTGAGGAATGTAACGTGCACGAAAAGCTGACTGAAATTCCTGCCAAGTGATTACAGTTTCAGCAGGCAACATACCCTTGTGGCTTTCCCACCACTGAGCAGCCGAACCCCTTAGGTGATACGTCGCATAGGAGACGTAACTGTCAGGAATAACATTAGCTGACTTTAACTGAAAGGCAATGTCACGAAGCCAATCGTCAGCATCCATTGGATCAGTCGAGCTGCGAAAAGTGGACGGATTGAGGCGCACAAATTCTGGCAGAGTTATTGGAGCAGACTGTTGCTGAGCATTTTGAGTTGGGAACTGAGCCAATACGCCGGTCATAAACTGACGGTTGAGCTCAAACTGCTGACGGTTGAGTTCAAACTGCTGCATCATTGCGGCAATATAGGGTGGAGGTGGTGGATCGTCAGCCATCCTGCCAAATCAACAGGGGCAGTTTAGCAAGAAAGACTGCATGTGTAAGGAGTTATTCAGGACGTAAGACGAGAGATGAACAGGAAGGGCATTAGATGTAAAATAGTAGTCGTTGAAAGACATACCAATCCATGCACAGAGTCGGGTACATGCGGACAGCACAACGGCGCAAATTTAGAAGCTAGACATTCTAGGCGGCGCGCAGGCACGCGGTAAGGAAGTACACAACGAGACATAGCAAAGGCTACATCAACGTCGGAGAAAACTATTGGAGCGAGGAATCTGCAAGTGAAACACAGGGTGCCCTCGATAAAAGGATCCTGTAAGCAGAACCTGGTCCACAATCTTGAAGCAAGGGGGGATATTTCAGAACTCCGGGTGGATGTGATCACGAGAACCTAATGTTGGAGTTAGTAAAATTTTAACCCGAATAGAAGAGAGGTCAGAGTCCCAGAGTAAAGGTCAAGGAGTAAAAGATCCTAATACCACCCAATTGGCGACGTGGGCCCGTAAGCCACACAGCCAAGTTAGTAAAACAGTTTTTGATTACTAGACTCAACTTCGGCCAAGGAGTTGGAAAGGGGGGGGGTTCCTACAGTCAGTCGGCTCTGATACCAACTTGTGACGCCCCCGGCTCAATCGTGCACTAATCATACACGCAAATGCACACGATCAAGCCTAAGGACTCACGGGAAGATATCACAACACAACTCTAAAACATAAATAAAGTCATACAAGCTTTATATTACAAGCCAGGGGCCTCGAGGGCTCGAATACATAAGCTTGCGAACAAGCGTCAGCGGAAGCATCAGATATCTGAGTACAGATATGAAATAGAAACAGAAAGGCCTTTAGAAAGGCAGGGCAAAATAAAACACTACGATCGAAAGGCATAGGCCTCCTGCCTGGGACCCTCCGATCCTACTCCTGGTCGTCAGTCAACTCGTAGTAGTATCCATCCTCTGGGTAGTAGTAGTAGCGATCGTCGGCAGGGCAGCTGTCTCAGGGGCTCCGTCATCTTGGTCACAACAAACTGATATGGGGAGAAAAGATAAACAAAGCAACCGTGAGTACTCAGAAGTACTCAGCAAGCAAGGATCTACACTACATATGCAACATTTTCAAGGGGAGGCTGTATATGTGGACTGGGCTGCAGAAATGCAAGAATAGAGAGAAGGCCTAGTCCTATCGAAGACTAGCATCTTCAGCGGTCTTGCAGAAATAGAAGAGGGTAGAACAGTACAATATAATGTAGTAGTAACATTAAGTCTCAACCTCACCCAGAGATCCTTTCTCGACTCCCTGCGAGAAAGCAATCCCAGAGCCATACATACAGGTCTCATCACAGGTATCCAGTTCTAAATTGTATCAATCAGGATACAACTCCGAGTGTCCTTTACCGTAGGACCGGCTATCGATAGAAGTATTCTTCCCTGCAGGGGTGCACCAACTTACCCAACACGCTCGATTAACTCCGGCCGGACACACTTTCCTGGGTCATGCCCGGCCTCGGCCAAACGAGACACCGCAGCCCTACCTACAGCTCAGCAGAGAGGTCCCCGCCGGTCTACATCCTAAGCGCAAGGGGGTCTTGGCCATCGCCCCTCGCCCTCCGGGTCGTTGCGTGCCGGGCGAACCAGGCTCCACCCCTCAGGATGGTGCCGGCCCAGCCCGGCCGCAGTGCTGAACTGGACGTCTGACAGAGCTTTCGGCTGATGCATACGATGCAGAACGCCCATACTATGCCCACGTGATGGTTAGTGCTATCAGGCTAGAGGCCTGCTCGGATCAAATATCCAAATTGTAGTGGACTAGGGGCTTGCGGAAAACGAACAGAGACTCACGAAAGATGTGACCCCGTCGCCCCGTCTCGAGGACTTGCTGCAAGGGTTAAGGATGCCCGGCCGCGCCTCGTATTCACCACTCGGGCACCACACTAGCACCCGTCTTCACAACACTCGCCTCTCAGGCGCACGCGGGTACCCCTCAGGGTCGACCCGCCTTTCCAAGCAATCAACAGTACAGTCCAAGTATCCGTGTGTCCATAACATCAGGGGAATCTGAGGTATCACCCTCGTTTGATTTCCCACTCGATGTATCCGTCAAGGTGAACTCGGAGGAATCACCCTCGCTGGGTTCACACTTGAGGTGTTGTACGACAGCGTCGTTACCGGAAGTGGTGAAGGAGGAATCACCCTCGATGACCACGACCGAATAGCTACTCTACAGAGTTAACATCAGAAGTGCTACAAGAGGTTTCACCCTCGGCACTCGATAGTAACGCTGCAGTGTCGTTACAACTAAAGGGGGTGATGTGCGGTGTCGGGGCCTGGTCTTCAATCCCGTTGATCGGGTCTTCTGACGATCCAGCGCGGCAGTCGGGATAAGTGGGGTCACTGATAGGTCTCTACCCAGCCTAAACTAAGCAGTTTAGGATATGCAGGTAATTATCAACAGCAGGATACAATAAACAGGCTATGCATCAGAATAGGTAAAGCAGCAGCAACAGCAATTCTAATGCAAGCATGAGAAATAGAATGGGCGATATCGGGATGATCAAAGGGGGGGGGCTTGCCTGGTTGCTCGGCGGCAAGGGCAAGGTCGTCAATGGTGTCTTCGGTCTCTGGAGCTGTGTCGGTCTCGGGGACGACGTCGAGGTCGGGGGCTATCGAGAGAGAAGAGGGGGAGGAAACAGTATAAATATAGAGCAAACATGAGCAACACAAAGTACGACATGACAATATGCAGCGTCGGGTGTGTCCTAGCGTATGGTTGCACGTCACCAAGGAAGGAGGAATTCATCCGGGAATGTTTTCCCAGTTCCGGACATTTGTCAGACAGATGACCGGAGAGGAACAGTTGCATGTTCGGATAGTTAGGGACGTGTGACGGACAAACGGATTCGTCTTGTCGTTCTTAGCAATTTTCATGTATAAAGTTTTTCGATCGGAGTTACGGATTAAAAGATATGATTTTCTAAAGTTTTATATTAATTTCTAGAATTTAATTATTTATTTAAATCAACATTATCCAGAATAGTAACTGATGACGTCAGCATGACGTCATGCTGACGTCAGCATAATCTGACAGGTGGGGCCCGCTGTCATTGACTGATTAGTTAATTAGTGTTAACTAATTAATTAATACTTAATTAAACTAATTAACTAAATTAGATTAACCTAATCAGGATTAATTAACTTAATTAATTAATTAATTATTAATTTTATTAATTTTTATTTATTTCTATTTTTTTAATTTCTGGGGCGTGGGCCCCGGCTGTCATTGGCCAGAGGGGCCTAGCGGGCGCGGGCGTAGCCCGAACAGGCGCGGGCGTGCGGGTGGCGGGCCGCGGGATAACGGGCCACGGGCGCGGCGCGCGAGCGCGTGCGCGCGGGCGCGGGCGAGGCGGAGCCAGGGGGCAGGGCGGCGGCGCGGCGATCGCAGGCGAGCAGTAAGCGGGGCCGCAGCGAACGGGCGCAGCGGTGGCCGCGAATCGGCGGGGATGCGGGGCGCGCGAGGGGGGAGTTGTGGGCGCGGCGACGAGGCGAGCCGGCGCGGCTGTGGCCGCGCGGGCGCGCGCGTTGGCGGCTCGAGCTGCAGCAAGCCGAAGCAGCAGCGCAGCGCGCGGGAAGGAGGAGCAGGGCGCGACGCGCGCAAGGCCGGAGCGCGGCGAGCCGGCGGTGGCCGAGGGGAAAAGAAGGGGCGCGGGCGGCGCGGTGCTCACCGCGAGCTGTAGTGGGGCGGCAGCGGTGCTCGTGGTGGGGGACGGGGACGACGTGGCGTAGGGGAGAAGGCGACGTCCAGCGAGCGTGAGGCGAGGCGACGCGACGATGGCGCCGGGCGCTCGGGCGCGGCGTCTGTGGCGACGCGGCCCCGATCCCGTCCTGGATCGGGAGGGGGGACGGGGACGGCGAGGCGGCGATGGTTGACGGCGAGGCGGGGCGCAGCGGCGTCGGGCGGCGACGGGCGCCGGCGTCGGGCTCGGCCCGGTCCAGATTTGGATCGGGGAGGAGGGAGCGAGCGAGTGTGGGGGGAGTGGGGGTGGTTGGGTTAGGGTTCGGGGGGAGTGGGGAGGCCTAAGTAGGCCAGGGGGCGAGCTGGGCCGGCCAGTTGGGCCGAGGCCCAGTGGGGAGGAGGGGGTTTGTTTTATTTTTTTATTTCCTGTTTTGTTTTCCTTTTGTCTTTTTCTTTTTCTTTTTCTTTTATTTTATTTATTCTTATATCTCTGTTTAGTAAATAGCTAGGCCTCAAAATGGTTTTTGTAAAACATGGCACTTATTCCATTAAATGCTAGACATTATCTGCTACTACCAAAAATTGGTTAGGTGTCTACATCTTTTTATTTGGGTTTTATTTAATTAAAAAGGCATTAACCAACCCTGTTTTGTGGTGGTTAGAACCACATAAATTACTTAATAAAATTTGGTTATAATTTTAGAATAGTCTCTGGAATATTTGCCATTTAATGAACAATTTAGTTTTCAAATTTGAACAACTTTTATTTTCCACTTTCATTTAAATTTGAATTTGAGTTAGGAGTTGAAATGCAATATGATGCGAATGTTGTTTAGGCACTCATAATCATGATGACTTGGCATTATCAAAATGGAATTACTGTGGCTAACCACTGGGGGTGTTACATGCCCCTTCTCTCTTTTTATCTTTTTTTTGTTGGACTCTTTTTGGCCTCTTTTTAAATTTTATTTTTTGTCCGGATTCTCATCCCGACTTGTGGGGGAATCATAGTCTCCATCATCCTTTCCTCACTGGGACAATGCTCTAATAATGATGACCATCACACTTTTATTTACTTACAACTTGATATTATAACTCGATAAAACTGAAAATATGACACTATATGAATGCCTCTGGTAGTGACCAGGATGTGCAATGATCTAGCGTAACATGTATAACAATGATGAACGGTGGCTTTGCCACAAATACTATGTCAGCTATATGATCATGCAAAGCAATATGACAATGAATATGTATGTCATAAAAACGGAACGGTGGAAGTTGCATGGCAATATATCTCGGAATGGCTACGGAAATGCCATAATAGGTAGGTATGGTGGTTGTTTTAAGGAAGAAATAAGGAGGCTTATGTGTGATAGAGCATATCATATCACGGGGGTTGGGATGCACCAGCGAAGTTTGCACCGACTCTTGATGTGAGAAAGGGAAATGCACGGTACCGAAGAGGCTAGCAAATTACAGAAGGATGAGAGTGCGTATAATCCATAGACTCACATTAGTCATAAAGAATTCACATACTTATTGTGAAAGTTTATTAGCCCTCGGCGCAAAGTACTACTCGCATGCCCCTGGGGGGATAGATTGTTAGGAAAAGACCATCGCTCGTCCCCGATTGCCACTCATAAGGTAGACACTCAATAATAAATCATGCTCCAACTTCATCGCAAAACTAGAGACTATACGTGCATGCTTCAGGAATCACAAACCTTAACATCGATATTCTTACTAAACCACAATCATCCACTAGTACCCCCACATATTACCATCTTAATATTGCAAAACTATTGCAAGGAATCAAGCATATCATATTCAGTGATCTACATGAAAGTTTTTATTATATCCCTCTTGAATACCTATCCTTTATGGACTAGTCTTATAACCCGTACAAATTGCCATAACTATTTATTAGACTCTCAAAAAGTGAAGCATGAGAGTGCAACTATTTCTTTAAAATATAACCATCGTTGTGCTCTAAAAGATATAAGTGAAGCACTAGAGCAACTGCCTTGCTCAAAAGATATAAGTGAAGCACATAGAGTATTCTAACAAATCACGAATAAATATGCGTCCCTCTCAAAAGGTGTGTCCAGCAAACAATGATTGTGTAAAATTACAAAGCAAACAAATCAAAGACTATAATACAAGACGCTCCAAGCAAAACTCGTATCATGTGATGAATAAAAATGTAGCTCCCAGTAACATACCGATAGATTGTAGACGAAAGAGGGGATGCCTTCCGGGGCATCCCCAAGCTTAGACACTTGGGTCTTCCCTGAATATTACCTTGGGGTGCCTTGGGCATCCCCAAGCTTAGGGTCTTGCCGCTCCTTATTCCTTCATCCATCGTGATCTCACCCAAAACTTGAAAACTTCATCACACAAAACTTGACAGAAACCTCGTGAGATCCGTTAGTATAGTAAACAAATCAAAAACATTATGTCTGTTTTGAACCCATTCATATTTTATTCTTGCATAATAGCTAATGTATTCTAACTTCTCTATGACTTATACCCCCCGATATAATCCATAGCATCATGAAAACAAGCGAAGTATGCAATAGAAAACAGAATATGTCTAAAACAGAACAGTCTGTAATGATCTGAATAAAACTCATACTTCTGTAACTCCCAAAATTCTAAAATATAAGGAAAACGTGGGAAATTTGTATATGAATCATGTGTAAAAAATTCAGATCCAAATCATGTTCCATTGATTTTTAACAATTCCTGGACTGAGCGCAAAAGTTTCTATTTTTGCACAGAATCAAGTCAACTATCATTCAAATCATCCCAAAGGCTTGACTTGGCACAAACACTAACTGAAACATAAAAACACAATCATAACAGTAGCAATAATTGTGTCTACACACCAAAACAGAAAGTAAAAGCAAAAAAATTAGAAAAACTATTGGGTTGTTGTAAGATCGTGGATGCCGCCTAGAGGGGGGGGGGTGAATAGGCGCTTTAAAATAATTATGGTTTAGGCTCGAACAAATGCGGAATAAAACTAGCGTTTAATTTATCAAGCACAAAACCTAAATCAACTAGGCTCACCTATGTGCACCAACAACTTATGCTAAGCAAGATAACTAACTAGGTGATAGCAAGATATATAACATGAAACACAATGGCTATCACAAAGTAAAGTGCATAAGTAAAGGGCTCGAGTAAGAGATAACTGAGGCATGCGGAGACGACGATGTATCCTGAAGTTCACACCCTTGCGGATGCTAATCTCTATTTGGAGCGGTGTGGAGGCACAATGCTCCCCATGAAGCCACTAGGACCACCGTAATCTCCTCACGCCCTCGCACAATGGAAGATGTCGTGATTCCACTAAGGGACCCTCAAGGGCGGTCACCGAACCCGTACAAATGGCAACCCTTGGGGGCGGTCACCGAACCCTTGCACTTTGGCAACCCTTGGGGGCGGTTACCGGTACCGTCAAATTGCTTGGGGCGATCTCCACAACCTAATTGGAGACCTCGACGCTTGCCCGGAGCTTTACACCACAATGATTGAGCTCTGAACACCACCAACCGTCTAGGGTGCCCAAGCACCCAAGAGGAACAAGCTCTAGGGTACCAAGCACCTAAGAGTAATAAGCTTCTCAACTTGTAACTTCCATGTATCACCGTGGAGAACTCAAACCGATGCAACTAATGCAATGGCAAGGGCACACGGAGTGCCCAAGTCCCTCACTCTCAAATCCGACCAAAGCAACGAAAGCTATGGAGGAAAAAGAGAAGAAGAACAAGAAGGAGAACACCAAGTACTCCAAGATCTAGATCCAAGGGGTTCCCCTCACATAGAGGAGAAAGTGATTGGTGGAAGTGTGGATCAAGATCTTCTCTCTCTTTTCCCCCAAAAACTAGCAAGAATCCATGGAGGGATTGAGAGATAGCAATCTCGAAGAAGGTCAACAATGGGGGGCAAATGTGAGCTCAAAGGATAAGGTTCAATGGGGAAGAGGGCCACCTTTTAGAGGGCCTCCCGATCCAACCGTTATGTGCTTAGCCCGCACACAAGCGGTACTACCGCTCATAGGAGCGGTACTAGCGCCTGGGCGGTAGTGCGCGTAGTGCAGTGCTACGGTGCAAGGCCACGAGCCGGTAGTGCCACCGGAGTGGTACTACCGCTCGCCCCAGCGGTACTACTACTGGGGTCGCAACACAGGGCACTAAGGAGGCAGAGCAAAACAGGGGGGGCGAGGCAGAGCGGCATCAGCGGCACTACCGCTGGAGCGAGTGGTACTACCGCCTAGAGGTGGTAGTGCTGCCCACCACAGCCGCTCTACTACCGCTGAGAATCACGCAACGACAAGAAAGGGAAACGGAAGTGGAGCGGTAGTGTAGGGGCGGTACTACCGCTCGTGCTACCGTCCTACTGCTGCGCAAGCCCACACGAAAAGACGCAACCCCGAAAGCAGTGGTACCACGCGCGTCACTGCCGCCCATAAGCGGTACTACCGCTCAGCTAAGCGGTACTACTGCTTGGGGTGCTACAATGAAGCCCAAGAAACCAGATGGAAACAATAAAACCTGGACTGCCATAACTTCTACATATGAGCTCCGGATGAGCAAACTCAAGCTTGTTGGATAGATGACGACGAGTACTATCCAAATAGCGAATGGTTATAGTAAGAAGAGGCAGGGGAGTATGCCTAATATATAGAGGAGTGAAACCTCTTGATGTCTACTATGCAACTTTATTCTTGTAGACTCGTGTTGGGCCTCCAAGCGCAGAGTTTTGTAGGACAGTAGCAATTTTCCCTCAAGTGGATGACCTAAGGTTTATCAATCCGTGGGAGGCGCAGGATGAATATGGTCTCTCTCAAACAACCCTGTAACCAAATACAAGGAATCTCTTGTGCCCCCAACACACCCAATACAATGGCAAATTGTAGAGGTGCACTAGTTCGGCGAAGAGATAGTGATAAAAGTGTAATATGGATGGTAGAAATATATTTTTATAATCTGAATAAATAAAAACAGCAAGGTAGCAAGTGACAAAAGTGAGCACAAACTTTATTGCAATGCCTGAAAACAAGGCCTAGGGTCCATACTTTCGCTGGTGCAATCTCTCAACAATGCTAATACAATTGGATCATATAACCATCCCTCAACGTGCGATGAAGAATCACTCCAAAGTTCCTATCTAGCGGAGAACATAAGAATAAATTGTTTATAGGGTACGAAACCACCTCAAAGCTATTCTTTCCGATCGATCTATCCAAGAGTTCGTACTAAAATAATACCAAAGCAAATTCAGATTCGTAATGCTCAATCCAACACAAAGAACCTCAAAGAGTGCCCCAAGATTTCTACCGGAGAAACAAAGACAAGAACGTGCATCAACCCCTATGCATAGATTACCCCAATGTCACCTCGGGAATCCGCGAGTTGAGTGCCAAAACATATATCAAGTGAATCAATATAATACCCATTGTCACCACGGGTATTCGTATGCAAGACATATATCAAGTGCTCTCAAATCCATAAAAGTATTCAATCCGATAAAACGAAATCTCAAAGGGAAAACTCAATTCATCACAACAAGATAGAGAGGGGAAAACACCATATGATCCGACTATATTAACAAAGCTACTGGTACAAACCCTTAGTCCCGAGGGTGGACTACTCCCTCCTCATCATGGTGGCCGCCGGGATGATGAAGATGGCCACTGGTGATGATTTCCCCCTCCGGCAGGGTGCCGGAACGGGGTCTAGATTGGATCTCGTGGATACAGAGGCCTTGCGGCGGCGAAACTTCTGATCTAGGGCTACCCCGAGGGTTTTTGGAATATTTGGTGATTTATAGGGCAAAGAGGGGGGTGCGGGAGGCCACCGAGGTGGGCACAACCCACCTGGGCGTGCCTGGCCCCCCAGGCGCGCCCTGGTGGGTTGTGCCCCCCTCGAGGCACCCCCCAGGTGCTTGTCTGGCCCACTGGATGTCTTCTGGTCCATAAAAAATCCACAAAAAGTTTCGCGGTGTTTGGACTCCGTTTGATATTGATTTCCTGCGATGTAAAAAAAAGCAAAAACAGCAACTGGCACTGGGCACTGGGTCAATAGGTTAGTCCCAAAAAAATGATATAAAGTTGCTATAAAATGATTGTAAAACATCCAAGAATGATTATATAACAACATGAATACTTCATAAATTATAGATACGTTGGAGACGTATGAACATCCCCAAGCTTAATTCCTACTCGTCCTCGAGTAGGTAAATGATAAAAGAAATAATTTATGAAGTGTGAATGCTAGCAAAGTGCACAAATTTGATCAATGACAATTTCAATCACTTTTCTTAGCATCATAACAGCAATTCTTTCTTATAAAACTTCTCATGTTAAAGTAGCAACCAATTCACATGTTAAGGTTCAAACAATGAATTCTCTTGAAACTCAACAACCTATGTTCTCAGTCACCAAACAATTGCAATTCAACTTATTCAACAGAGTCTAAGTAAGAGCTCCACATACTCAACCATCATATAGTCTTCTATGATTGCTAACACTCACCGCATACACATGAGCAAAACGTTTCAACCAGACACATAGAAAGATGGGGGCTTATAATTTCGCCTCCCAATGTATTCACCTCAAGGGTGATGTCAACAATAATAACTCATGCTACCCATACCCAACTGGATATATGTGCCTAGATCTTTCCTCACCACATGATGCTTGCCAAAAGAGAAAAATAAAAAGGAATAGAGAGAAAAACTTTGACTCTTGCATAAAAGTAAATACATAAAACTAAAAGATAGGCCCTTCGCAGAGGGAAGCAGAGGTTGCCATGCGCTTATTTGTTTGTATGCTCAACCCCTTAGTGCAAAAGAACGTCACGTTATATTGCCCCTTGTGATGGCAACCTTTATTATGCAGTCTGTCACTTTTATTTCTTTACCATCACAAGTTCGTACAACGCTCAATTTTCTCTTACACTAAATGATCTTACACTTTTAGAAGCAATTTTTATTGCCTTATTGCACCGATGACAACTTACTTGAAGGATCTTACTCAATCCATAGGTAGGTATGGTGGACTCTTGAAAATAAGATTTGGATTTAAGGGTTTTTGGATGCACAAGTAGTATCTCTACTTAGTGCGGAATTTTTGGCTAGCAAAGATGGGGGGCAAGCACCAAATGTTGAAGGATCTATGACAATATAACTTCTATGTGAATATGAACAAACATAAATCATTATGTTGTCTTCCTTGTCTAACGTCAACAATTTTGGCATATAATATTTTGATGGGGGCTCACAATCACAAAAGATTTCCAAGATAGTGTATTTGCATGTGAAAGTTCTCTTCCTTCTACTAATCATCCATGAATTGCTTGTATGACCAATATTGTGATTGTCAAGCCTCAAAAGATTTCACTTTCTAAACCCAATGTGAAGCTACCACTAGGCATGATATGAACATATAATTTCAACTTCATGATACTCAATTCATTCAACAATTTACTCATAGGATATAAGTGAAGCACAAGAGTAAATGACAAGCTACTCCAAAAAGATATAAGTGAAGATCAAGCAAGTAGTTAAGTAAATAGGTAGCTAATTGTGGACTCTCTCTTATTTGAAAACTTTCAGATCTAAGTATTTTATTAAAACATCAAGCAAAACAAAACAAAATGACATTCCAAGAATAGCACAACTCAAGTGAAGAAGCAAAAACTTAGGCTCAACCGATACTAGCCGATAATTGTTGATGAAGAAAGGTGGGATGCCTACCGGGGCATCCCCAAGCTTAGATGCTTGAGACTTCTTGAAATATTATCTTGGGATGCCTTGGGCATACCCAAGCTTTGGCTTTTATGTCTCCTTAATTCCTTTTATAACACGGTTTCCCTAAATCTTAAAAACTTCATCCACACAAGACTCAACAAAAAATCGTGAGATAAGTTAGTATAAACCAATGCAAAAACCTTATCATTCTCTACTGTAGCAAATCACAAAAATTATTATTCAACATTGCATACTAAATGCCTCTGCATATTTAATACTCCTATCCTCAAATAGAATAATTAAACAAGCAAACATATGCAAACATAACAGCAATCTGCCAAAACAGCATAGTCTGTAAAGAATGCAAGAGTATCAATACTTCTTAAACTCCAAAAATTATTAAAATTTACCACACTGTAGAAAATTCATCAGATATTAATATTCAAAAAGTTTCAACATTTTATCACATTCTGACTTTTCTCGGGAATTTTCGCAACAGCGACAAACTTTCTGTTTTGAAACAGCAACATGTAGACTTGCAAAATAAGCATGGTAAAGGCTATCCTTGACATTTTTATTGAAAAGAAAGATGCAAAACATTATTATAAACATCAGCAAGCAAATCAAAACAAAATAAAATGATGCTCCAAGCAAAACTCATATCATGTGACGAATGAAAATATAGCTCCAAGTGAGGTTACCGATAATGTTGGAGACGAAAGAGGGGATGCCTTCCGGGGCATCCCCAAGCTTAGTTGCTTGGATATTCCTGGAATATTACCTTGGGGTGCCTTGGGAATCCACAAGCTTAGGGTCTTGTCACTCCTTATTCTCCTCATATCGACATCTCACCCAAAACTTGAAAACTTCAATCACACAAAACTTAACGGAACTTCGTGAGATAGGTTAGTATGATAAAGAGCAAACCATTTCACTTTGGTACGGTCAAATACAAGATTCATAATTGTTTCCACACAATTCCTACTGTAGCATATCATTTCCACAATTTATATTGAGCAATATAAGCCATAGAAACTAGAAAACAAGCAAACTATGCATTGAAAATAGAATCTGTCAAAAACAGAACAGTCTGTAATAATCTGTACACCAACCATACTTCTGCTACTCCAAAAATTCTGAAAAATCTGGAAAACGTAGATAATTTGTATATATATAACCTGTAAAAAATTCAGATCAAAAGCACGTTCCAGTGAATTTTAAAAATTCCTTTACTGAGCACAAAAGTTTCTGTTTTTGCACAGATTCAAGTCAACTATCGTCCAGACTATCCCAAAGGCTTTACTTGGCACTTTATTGAAATAAAAGCTATAAAACATGATTAATACAGTAGCATAATCATGTGAACGCACAAAAACAGTAGGTAAAAGTGTTGGTTTGTCTCCCAACAAGCGCTTTTCTTTAATACCTTTTAGCTAGGCATGATGATTTCAATGATACTCGCATAAAAGATAAGAATTGAAACACAAAGAGAGCATCGTGAAGAATAAGACTAGCACATTTAAGCCTAACCCACTTCCTATGTATAGGAATTTTGTGAGCAAACAACTTATGGGAACAAGAATCAACTAGCATAGGAAGGCAAAACAAGCATAACTTCATTATTTTCAACACATAGAAAGGAAACTTGATATTAGTGAGAAGCCTACAAGCATATGTTCCTTTCTCATAATAATTTTCAGTAGCATCATGAATGAATTCAACAATGTATCCATCACATAAATAATTCTTTTCATGATCCACAAGCATAGAAAATTTCTTACTCTCCACACAAGCAAATTTATTCTCATCAATAGTAGTGGGAGCAAATTCAACAAAATAACTATCATGTGCTACTTGATTGACATAATCAAATTGAACATTAAAATTATGATGACAAGTTTCATGGTTATCATTATTCTTTATAGCACATATGTCATCACCATAATCATCATAGATAGCAACTTTGTGGTCATAATCAATTGAAACCTCTTCCAAAATAGTGGATTCATCTCTAAATAAAGTCATGACCTCTCCAAATCCACTTTCATAATTATCACAATAAGATTCAACACCCTCCAAAATAGTGGGATCATTAGTACCTAGAGTTGACACTCTTCCAAGCCCACTTTCATCAATATAATCGTCATAAATAGGAGGCATGCTACCATTATAACAAATTTGCACATCAAAACTTGGGGGACTAAAAATATCATCTTCATCAAACATAGAATCCCCAAGCTTGTTGCTTTGCATATCATTAGCATCATGGATATTCAAAGAATTCATACCAACAACATTGCAATCATGCTCATCATTCAAAGATTTTTTGTCAAACATTTTGTAGAATTCTTCTTCTATCAATTGAGCATAATTTTCCTTTCAATCATTTTCACGAAAGACATTATAGAGATGAATAATATGATGCAACCTCAATTCCATTTTTTTTGTAGTTTTCTTTTACGAACCAAACTAGTGATAAAACAAGAAACTAAAAGATTCGATTGCAAGATCTAAAGATATACCTTCAAGCACTCACCTCCCCGACAACGGCGCCAGAAAAGAGCTTCGTTGACGGGATGTGAGTGCCGCTTATTGATGACCCACAAGTATAGGGGATCAATTGTAGCTCTTTTTGATAAGTAAGAGTGTCAAACCCAACGAGGAGCAGAAGGAAATGACAAGTGGTTTTCAGCAAGGTAATGTCTGCAAGTGCTGAAATTGTAAGTAACAGAGTAGTTTGATAGCAAGATAATTTGTAACGAGCAAGTAACGATAGTAGTAACAAAAGTGAAGCAAGGTAGCCCAATCCTTTTGAGGCAAAGGACAGGCCAAAACGGTCTCTTATAATAAGCAAAGCGTTCTTGAGGGTACACGGGAATTTCATCTAGTCACTTTCACCATGTTGATTCGATTTGTGTTCGCTACTTTGATAATTTGATATGTGGGTGGACCGGTGCTTAGGTGCCGTTCTTACTTGAACAAGCCTCCTACTTATGATAAACCCTCTCGCAAGCATCCGCAACTATGAGAAAAGTATTAAGAATAAATTCTAACCATAGCATTAAACTTTTGGATCCAATCGGTCCCTTACGGAATAGCGCATAAACTGGGGTTTAAGCTTTTGTCACTCTCACAACCCATCATCTACTTCCTACTCCACAATGCATTCCCTTAGGCCCAAATATGGTGAATCGTCATGTAGTCGACGTTCACATGACACCACTAAGGGAATCACAACATACATACTATCAAAATATCGAACACATATCAAGTTCACATGATTACTTGCAACATGATTTCTCCCGTGACCTCAAGAACAAAAGTAGCTACCCACAAATGATAATCATGCTCAAGATCAGAGGGGTATTAAATAGCATATTGGATCTGAACATATAATCTTCCACCAAATAAACCATATAGTAATCAACTACAAGATGTAATCAACACTACTAGTCACCCACAAGCACCAATCTATAGTTTCGGTAACAAGATTGAACACAAGAGATGAACTAGGGTTTGAGATGAGATGGTGCTGTTGAAGATGTTGATCGAGATTTCCCTCCCCAAGATGGGAGAGTTGTTGGTGATGATGATGATGATGATGATGATTTCCCCCTCCGGGAGGGAAGTTCCCCCGGCGGAATCGCTCCGCCGGAGGGCAAAAGTGCTCCTGCCCAAGTTCCGCCTCGAGACGGCGGCGCTCCATCCCAAAAGTCCTCTCCTTATTTTTTCTAGGTCAAAATGACTTATATACCAGAAGATGGGCACCGGAGGTGGGCCTGGGTGAGCACAACCCACCAGGGCGCGCCTGGGCTCCCTGGCGCGCCCAGGTGGGTTGTGCCCACCTGGTGGGCCCCCTCTGGTACTTATTTGCTCCAATATTCTTCAAATATTCCATAAAAAATCTTCGTAAAGTTTCAGCTTGTTTGGAGTTGTGCAGAATAGGTGGCCTGACGTAGCTTTTCCAGGTCCAGATTTCCAGCTGCCGGAATTTTCCCTCTTTGTGTGTACCTTGCATATTATGAGAGAAAAGGCGTTAGAATTACTCCAAAAAGCATTATTATGCATAAAAACATCATAAATAACAGTAGGAAAACATGAGCAAAATGGACGTATCAACTCCCCCAAGCTTAGACCTCGCTTGTCCTCAAGCGAAAACCGAAATCGAAAAACATGTCCACATGCTTAGAGAGAGAGGTGTCGATAAAAACAAAATACGGACATAGAAGCATCATGTAGATTATTATAACAGCAACAAATTTAAACATAAGACTTTTATCATAGAACTTTTATCATAAACTTCTCATGAATAAGTGGCAGTTCATCACACAATTGAAGTATAAAGCATAAACTCTATTAGAAACCAACAAATTATGTTCTCAGCCAACTTTGCAACTACAATTCATCATCTTTTCAGGAAGGGTCACATATCGGAGCCTTTAGGCAAGTCCACATACTCAACCATCATATAGTCCTCTATGATTGCTAACACTCACCGCATACACATGAGCAAAACATTTCAGCTAGACACATAGAAAGGTAGGGGCTTATAGTTTCGCCTTCCAATGTATTCACCTCAAGGGCGATGTCAACAATAATAACTTATGCCACCCATATTCAACTGGACATATGTGCCTAGATCTTTCCTCACCACATGATGCTTGCCAAAGGATAAAAATAAAAGGAAAAGAGAGAAGAACTTTGACTCTTTGCATAAAAGTAAAAGACAGGCCCTTCGCAGAGGGAAGCAGAGGTTGCCATGCGCTTATTTGTTTGTATGCTCAACCCCTTAGTGCAAAAGAACGTCATGTTGTATTGCCCCTTGTGATGGCAACCTTTATTATGCAGTCCATCGCTTTTATTCTTCACCATCACAAGTTCGTACAATGCTCAATTTTCCTTTACACTAAATGATCTCACACTTTTAGAAGCAATTTTTATTGCCTTATTGCACCGATGGCAACTTACTTGAGGGATCTTTCTCAATCCCTAGGTAGGTATGGTGGACACTTGAAAATAAGATTTGGGTTTAAGGGTTTTTGGATGCACAAGTAGTATCTCTACTTAGTGCGAAATTTTTGGCTAGCAAAGATAGGGGGCAAGCACCACATGTTGAAGGATCTATGACAATATAACTTCTATGTGAATTTGAACAAGCATAAATCATTACGTTGTCTTCCTTGTCCAACGTCAACAATTTTGGCATATAATAATTTGATGGGGGCTCACAATCACAAAAGATTTCTAGGATAGTATATTTATATGTGAATCTTCTCTTCACTTACTAATTCTTTCATGAGTCGCATCATTGACCAATGCTATGTTTGTCAATCTCTAATAAAATTTTCTACTCATACTTTTCCTTATGTGGTGCCATCACCTACCATAAGATTAGCATATGATCTTTTTCTTTTATTTCCTTTCTTTTTATTGCAACATGAAAGTATAGAAAGCAAAAACTCAAATTAAACTTTATTATATATCTAGCACATGATTACAAGGATAGACCACTAAGCAAGCTCTCAAAAAGAAAGGATCGAACTAAACTTTTATTCATCTAAAGCAAAAGATCAAACTAAAATAACTAAAGGCAAAAAGATAGTGGGGATGATACGATACCGGGGCACCTCCCCCAAGCTTGGCGGAAGCCAAGGGGAGTGCCCATACCCGATACTCAATTTTCTTTTGGTGGTGAAGAAGGAGGTGGTGATGAAGTAGAAGCGATCCTGTCCTTCAAGATCAAGAGATTCTCCAATCTATGGATAACGCTTCGGAGGTAGATGATATGCTCTTGATGCAGAATATTTTCACGAGTGAGATATTTATTCTGCACATGAATCATTTCAATGATCCGAAAGGCCTCAATCTCAGTAGGGGTAAGATGAGCATAATAAGGTTTAAGGATATCTTCTTCTTCTTCCTCCTTGGCCGGAAGTGCTTGCTCGATCCCCGGGGCTTGATCTATGGTAACCTCCTTATTATTGTCTCCCTTGACGGCTTCTGCTGGCTCTTCCCTCTTCAGCTCGATCTTCATCAACCAAGCATCCTCTTCCATGTTGTTGGAGGAAGAAGAAGACATGATGCCTGGCTTAACAGATCTAACCGAAAATAGCAAGAAAAGAGAACAGAAGATTTCTTCGCGATACGGTGGCCAATAGGTTCGAGGGGGTATATAAAGATTTTTTTATCTTGGGAAACAAGCAAACGGAAGAAAAACGGAGTCCGGAAGGTGTCCCAGGTGGGCACAACCCACCTGGGTACGCTTCCTGGAAGTTTCTTATTTTCCTAATTTTCTAAATATTCCAAAACTGACAAAAAATATTTTTGCGGATTTTTCGGAGTCCGTTTACTTACCGTATCACGTACCTCCTTATTTTCATGATTCTAAAGTGTTCCGGAAGGACTCTTTTATGTGTTCTTCCGGTGTCAAAGTTTGGATAATATTACTTTCAACATTAATGGGCGTACCTGAGATATAATGTTTTATTCGTTGCCTATTAACAACCTTCGGGTTAGTACCTTCGGCATTATTTATTTTGATAGCTCCAGACCGATAAACCTCCTCGATAACATAGGGTCCTTCCCATTTGGAGAGGAGTTTTCCTGCAATGAATCTGAAACGAGAGTTGTACAAAAGAACATATTCTCCAACTTTGAACTCATGCTTTTGGATTCTTTTACCATGCCATCTTTTAACTTTTTCTTTAAATAATTTGGCATTTTCATAAGCTTGGGTTCTCCATTCATCTAGTGAGCTAATATCAAATAACCTCTTTTCACCGGCAAGTTTGAAATCATAGTTGAGTTCTTTGACTGCCCAGTATGCTTTATGTTCTAACTCAAGAGGCAAATGACAAGCTTTTCCATAGACCATTTTATAAGGAGACATGCCCATAGGATTTTTATATGTTGTTCTATAAGCCCAAAGTGCATCATCTAATTTCTTAGACCAATTCTTCTGGGACCTATTGACAGTCTTTTGCAAAATTAATTTTATTTCTCTATTGCTAAGTTCAACTTGACCACTAGACTAAGGATGATAGGGTGATGCAATTCTATGGTTAACATCATACTTGGCAAGCATTTTACGGAAAGCACCATGAATAAAGTGTGAACCACCATCAGTCATTAAATATCTAGGGACTCCAAACCTTGGGAAAATAACTTCCTTAAGCATTTTAATAGAGGTGTTGTGATCAGCACTACTGGTTGGAATAGCTTCTACCCATTTAGTAACATAATCAGCAGCAACCAAAATATGTGTATACCCATTAGAGGAAGGAAAAGGTCCCATGTAATCAAATCCCCAAACATCAAATGGTTCAACAGCAAGTGAATAATTCATAGGCATTTCTTGACGCTTACCGATATTACCTATTCTTTGACATTCATCACAAGATAAGACAAACTTACGGGCATCCTTGAAGAGAGTAGGCCAATAAAATCCAGATTGCAATACCTTGTGAGCAGTTCTGTCTCCAGCATGATGCCCTCCATAAGCTTCGGAGTGACATTTTCGTAGGATTTGTCCCTGTTCATGCTCAGGTACACAACGTCTAATAATACCATCTACTCCTTTATAAAGATGTGGGTCATCCCAAAAGTAATGTCTTGAGTCACAGAAGAATTTTTTTCTTTTGTTGGTATGTAAAGCTAGGTGGTAAATATTTAGCAACAATGTAATTAGCATAGTCAGCGTACCAAGGAGTGTTATTAGAAACATTTATTGTAGCTAACTGCTCATCAGGAAAACTATCATCAATGGGTAGTGGGTCATCAAGCACATTTTCAAGCCTAGACAAGTTATCAGCTACGGGGTTCTCAGCTCCTTTCATATCAGTGATATGTAAATCAAATTCTAGTAGCAAGAGAACCCATCAAATAAGTCTAGGTTTAGCATCTTTCTTTTCCATAAGATATTTAATAGCAGCATGATCGGTATGAAAAATTACTTTTGAATCAACAATATAAGATCTAAATTTATCACAAGCAAACACCACTGCTAGAAATTTCTTTTCAGTAGTAGCATAATTCCGTTGTGCACTGTCTAGAGTTTTACTAACATAATGAATAACATTCAGTTTCTTATCAACTCTTTGTCCTAGAACAGCACCAACAGCATAATCACTAGCATCACACATAATTTCAAAAGGCAAGTTCCAATCAGGTGGTTGAACAATAGGTGCAGAAATTAAGGCTTTCTTGAGTGTTTCGAAGGCTACTAAACAATCATCATCAAAAACAAAATGAGTATCCTTTTGCAAAAGATTTGTAAGAGGCCTAGAAATTTTAGAGAAGTCTTTGATAAATCTCCTATAGAAACCAGCATGACCTAAGAAACTACGAATAATTTTGATATCTTTAGGACATGGCATTTTCTCAGTTGCATCAACCTTAGCTTTGTCCACTTCAATACCTCTTTCAAAAATTTTATGGCCCAAAACAATACCTTCATTAACCATAAAGTGGCACTTCTCCCAATTCAAGACAAGATTTGTTTGCTCGCATCTCTGCAAAACTCGATCAAGATTGCTTAAACAATCATCAAAAGACTTCCCATAAACAGAGAAGTCATCCATGAAAACCTCAACAATCTTTTCACAAAAGTCAGAGAATATAGCAGTCATACATGTTTGAAAGGTAGCAGGTGCATTGCATAAACCAAAAGGCATACGTCTATAAGCATTAGTTCCAAAGGGACAAGTGAAAGTGGTCTTTTCTTGATCAGGTTGAGAAACAGGTATTTGTGAAAAACCAGAATATCCATCAAGGAAGCAAAAGTGTGTGTGCTTAGATAATCTTTCTAGCATTTGATCAATAAAAGGCAGAGGATAATGATCTTTTCTAGTTGCTTTATTTAATTTTCGGAAATCAATTACCATTCTATAGCCTGTTACAATTCTTTGTGGAATAAGTTCATTCTTATCATTAGGAACAACAGTAATACCTCCTTTCTTAGGAACACAATGAACAGGACTTACCCATCTACTATCAGCTATAGGATAGATTATACCTGCTTCTAGAAGTTTTAAGATATCCATTCTTACCACTTCCTTCATTTTCGGATTTAGCCGACGTTGGTGATCAACAACGGGTTTAGCATCAGGTTCCATATTAATCTTGTGCTAACATATAGTGGGACTAATGCCCTTTAAATCATCAAGAGTATACCCAACAGCAGCTCGGTGCTTCCTTAGAACTTTCAATAATCTTTCTTCTTCATGTTCTGAAAGGTTAGCACTAATAATAACAAGATATATCTTCTTTTCATCAAGATAAGCATATTTCAAAGTGTCGGGCAATTGTTTTAATTCAAACACAGGATCACCTTTAGGTGGAGGAGGACCTCCTAGAGTTTCAATAGGCAAATTGTGTTTAAGCAGAGGATGTTGTTCAAAGAAAATCTTATCTATTTCATTTCTCTCATGCATATGTAAATCATTTTCATGGTCTAGCAAATATTGTTCTAAAGGATCAGTAGGAGGCACAGCAATAGAAGCAAGACCAATTATTTCATCCTTACTAGGCAATTCTTTTTCATGAAGCTTTCTACTAAACTTGGAAAAATTAAACCCATGAGACTCATCACCAAAGCTAACACCGACAGTTTGTTTTTCACAATCTATTTTAGCATTAACGGTGTTCAAGAAAGGTCTACCAAAGATAATGGGACAAAAGCCATCTTGTGGGGAACCAAGAACAAGGAAATCAGTAGGGTATTTTATTTTCCCACACAAGACTTCAACATCTCTAACAATCCCAATTGGTGATATAGTGTCTCTATTAGCAGGTTTAATAGTAACATCTATGTCTTCTATTTCTGCGGGTGCTATGTCATTCATAATTTCTTGATATAAGGAATAAGGAATAGCACTCACACTAGCACCTATGTCATGTAGACCATGATAATAGTGATCTCCTATTTTAACTGAGACAACAGGCATGCCAACAACAGGTCTATGATTATCCTTTTTATCAGGTTTCGCAATTCTAGCAGCTTCTTCACCGAAGTAAATAACATGCCCATCTACGTTTTCTTCCAGGAGATCCTTAATCATAGCAACACTAGGTTCTACTTTAATTTGTTTATCAGGTTTAGGTGTTCTAATATAACTTTTGTTAACCACAGTTGAAACTTTAGCATGTTCCTTTATCTTAACAGGGAAAGGTGGTTTCTCAATATAAGCAGTAGGAACAACTGGATCAACATTATAAATTATGGTTTCCTCTTTAATTGGTACCGGTTCTTTAACTTCTTATTTAATAGGTGGGTGATATTTGAACCACTTCTCCTTAGGGAGATCAACATGAGTAGCAAATGATTCACAAAAGGAGGCTACAATCTCAGAGTCAAGTCCATATTTAGTGCTAAACTTTTGAAAAGCATCGGTATTCATAAAAGATTTAACACAATCATACTTAAGCTTAATACCTGACTCTTTACCTTCGTCGAGTTCCCAATCTTCAGAGTTGTGTTTAATTCTTTCCAAAAGATCCCACCGGAATTCAATAGTCTTCTTCATAAACGAACCAGTACAAGAAGTATCAAGCATGGATTGTTCATCACGAGAAAGCCGAGCATAAAAGTTCTGGATAATAATTTCTCTTGAGAGCTCATGGTTGGGGCATGAATATAACATTGACTTAAGCCTCCCCCAAGCTAGAGCGATACTTTCTCCTTCACGAGGCCAAAAATTATATATATAATTCCTATCACGATGAACTAGATGCATAGGATAATTTTTTTGGTGGAACTCCAATTTCAATCGATTCCAATTCCAAGATCCAATATCATCGCATAGCCTATACCATGCCAATGCTTTTCCCTTCAAAGATAAAGGGAAAACCTTTTTCATAACTTCATCTCCGGGTAAACCTGCAAGCTTAAACAATCCACAAATTTGTTCCACATATATCAAGTGCATATCGGGATGTTCGGTTCCATCTCCTGCATAAGGATTAGCTAGCAGTTGTTCTATCACACCTGAAGGAATTTCATATTCAATATTTTCAGTAGGTGCAGTAGGTTGAGGGGTAGCTAATTTTGGTTCTCGTCGAGGTGAAGATACCCCGAACAAACCCCTCAAAGGATTGTTTTCCATAGTAACAAGTGACAATAAATTTCAGCACACTATATAAATGTTTCCTTACCAAATTCCACTTACCAAAGGCGCTTCACTCCCCGGCAACGGCACCAGAAAATAGTCTTGATGACCCAAAAGTATAGGGGATCAATTGTAGCTCTTTTCGATAAGTAAGAGTGTCGAACCCAATGAGGAGCAGAAGGAAATGACAAGTGGTTTTCAGCAAGGTAATGTCTGCAAGTGCTGAAATTGTAAGTAACAGAGTAGTTTGATAGCAAGATAATTTGTAATGAGAAAGTAACGATAGTAGTAACAAAAGTGCAGCAAGGTAGCCCAATCCTTTTGAGGCAAAGGACAGGCCAAAACGGTCTCTTATAATAAGCAAAGCGTTCTTGAGGGTACACGGGAATTTCATCTAGTCACTTTCACCATGTTGATTCGATTTGTGTTCGCTACTTTGATAATTTGATATGTGGGTGGACCGGTGCTTAGGTGTTGTTCTTACTTGAACAAGCCTCCTACTTATGATTAACCCTCTCGCAAGCATCCGCAACTACGAGAAAATTATTAAGAATAAATTCTAACCATAGCATTAAACTTTTGGATCCAATCGGTCCCTTACGGAATAGCGCATAAACTGGGGTTTAAGCTTCTGTCACTCTCGCAACCCATCATCTACTTACTACTCCACAATGCATTCCCTTAGGCCCAAATATGGTGAAGTGTCATGTAGTCGACGTTCACATGACACCACTAAGGGAATTACAACATACATACTATCAAAATATCGAACACATATCAAGTTCACATGATTACTTGCAACATGATTTCTCCCGTGACCTCAAGAACAAAAGTAACTACTCACAAATGATAATCATGCTCAAGATCAGAGGGGTATTAAATAGCATATTGGATCTGAACATATAATCTTCCACCAAATAAACCATATAGTAATCAACTACAAGATGTAATCAACACTACTAGTCACCCACAAGCACCAATCTATAGTTCCGGTAACAAGATTGAACACAAGAGATGAACTAGGGTTTGAGATGAGATGGTGCTGTTGAAGATGTTGATGGAGATTGCCCTCCCCAAGATGGGAGAGTTGTTGGTGATGAGGATGACGATAATTTCCCCCTCCGGGAGGGAAGTTCCCCGGCGGAATCGCTCCGCCGGAGGGCAAAAGTGCTCCTGCCCAAGTTCCGCCTCGAGACGGCGGTGCTCCGTCCCGAAAGTCCTCTCCTTATTTTTTCTAGGTCAAAATGACTTATATACCAGAAGATGGGCACCGGAGGTGGGCCTGGGTGAGCACAACCCACCAGGGCGCGCCTGGGCTCCCTGGCGTGCCCAGGTGGGTTGTGCCCACCTGGTGGGCCCCCTCTGGTACTTATTTGCTCCAATATTCTTCAAATATTCCATAAAAAATCTCTGTAAAGTTTCAGCTTGTTTAGAGTTGTGCAAAATAGGTGGCCTGACGTAGCTTTTCCAGGTCCAGATTTCCAGTTGCCGGAATTCTCCCTCTTTGTGTGTACCTTGCATATTATGAGAGAAAAGGCATTAGAATTACTCTAAAAAGCATTATTATGCATAAAAACATCATAAATAACAGTAAGAAAACATGATGCAAAATGGACGTATCACTTACCTAACCTCCCCGGGAACGGCGCCAAAAAAGAGCTTGATGTCTACTACGCAATTTTATTCTTGTAGACTCGTGTTGGGCCTCCAAGCGCAGAGTTTTGTAGGACAGTAGCAATTTTCCCTCAAGTGGATGACCTAAGGTTTATCAATCCGTGGGAGGCATAGGATGAAGATGGTCTCTCTCAAACATCCCCGCAACCAAATACAAGAAATCTCTTGTGCCCCCAACACACCCAATACAATGGCAAATTGTAGAGGTGCACTAGTTCGGCGAAGAGATGGTGATAAAAGTGTAATATGGATGGTAGAAATATATTTTTATAATCTGAATAAATAAAAACAGCAAGGTAGCAAGTGACAAAAGTGAGCACAAACTTTATTGCAATGCCTGAAAACAAGGCCTAGGGTCCATACTTTCGCTGGTGCAATCTCTCAACAATGCTAATATAATTGGATCATATAACCATCCCTCAACATGCGATGAAGAATCACTCCAAAGTTCCTATCTAGCGGAGAACATAAGAATAAATTTTTTATAGGGTACGAAACCACCTCAAAGCTATTCTTTCCAATCGATCTATCCAAGAGTTCGTACTAAAATAACACCAAAGCAAATTCAGATTTGTAATGCTCAATCCAACACAAAGAACCTCAAAGAGTGCCCCAAGATTTCTACCGGAGAAACAAAGACAAGAACGTGCATCAACCCCTATGCATAGATTACCCCAATGTCACCTCGGGAATCTGCGAGTTGAGTGCCAAAACATATATCAAGTGAATCAATATAATACCCCATTGTCACCACGGGTATTCGTATGCAAGACATATATCAAGTGCTCTCAAATCCATAAAAGTATTCAATCCGATAAAATGAAATCTCAAAGGGAAAACTCAATTCATCACAACAAGATAGAGAGGGGAAAACACCATATGATCCGACTATATTAACAAAGCCCGCGATACATCAAGATTGTGCATCTCAAGAACACGAGAGAGAGAGATTAAACACATAGCTACTGGTACAACCCCTCAGCCCCGAGGGTGGACTACTCCCTCCTCATCATGGTGGCCGTCGGGATGATGAAGATGGCCACCGGTGATGATTTCCCCCTCCGGCAGGGTGCCGGAACGGGGTCTAGATTGGATCTCGTGGATACAGAGGCCTTGCGGCGGCGGAACTTCTGATCTAGGGCTACCCCGAGGGTTTTTGGATTATTTGGTGATTTATAGGGCAAAGAGGGGGTGCGGGAGGCCACCGAGGTGGGCACAACCCACCTGGGTGCGCCTGGGCCCCCAGGCACGCCCTGGTGGGTTGTGCCCCCCTCGGGGCACCCCCCAGGTGCTTCTCTGGCCCACTGGATGTCTTCTGGTCCATAAAAAATCCACAAAAAGTTTCGCGGTGTTTGGACTCCATTTGATATTGATTTCCTGCGATGTAAAAAACAAGCAAAAACATCAACTGGCACTGGGCACTGGGTCAATAGGTTAGTCCCAAAAAATGATATAAAGTTGCTATAAAATGATTGTAAAACATCCAAGAATGATAATATAACAGCATGAATACTTCATAAATTATAGATACGTTGGAGACATATCACCTCTATTGGTGAAGAACCGGCAAAAACTCCAACATCGAAAACATCATAGAAGATGCATACGTGAACTCCGTTTTTGATGAACTCGAGCTTGTCATGAAGATGACCAAAAGCTCTAAAACTCACACAGAGAAAAATCAAACAAGAACCAAGAAAGATGATGCAAGGATGCAATGGTTTGAGCTCCCTACGAATGATACGATCAAGCTACCAACTTGAGAGCCCCCCTTGCTAGTATGACAACTGATCCTATAACCCGGTCTCTCAACTACCACCATGAGACCGGTAAAATAGAAAACCTATCAAGGGCAAACCTTTGCCTTGCACATAGTCCACTTGAGCTAGATGATGACGATCTTGACTCCCTCAAGTTGGACCACCTTACTTGATTGCGTTGGCTCGATGAAGACTAGTTGATTACTCCCCCATACTCCACTATGGGTGAGCCATTCTTCGGCACATCTTCACAAGTCCATTGACACCACAATGGACGGAAAGCTTCAAGGATGATCTCTTCGTGATGCTCCACTTGAACTTGCACACCGCAATCTTGATGACGATCACCACTTGATGCCATCCTCCATGGGTTGTATGAGATCTTCCTCTTGATGCAAACCCATGGAAACACACCTAACCCCACATAGAACTCACACGTAGACCATGGGTTAGTACACAAAGCGTAATGGACAATGCTTACCATACCATGGGTTCACTTGATCCCTCTCGGTACATCTTGTGCGCTTTGTGTGTTGATCAACTTGATTCACTCTTTGACTTAGTCTTGATCAACCTTGTATCATGTCTTCTACATGACCACTCTTTGGATAATTCCTTGAATAGCACCTTGGTCATCTCATAAACTCCTTGAAACCAACACATGGACTTCAAGAAAAGCCTATGGACAAATCCTTCAAATATAACTCAAGGCAACCATTAGTCCATAGAGATTGTTATCAATTACCTAAACCAAACATGGGGGCACCGCATGCTCTTTCAGTTGCCTCCCAACAAGCGCTCTTGTTTTACGCCCCTAGCTAGGCATAAGGCATTGTTACAACTATTGTCATCCTTCATATTAATTCCATAGGTGGCCCTCATAATAGATTCATGTGGTGGTCTAATTCTCTTCCTAGGGAATTGTTCCATCCCTTTCTTTAATGGAAATTGGAACCTTTTGTTTCCTTCTTTCATATCAATAATAGCACCTATGGTTCGTAGGAAAGGCCTACCAAGTATTATAGGACAAGACGGATTGCTTTCAATATCAAGCACAATGAAATCCACGGGCACATAATTCCTATTAGCAAGAATAAGCACATCATTTATTCTACCCAATGGTTTCTTAATATTTGAATCCACTAAATGCAAATTAAGGGAACATGCATCCATATCGGTGAGACCTAGCATGCCACATAAAGATTTTGGTATAGTAGAGACGCTAGAACCTAGATCACACAAAGCATTGCATTCATAATCTTTAATATTTTTTTACTTTAATAGTAGGTTCCCATTCATCATGCAATTTTCTAGGTATAGAAACTTCCAACTCTAGCTTTTCTTAATGAGCTTTTATCATGGCTTCTATGATATGTTTAGTAAAAGATTTATTTTGTTCATAAGATTGGGTGAATTTATCATGGATTGCAACAAGGAGATACATTCAATTAAATAACAATTATCATAATTAAAGTCCTTGTAATCCAAAGTAGTGGGCACATCACTATTTAAAGTCTTGACCTCTCCAAACCCTCTTTTATCATTTTTATCATTAAGATCATCACCCTCCAAACAATTGGGACGCCTTCTAGCTAAAGTTGACTCACTCCAGTACCTTTTTCATCAAGTTTTATATTACTAAACAAAGATTCAATAGGTGAGGCACCAATCATTTTAATATCTTCATCATAACTAGCAAGCGAATGTGACTCTGGTTTAGCAGCCATCTTATTTACTAGTGTAGTTTGCTTATTAGAAATCTTTCCTATCAAATTTTAGCAGGAGCAAGTTGAAATTGAAGGTTGGAAACTTCTTTATTAACCTCATCAAGTTGTTTACCAATAGCATCTAGCAAAGTAGAATGTTCTTTAAGTTCTTCAGCAAACAATTTGTTGTGCTCATACTGCGTAAACATGAAATTCTTGGTAGTATTCTCAATCTCCATCAACCTTTTGTGATAAGAATTATCATAGTAATTTTCTTGAGACATAGCGACAGATCAAGCAAACAAGCAAAGCATAAAAGTAAAATATTTTTGTGTTTTTTTTTACAAGAACTGGGGGAGATGAAAACGAGAGGCAAAGGCAAATAAAAAGGCAAATAAAAACTAGAGCAAGTAGATGATAGTTTGTGTGAAGGTACTTGATAGGTTTTGATGATGTCTCCTCGGCAACGACGCCAGAAATTCTTCCTGCTACTTGTGAGTTGCGTTGCGATTTTCCCCGAAGAGGAGAGGAGATGCAGTACAGTAGAGATAAGTATTTCCCTCAGTGAGAACCAAGGTTTATCGAGCCAATAGGATAATCATGCAAAGCCTCGTGAACAACACCTACACACACAAAAGCAAATACTTGCACCCAACGCGGGCAAGAGGGTTGTCAATCCCCTTGAACTCATTACTTGCAAGGATTAAATCTTGTATAGATAAATAGATAAATTGCAAAGTAAATAAATTACAGCAAGATATTTTTGTATTTTATAATATGATAAAAGTAGAGCTGGGGGCCATAGTTTTCACAAGAGGCTTCTCTCAAACACATAGCATACGGTGGGTGAACAAATTACTATTGGGCAATTGATAGAAAAACGCATAGTTATGATGTATTCATGACAATGATCATGTATATAGGCATCACGTCAGAGACAAGTAGACCGACTCCTTCCTGCATCTACTATTATTACTCCACCAATCGACCGCTATCCAGCATGCATCTATGGTATTAAGTTCATGAAAAACAGAGTAATGCCTTAAGCAAGATGACATGATGTAGACAAAGTAAGCCCAATCAATATGAATAAACCCCATCATTTTACCCTTAATGGTAACAATACAAATGTGTGTCTTGTCCCCTAGTTTGTCATTGGGATATAAAGCACCATAAGATTGAACCCATTACAAAGCACCTCTCCCACTGAAGATAAATCAATCTAGTTGGCCAAACCAAATGGATAGATCAGAGAGAAATACAAAGCTATAACAATCATGCATAATAAAGTTCAGAAAAGACTCAATTACTTTCAATGATTATATTGATCATAAACCCACAATTCATTAGATCCCAACAAACACACCGCAAAAGAAGATTACATCGAATAGAACTCCAAGAAGACCGAGGAGAACATTGTATTGAAGATCAAAGAGAGAAGAAGAAGCCATATAGCTACTAGCTATGTACCCGTAGGTCTATGGTAAACTACTCATGCATCATCGGAAGGCGGCAAGGATGATGTAGAAGCCCTCCGTGATCAGTTCCCCCTCCAGCAGAGTACCAGAAAATGCCTCCAGATGGGATCGAGGAAGAACAGAAGCTTGAGGTGGCGGAAAAAGTGTTTTAGGTGGTTCTTTGGGGGTTTCCCAATATCCCAATATTTGAGAATTTATAGAAGTGAAATTTGGTTAGATGGAGCCTCGAGGGCCCACAAGGTAACCCTGTTGACTTATCGTCTCCTTGTTTGTCCTATGGACTCCTCCCGAAGCTTCTAGGGTCTCTTATGTTCAGAAAAAATAGTTAAAAGTTTTGTAGCGTTTGGACTCTGTTTGGTACATATTTTCTGGAAAAACCAAAAACAAGAAAAAAACACTACTGCAGGATGGTCCAAACGCGACAGTCCAATTAGAGACCCTTTGACGAAACTACGTGTGATGCATTAATTGGAAACCATGATGTAAAATAATCATCAAAAATGATACGAAACATTTGCGATGGCGGAGAAATCAAACACGATCCAAATTTTAGTTGCGTGTGCGATTCGTGGCATACGGTTAATCCAGAAGAACTATTTGCGATGAGCCAGAACAACAGAAATGGTCAGCAAGATCATGGTGTGTGCGATATACGGCATATAATTCATTCGGATGAACTGTTTTCGATTAGGCAACACAACAGAAATGGTTCAACTTAACAAGATGTGTGTGATATGCGGCATACAGTTCACATAGATGAATTGTTTACTATGAGCCAAAAGAACACAAACGATTCGTGTAAACAAGATGTGTGTAATACGCGACAAACAGCCCACTCGGACGAACTGTTTGCAATGAGAAAATATAACACAGACGGTTACTAGAGTTAATTCGTGTGCGATTCTGTGTGTAGAAAAAACTTTGAAAAATGCAAACTAACTTGCGGTGGCTAGGAGTATCGCACACGATGCGTGTGCGAGTACTCGTGTGCGATGATTAGTAAGTTACGCATACGTTTCCTTATGTTAACACGTGTGTGGTAACACGTGACACCGCATATGGTTGTCGGGTTGTGTGCTCCACTTAGTCTTCCCGCGCTCCAGCCAAGGCTTCCCGCGCTCCACAGGGGTGAATTGTAAAATCCCCTAGCCAGCTGCTAGCTATAAATAACCACAGCAATGGCCGCCGGTGGCGACTCGCTACTGATCCACTTGCTAGCTAGTTACCCACACATACCATCATACCCCCAACGGCCGACGATAGGATGGAGTTGCGTGACAGCGGAATCGAGGCTGAAGGCACAATGGTCGGCTTGGCGGTCGACGGCCATGCCGCCGCCTCTCCCGATGACAGCCAGAGGAAGCAGCAAACGAGGTACGAGCAAGCCGCCAGGTTAGCCAGGGTCATCCTAAAAGCGGACAGGGATCGCCAGCGACGATACTGCTGGCTCGGCGCAGAGTGCGGCGGATGGTGCGAGAGACGGAGCAGGAATCGGGATGATGCAAGGATAACTGCGGCCGTGTCGGCCGCCGCATGAGACGCAGGCTTATGTCCCAGATGCAGGAGGGCGCAGTGCCGGACGTCATCGGGGCATGCCTGGGGGGCGTCACGGCAGCCCTGGCGAGAGCCAACGTCATCTCGCCGGACATCACCGGGGCAGACACGGCGGTCTCGGTAGCCCTGGTGAGCGTTGTGCCCAAGGCAGTACCGGCGTTCCCCGATGTCGAGTCTGCCCCAACCTCGATCAATCAAGGTGTGTAGGTCATCGACTTGGCGGCCTCCGCTCCCACTGAGCCGATGATCGACACGCTGATGGATGATGGCTGATGTGCATGGTGGGTCGGCGTCAGGTGCACAGTAGCTCTTTTGTGCGTGCGCGCTTCATTATATTCTTGTAAAATAGCAAGCTAATGGTTTGTAAATTACTCGTTGAACTATTGATTTGTTCATGCATGTCAAATATGTCAATTGTATGGGCTCGCCTATCCATATATTATCTCAATTTGCAATATGGACAATTAATATGCAAATTCCTTCTGGACATCGGTGTTGATCGCCACGTCAAAAACATGGACATCCTCTACTCTACAGGGCACGCACTTAAACTGAATGAACTGTGTATGATACTTTCCATGAAAATTTAAGAACTTGGCTGGCAGCATTTGAGTAACATATATATAGTGGTGACACTATTCGACCAAAGGAGGATCTTGGTAACATGGCACTTAACAATTTTGACAACCATATGGTCCATATCTACATACTTAACATAGTAACAACTAGCACATTTTAAGAGGCTGAGGGCCAACAACCATAACTATCTGCTGGAAGCAACTTGATCACGGCGATTCGACATCTCGTCAATGAAAAGGAAGAACCCTCATGTGCCTTGGTAGAGCATGAGTAGAATAGTTTCTCCAATTTTCCATTGTGGATGCATTGCCATGACAAGCGAAAACTTGTTAATTTGAATGGTTCCATTTATGCGGGAAATGCAGTACCTTGCAATCACTTTGACGTTATTAGCAGGCACAAGTGTAATTCGACCACGCCGGGAAATCGATTCAGGAACAACTGCAGCGGGCAATTTCTATTAGAATGTAGAATAAAAACCAATTGTAACATATTGTTGAAGATATATATAGTTTATGAACATCAACATAAAAATAAGACTGTGTACCAGCGTTTTGTGCACACAATTGCTCTTGTTCAATGTGTGCACCATAGGTAGAATTAATCCCATCCAAAATCCAACGTTCATACGATGTGCTATCTCTGTCAGATTATCAACAAATTTTATGACATGCTTCAAGTCTTTCCAGTGAAATTTGGTACGCCGAGTAACATACAGATCGTTAACTATGCGTCCAACTTATCCTGCTTGAAAGGTGGAAAGGTATTATTTATTCAGAATATGGCACAAGAATATATAGTGGGCATAAATTGGTAAATATAATTTGTTACTGCCTAGGAACGGAGTCAGAAAATAAAATCACAATTGTTTGCTTAAATAGTGATCAGTTAGTCAGAACAAATACCCCGATTTTGCTAAGTAATATGCCAGCATGGAGAAAGTTGAAAGACACTAACCTCGATCAGACTGTGATCGGCTGATGACATTGGGGAAGTAAACATCCATGTTAATTAGACCAAGCTGTGGTGCACGCACTAGAATTTTATTGCCAGCTTTTAGTTCATAAAACTTAGAAATTTTTCTCCAAGGTCCGCATCAAAATAGGAGTGACCATCTTTATCAAGTTTTACGCTAACTGTCATTTAAATCCATGTTGCGTTGTTAATATGACATCCATGGAGTCATCAACAAAGTAAAGCCCAAGATTTCCTTCTACTCGTGTTCTTGCAAAGCAACGGATGTACTGCTTGAAATGAAAATTAAGATCGTAAATTATATATATTGAAATAACAGAGCAACATGCAAATATGGGAGTAACTTAGAGAATAGAACAATATATAGCTGAAAGCAAAGTACAAAAATATATAATTAAAAATAGATAATGTAACAAATATTTGATGCAAATACGAGAATAACTGAATGAACAATACATCATTAATTTGCCTAATTTAGAAGAAGAAAAATCATCTTCGACGTCTAGGCTGCATGTGGCACCGTACCTTTTATCCAAATGTAGCAATATAATGTATATGTTCATAAATTTAGGCCATGCCGACCATGGTAGGGTGAGATTGAACATACCGAGCGCTCCCTGAAGTCATCTGGAATGGTGAGATAGAACTTTGTTTCCGACTGGCCGCAACCACACTTGCCTGATTTGTGCTCGCACTGTGGACACTTGAATGAAAACCCTCAAATCAGCTAGAAGAAAAATGAATCCACGACGATTTCCACCAATTGATTAAGAACAACGGGTGGATTGCGATAAGAGATGAGTGAATACTTCGCTAAATTAAGTACCTTCTCCCTGAGAAAAATCCCTGGCTGCTACTTCTTGAGCTTGCGTTGGTTTTTCCCTTGAAGAGGAAAGGGTGATGCAACAAAGTAGAGATAAGTATTTCCCTTAGCTTGAGAATCAAGGTATCAATCTAGTAGGAGGAACACACAAGTCACCAATGGTTGCACCTACACAAACAAACAAATACTTGCACCCAACGCGATAAAGGGGTTGTCAATCCCTTCACGGTTACTTGCAAGGATGAGATGTGATAGAGATAGGTATAAAAGATAAATAAAAGTGCAAAACTAAGTAAAAGTAAATAAATTGCAACAAGGTATTTTTTGGTTTTTGGTTTTATAGATCTGAAAATAATATGATAAGAATAGACCCGGGGGCCATAGTTTTCACTAGAGGCTTCTCTCTTGAAAGAACACATACGGTGGGTAAACAAATTACTGTTGAGCAATTGATAGAAAAGCGCAAAGTTATGACGATATCTAAGGCAATTGTGACGCCCCCGACCTAATCGTGCACTAATCATACACGCAAATGCACACGATCAAGCCTAAGGACTCACGGGAAGATATCACAACACAACTCTAAAACATAAATAAAGTCATACAAGCTTTATATTACAAGCCAGGGGCGTCGAGGGCTCGAATACATAAGCTTGCGTACAAGTGTCAGCGGAAGCATCAGATATCTGAGTACAGATATTAAAAGAGAAACAGAAGGGCCTTTAGAAAGGCGGGGCAAAATAAAACACTACGATCGAAAGGCGCAGGCCTCCTGCCTGGGACCCTCCGATCCTACTCCTGGTCGTCATCCAACTCGTAGCAGTATCCACCCTCGGGGTAGTAGTAGCGATCGTCGGCGGGGCAGCTGTCTCAGGGGCTCCGTCATCTTGGTCACGACAAACTGATATGGGGAGAAAAGGTAAGCCAAGCAACCGTGAGTACTCAGAAGTACTCAACAAGCAAGGATCTACACTACATATGCAACATTTTCAATGAGAGGCTGTATATGTGGACTGGGCTGCAGAAATGCCAGAATAGAGAGAAGGCCTAGTCCTATCGAAGACTAGCATCTTCAGAGGTCTTGCAGCATTAGAAGAGTGTAGACAGTACCATATAATGTAGCAGTATCATTAAGTATCAACCTCACCCAGAGATCCTTTCTTGACTCCCTGCGAGAAAGCAATCCCAGAGCCATACAGTCATCAACCTCGTCCGGAGATCCCTTCTCGACTCCCTACGAGAAGCAATCCCAGAGCCATACATACAGGTCTCATCACAGGTATCCAGTTCTAGTTGTATCGATCGGGATACAACTCCAAGTGTCCTTTACCGTAGGACCGGCTATCGATAGAAGTGTTCTTCCCTGCAGGGGTGCACCAACTTACCCATCACGCTCGCTTAACTCCGGCCGGACACACTTTCCTGGGTCATGCCCAGCCTCGGCCAAACAACACACCGCAACCCTACCTACGGCTCAGTAGAGAGGTCCCCGTCGGTCTACATCCTAAGCGCAAGGGGGTCTTGGCCATCGCCCCTCGCCCTCCGGGTCGTTGCGTGCCGGGCGAACCAGGCTCCACCCCTCAGGATGGTGCCGGCCCAGCCCGGCCGCAGTGCTGAACTGGACGTCTGACAGAGCTTTCGGCTGATGCATACGATGCACAACGCCCATACTATGCCCACGTGATGGTTAGTGCTATCAGGCCAGAGGCCTGCTCGGATCAAATATCCAAATCGTAGTGGACTAGGGGCTTGCAGAAAACGAACAGAGACTCACGAAAGATGTGACCCCATTGCCCCGTCTCGAGGACTTGCTGCAAGGGTTAAGAATGCCCGGCCGCGCCTCGTATTCACCACTCGGGCACCACACTGGCACCCGTCTTCACAACACTCGCCACTTAGGCGCACGCGGGTACCCCTCAGGGTCGACCCGCCTATCCAAGTAACAGTGTAAAGTCCAAGTATCCGTGTGTCCATAACATCAGGGGAATCCGAGGTATCACCCTCGTTGGATTCCTACTCGATGTGTCTGTCAAGGTGAACTCGGAGGATTCACCCTCGATGGGTTCACACTTGATGTGTTGCACGACAGCGTCGTTACCGGAAGTGGTGAAGGAGGAATCACCCTCGATGACCACGACCAAATAGCTACTCTACAGTGTTAACATCAGAAGTGCTACAAGAGGTTTCACCCTCGGCACTCGATAGTAACGCTGCAGTGTCGTTACAACTAAAGGCGGGGTGATGTGCGGTGTCGGGGCCTGGTCTTCAATCCCGTTGATCGGGTCTTCTGACAATCCAGCGCGGCAGTCGGGATAAGTGGGGTCACTGATAGGTCTCTACCCAGCCTAAACTAAGCAGTTTAGGATATGCAGGTAATTATCAACAGCAGGATACAATAAACATGCTATGCATCAGAATAGGTAACGCAGCAGCAGCAGCAATTCTAATGCAAGCATGAGAAATATAATGGGCGATATCGGGATGATCAAAAGGGGGGCTTGCCTGGTTGCTCGGCGGCAAGGGCAAGGTTGTCAATGGTGTCTTCGGGCTCCGGAGCTGCGTCGGCCTCGGGGACGACGTCGGTGTCGGGAGGAAACAGTATAAATACAGAGCAAACATGAGCAACGCAAAGTACGGCATGACAATATGCAGTGCCGGGTGTGTTCTAACGTGTGGTTGCACGTCACCGAGGAAGGAGGAATCCATCCGGGAATGTTTTCCCGGTTCCGGACATTTGTCAGACAGATGACCGGAGAGGGACGGTTGCATGTTTGGATAGTTAGGGACTCGTGACGGACGAACAGAGCGCGTATTCGAATTCGTCTCGTCGTTCTGAGCAACTTTCATGTACAAAGTTTTTCCATCGGAGTTACGGATTATTTAATATGATTTTCTAAAGTTTTTATTAATTTCTGGAATTTATTTAATGTATTAAATCAACATTATCCGAAACAGTGTCTTGCTGACGTCAGCATGACGTCAGCATGAGGTCAGCGGACTGTTAGGGTTAATTAGGATTAATTATTTAATTAGCATTTAATTAAACTAATCAATTAAATTAGATTAATCTAAAGAGAGTTAATTAACCTAATTAATTAACTAATTAATTAATTAATTAATTTTAATTATTTTTATTTTTATTTTACTTATTTATTTTTATTTTTGTTTTTCTGGGCATGGGCCCCACTGGTCAGCGGCACAGCCGGACATGTCCGGGCTGTGCTCGTTCGGGCACCGGACATGTCCGGTGCACCAAATGCGCGCGCGCGCGCGTACGCAGCGGCGGGCAGCGGCGAGGGTGCGGCGACGGTGGTGTGCGCGAGCGTGCGCGCGGGCGGCGGCAGCAGCGGCAGGGGCGAGCGGCAGCAGGGGGGCGGTGGCGCGAGCAGGCGCCGGGAGCGGGCGAGCGCGCGTGCGACAGAGTGGGGCGACGCGGGCGCGGTGCGCGGGAGCGGGCGACGCGGGCGCGCGGGGGCGTGGCCAGCCGCGCGCCGGAGCGCAAGCGGGGCGGCAGGAGGCGGCGGTGTCCGAGGGGAAAAAGGGGGCGACGGGCGCGGCGGAGCTCACCGCGAGCTGTAGGGGAGGGGCAGCGGGCGCGAGGAGGACGGCGACGGGGTGGCGGAAAGGCGACGCACGGCTGGTGCGTCGGGCGCAGCGCGACGGCGCCGGATCGGGGCGCTCTGCCCCGGTCCGATCCAGGAGGAGGATCGATTTGGGGGGGATCGTGCGGGGGGGGGGGTAGCGGCTAGGTTTGGGGTGGGGGTTATAGCGGGGGGGGGGTCCGGGTAGGCCGCCTGGTGGGCCGCTTGGCCTGCTGGGCCGAGGGGGGGTTCTTCTCTCTTTTATTTTCTCTTTTGTTTCCTTGCCTTTTTCTTTTTATTAATTCATATATCTCTGTTTAGTAAACAGTTAGGCCCCAAACCGAATTTTGTAAAACATGGCAAATGTCCCAATAATTACTAGGCATCCTCTACTACTACCAAAAATCAGTTTGGAGTTAAAGGGATCTCACACAATTTTTATAATAATTAAAATGCATTAATCCTTGCTGTTTTGACAATGTTAGAGCCACCTAATTATTTTATTTATTGTTGGTTTCAATTTTAAAATAGTCTCTGTAATATTTGCCATTTATCGAACATTTTAGTTTTTATGCTGGACAACTTTTATATTCCACTTTCATTTAAATTTGAATTTGACTTAGGAGTTGAAATGCATTATGATGCAAATGATGATCATGCACTGTTAAACATGATGACTTGTCATTATCAAAAGGGTGATTACTGTAGTTAACCACCGGGGGTGTTACAGCAATGATCATGAATATAGGCATCATGTCCGTGACAAGTAGACCGACTCCTGCCTGCATCTACTACTATTACTCCACACATCGACCGCTATCCAGCATGCATCTAGTGTATTAAGCTAACAAGAACGGAGTAACACCTTACTCAAGATGACATGATGTAGAGGGATAGATCCAATCAATATGGTATAAACCCCATCTTTTTATCCTTATGGCAGCAATACAAATACGTGCCTTGCTACCCCTTCTGTCACTGGGTGAGGACACCGTAAGATTGAACCCAAAACAAAGCACCTCTCCCATTGGAAGATAAATCAATCTAGTTGGCCAAACCAAATCAATAGATCAGAGAGAAATACAAAGCTATATTAATCATGCATAAAAGAGTTCAGAGAAGACTCAAATAATATTCATAGATAATCTGATCATAAATCCACAATTCAGCGGTGTCAACAAATGCAACGTAAAAGAAGATTACATTGAATAGAACTCCAAGAACATCGAGGAGAACATTGTATTAAGATCAAAGAGAGAGAAGAAGCCATCTAGCTACTAGATATGGACCCGTAGGTCTGTGGTAAACTACTCACACATCATCGGAAGGGCAGCAAGGTTGATGTAGAGGCCCTCCGTGATTGAATCCCCCTCCGGCAGAGTACCGGAACAGGTCTCCAAATGGGATCTCAAGAGGATAGAAACTTGCGGCGGCGAAAGTATTTTTGGTGTGCCCTCAGGTATACGGGGAATATTTGGGTATTTATGGAGATGGAATTAGGGTTAGGAGAGCTATGAGGGGCCCGAAAGCTTGGGGGCCACCCCCTAGGGCGCGCCTCCCGAGCTTGTGGCTCTCTCGTGGCCCTTCTGGCCTCCTCCCGAAGCTTCCTAGGTGTCTTCTGGTCCAAGAAATATCGTCAAAAAGTTTCATTCCGTTTGGACTCCGTTTGGTATTGATTTTATGTAAAAGACAAAAATAAGGAAAAAACAGCAACTGGCACTAGGCACTAGGTTAATAGGTTAGTCCCAAAAAATGATATAAAATAGCATAATAATGCATATAAAACATCCAAGATGGATAATATAATAGCATGGAACAATAAAAAATTATAGATATGTTGGAGACGTATCACCGGCCCAATCCCGCAGAAAACCCCAATCGACCAGAGTCTAGAAACTCGGTGCAGATAGGCGGTGGCAAGCGGTAGGGGCGAAATCCCGTGCCCTTTCGAGTGCGACCTCCGCCCGCTGTTGAGCTTAGGGTGGCCACTGCGATAGAAGTTGATGAGGTGCAGAGTTGCGGAGGAGTGCGCGGCGAGTGGGTGTGGACGAAGTGGGCAGTGGGTGAGGTTTTTCTTTTTCCTTTTGGATGTGTGGGTGAACGCACACAGTTCTCAGAGGCGACAAAGATGAATCGTGTGCGATAGTAAATCACCGAGATTGAGGGGGAATCCAAATTTCCCTCTTGGTTTGTCATTCAGTTTTTTCTACGATGAACATACCCCCTCCAATGCAATGTGTTCAAATTTGGCATTTTTCCGGGCTCATTTACCATATTTAGGCGATTATCTGCCTTTTCTAGGCATTAATGAACAGAATTCAGATTCAAACAATCGGTGCGTGAAAAAGTGAAAAAAACGGTCTAGAAAACCAGGATCATGGTATTTAGTAAATTCTCTTGCATTTTACAAGGAATGGGCAGAGATTTCAAGGATATGTGTGGCAAGAGTCAACCACAAACGTGTCATTTATTGGTTTTTCAACTATAGAAAAATGAAATACATGCTTGAAAACGATGACGCCTGGCATGGTGCCATGGTATGGCCTCACCATGCCCTAGTAAAAATTTGAGAATGTTTGTCTTATGTCGTCATGCACGCCCTTGATAAATTGAACCGTCACCAAGGAAGTTTCATGGTTTCGAGAGGGAAATCACCAAGATTGAAGGGGAATTCAAATTTCCTTCATCATTTGTTCTTGTGTTTTTTTCTATGATGTACATATACCCTGCAAATCACCGTGTTCAAATTTGGCACTTTTCCGGGCTCATTTACCATATTTAGGGGATTATGTGCGTTTTCTGGGCATTAATGCACATAATTCAAATTCAAACTATCGGTGCATGAAAAGGTGCACAATAACAGTCTGGAAAACCTTGCTGTGCTATTTAGTAAACTCGCATACCTTTTACAAGGAATGGGCGGAGCAAGGATATGTGTGGCAAAATTCAACCACAAATGCGTCGTTTATTGGTTTTTCAACTATAGAAAAAATGAAATAGATGCTTGAAAAACATGATGCCTGGCATGGTGCCATGGTATGGCCTCACTATGCCATGGTAAAATTTTGAGAAGGTTTGGCTTATGTCGTCATGCACGCCCTTCATAAATCGAACCATCACCGAGGAAGTTTCATGGTTTCGAGAGGGAAATCACCAAGATTGAAGGGGAATCCAAATTTCCTTCGTCCTTTCTCCTAGAGTTTTTTTTCTATGATGAACATACACCCTGCAAATCACCGTGTTCAAATTTGGCACTTTTCTGGGCTCATTCGCCATATTTAGGGGATTATGTGCTTTTTCTAGGCATTAATGCAAATAGTTCAAATTCAAACAATCGGTGCATGAAAAGGTGCACAAGAACGGTCTGGAAAACCATGCTCGTGCTATTTAGTAAATTCTCATGCCTTTTACAAGGAATGGGCAGGGATTTCAAGGATACGTGTGGCAAGAGTCAACCACCAACGTGTCATTTATTGGTTTTTCAACTATAGAAAAATGAAATACATGCTTGAAAAACATGACGCCTGGCATGGTGCCATGGTATGGCCTCACTATGACATGGTAAAAATTTGAGAAGATTTGGCTTATGTCGTCATGCACGCCCTTCATAAATCGAACCATCACCGAGGAAGTTTCATGGTTTCGAGAGGGAAATCACCAAGATTGAAGGGGAATCCAAATTTCCTTCGTCCTTTGTCCTTGAGTCTTTTTCTACGATGAACATACACCCTGCAAATCACCGTGTTCAAATTTGGCACTTTTTTGGGCTTATTTGCCATATTTAGGGGATTATGTGCTTTTTCTAGGCATTAATACACATAATTCAAATTCAAACAATCGGTGCATGAAAAGGTGCACAAGAACGGTCTGGAAAACCATGCTCGTGCTATTTAGTAAATTCTCATGCCTTTTACAATGAATGGGCAGGGATTTCAAGGATACATGTGGCAAGAGTCAACCACAAACGTGTCGTTTATTGGTTTTGAAACTATAGAAAAATGAAATACATGCTTGAAAAACATGACGCCTGACATGGTGCCATGGTATGGCCTCACTATGCCATGGTAAAAATTTGAGAAGGTTTGGCTTATGTCGTCATGCACGCCCTTCATGAATCGAACCATCACCGAGGAAGTTTCATGGTTTCGCTAGGGAAATCACCAAGATTGAATGAGAATCCAAATTTCCTTCGTCCTTTGTCCTTGAGTTTTTTTCTATGATGAACATACACCCTGCAAATCACCGTGTTCAAATTTCGCACTTTTCCGGGCTCATTTACCATATTTAGGGGATTATGTGCATTTTCTAGGCATTTAGCGCAGATAAATCCAATCCAGCTACAGCTGCACGGGTGTGATGAGAGGGAAATGGATTGTCGTTCGATCGCGGTGCATCCTACGGTGCACACGCGTGATCCACATGGCTGGGGTTCCGGCCAATCATAACGCAACACACAATAGGCTCAGTGCACACTGTTTCCGGAGGCGACAAAGATGAACCATGTGCGATAATGAATGACCAAGATTGTAAGGGAAGCCAAATTTCCATCGTCGCTTGTCCTTGAGCTCTTAAAAACCACCGCACTGTATGGCTGCCCGGCCACTCCGCCCCAGAGCTCTCTCAATCATCGTTCATGGCACCGCACCACACAAGAACTGGTAAGGAAGCAATGGCATCCCGCCGCGCCGAGTTCCTCGCCGCCCGCGGCCGCACACATGGTAAGGAATCGATGGCATCCCGCCACGCCGAGTTCATCTGTAACACCCCCTGTATTAAGCTACAGTGATCACCCTTTTGATGAGGCCATGTCATCATGATTAATAGTGCATAATCATCATTAGCATCATATTGCATTTCAACTCCTAAGCCAAATTCAAATTTAAATGAAAGTGGAATATAAAAGTTGTCCAACATAGAAACTAAAATGTCAGATAAATAACAAATATTCCAGAGGCTATTCTAAAATTGAAACCAACATCATTGGAATTGGATAGGTGACTCGAACAACCTCAAACAGTGGATAAAGATAATATTTAATAACCATTTATTAAATCTGATATAAATATGGAATTATGTTTTGTCCAAACTAATTTTAGGTGTTAGGGGATAATGCACTGGTATTTATGAAATAGGTCACACTTTTTACAAAAACCATTTGAGGCCTAAACATTTAACAGTAGAGAAAAGAGAATAAAGAAAAGGAAAAAAGAAACAGAAAAGGATAAAGGAACCCGAGTAGGGGACTCCGACCCTGGTGGTAGTAGTCGTCGAAGGTGGCGTCTGGCTCCTGGGCTCAACATCTGGTTGCGACAACCCGCAAGAAGGGAAAGGGGGAAAAGGGAGGGGGAAAGCAACCGTGAGTACTCATCCAAATACTCGCAAGCAGATCTATACTACATATGCATGGTATATGTGTAAAGAGGCAATATCGGTGGACTGAACTGCAGATATCCAGAATAGAGGGGGATAGCTAGTCCTAGTCGAGACTACGCTTCTGGCAGCCTTCATCTGAGCATAGAAAGAGATTAGTTGGATTAACCAAGCAACAACGTATAGCATAATCCTACCCGTCGGTCCTCTCGTCGCCCCCATGCGGAGAGCGACCACCGGGTTATTCTGTCACTTGTAAGGGGTGTTTTTATTAAGTATCCATTCTAGTTGTCATGAGGTCGGAATACAACTCCGGGTCGTCCTTTTACCGAGGGACACGGCTATTCGAATAGAATAACTTCCCTGCAGGGGCACCACATATTCCCCAACAACGCTCGATCCCCTTTGGCCGGACACACTTTCCTGGGTCATGCCCGGCCTCGGAAGATCCACACGACGCTTCGCAGCCCCACCTAGGCTCAACAGAGAGGTCAGCACGCCGGCTATCCTAGGCACTCGGGGTCTGGGCCCATCGCCCAGTGCGCTCCTGCACGTTGCTGTACGCGCCGCGAGCAGACCTAGCAACCAACACGATCACGCGGTTTCGTTGCGGTCCAACACCGGCGCGCGCCGCTCATCGCTGACGTCAAGAAGGCTTCAGCTGTACCACGACGCCGGGATACCCATAACTACTCCCGCGTAGTTGGTTAGTGCGTATAGGCCAGTGGCCAGACTCAGATCAATATCCAATCTCGTTAAACGTGTTATTATGAAGTAAACGCGAACGCCGACCAGGCCTGCCCACCTGTCTCCTAGGTGGTCTCAACCTGCCCTGTCGCTCCGCCACAAAGATCCCCTCAAAGGCCGTTGGGACAAGGTCCTTTCAGCCCCCAATCCTGAATCACTCGCGGGTACTCTTCGAGCCGACCCGACTTTGTCACCATCTGTATAGTATGATATATGTAGTATCACCCGTGATCACCTCCCCGAGTGATCACGGCCCGATAGTATAGCAAGCAGACTGACAAGAATGCAGGGCCAAGGATGATAACTAGCATCCTATACTAAGTATTTAGATTGCAGGTAAGGTATCAACAATGTAGCAACAGTGTCAGGCTATGCATCAGACTAGGATTAACGGAAACAGTAATGCTACACTACTCTAATGCAAGCAGTATAGGGAAATAGGCGATATCTGTGATCAAGGGGGGGCTTGCCTGGTTGCCTGTGCAAGTAGGGGTCGTCAACAACTAGTCGGTCGGGCACCAGCAGCTGCGTCGGTCTCGTAGTCTACCGAAGAGAAGAGGGAAGAAACAGTAAACACACGGCAATAATGCACAGGGATGCATGACATGTCTAAATGCAGGGCCAGGGTGATTATCAGCCAACTAAGCGATTTAGTTAATTTAGGAATTTATTCGGATTTATTTAATTAGGGTTGGACACTATCATTTATCGAAATCGGTCTAATTGTTCAACGTCTTATAGCTGCGGGCATCTGACGGAATACGGAGGATGTATTCGGTTCGTATCGTCGTTCTGAGCAAGTTTCATGTTAAAATATTTTCACTCGGAGTTACGGTTTAAAAGATATGATTTTCTAAAGTTTTTATTAATTTCTGAAATTTAATTAATTATTAATTCAACATTATCCGAAACAGTGATTGATGACGTCAGCATGACATCATGCTGACGTCAGCAGTTAATTAAGTTAATACTAATTACTGTTTAATTACCACTTAGTTAATTAGATTAACCTAATCAGGATTAATTAACTAATTAATTAATTAATTAATTATTTTAATTATTTTAATTATTTATTTTTTATTTCTATTTTCTTAAACTGTTTCTGGGCCGTGGGCCCCATTCGTCAGCGTCCACAGGGGTTCGGGCCCCACTGGCAGTGGCCCAGGGCGGACACGCCCGGGGCGTGCCCCTTTTGGGACCGGACAGTCCTTGCCCAAGGGGACGCACGGCGGGCGCGGGCGTCGGGCGGCGCGGAAGCGTGGGCGCAGGCAGCGCACGCGGGTGCCGTGTGCGGGCGGCGGCGCGTGGCTGAGCGGCAGCGGGGCTCGGCGGATGCAGCGGGGTGGGGGGGGGGCGGAGAGGCGGTTCTGGCGCGAGGAGCGACGCGGCACCGACGAGGGCAGTGGCGCGCGCGCGCGCGTGCGGCAAGAGCGCGGGCGAGCTGCGGTGCGCGCGGGCGGTGCGAGCAGGCGGCTGCGTGGACTTGCTGCGTTCAGGATCTCCAACTTTTTCTCTTTCTCGCGGCGAGGTGCGGGAGCAGTAGAGGGGGGAGAGGCCCAGGCCTCACCGTGATCCGTAGGGACGGGCACGGGGTCGGGGTGGTCGACGGGGACGACGGCGATGGGGAGGCAGGCCGGCGGGACAAAGCGGCGACGTAGACGAGCAGACCGGCGAGGGAGCGCTCCGGGCGGTGGCGTCGTGCGCGAGGGCGAGGCGGCGCGGTCGGGCGCGTCGGGCGAGCGGCGTCGAGGGAGCAGGCCGGCGAGGGAGACGGGCTCCGGGCGCGGCGTCCAACCGACGCGACAGGGGGACGGATCGGGGGATCGCCCCGATCCAGATCCAGCCGAGGAGGGGCGACCGAGCGCCAGCGGCTGGTCGGGGAAGAGGAGAGGACGGGGCGACGTCGGTGTGGCGGCGGCGTCGCGCTGGCCGATCGCGCGGGAGCGGGGCGGCGTCGCGAGCGGCGTCGGGGGATCCCGATCCAGATGGGGGGGGGGGGAGGAGAAAGCGAGGGGGGGGATCGGCTAGGGGGGGTTCGGCCGGGTGGGGGGGTGGCTATGGGAGGGCGCCGGCTGGGCCGGCCTGGCGGCCCGGTGGCTTGCTGGGCCGAGGCCCAGTCGGGGGGGGGGGGGGGG